>CAUJRU010000334.1:0-600000 GCA_963277665.1 Viscum album | reverse complement strand
ATATAAAATTATATTTTTAAATCACTCTATTTTTTTACATATATTTAAATTTTTTATTTCTGTTCCCATATGTGTATTCAGAAAAAAATAAGAAATTAATAATAAACATAAGTCAAATAAATTTTATATGAATCATATTGTGATTTATGAAATAAATAAAAGAGTGATTTTTTGACTTGGAAAACTTTCTATCAAGTTCAACCTTGATTTTTATTGAATAATAAGGATCGGGAAACATATATGTGTCTCATCAATACCAAACTTGAAGAATAAGCTATTGGAAGAAGATCACTGCTCATCATACTCTATTCATCCTCGAGCTATAAAGATGTAGTGTATTTCTGGTTAGACAACATGAATAGAGATATTTGAGAGTATGTATCTTGATGCTTTTTATGTCGAAAATTCATGTCTGAGAGATAGAATTGTAAGGGGATATTACAACCATTCCCCATACCAGAATTGAAATGAAAAAACATGACCATGAATTTAATCATTGAACTCCCCAAAACATTTAAATCCTATAATGGTATTTGGAATTTAATTTATCATCATTATAAATCAGAAAATTTCATTTTTATTAGAGAATATTTCTTTATTGATCAGTTTTTTCGGATATAAATTAAAAAAGTGGAAAGGTTTTATGGTGTATCGCAACTAATTGTATCTGATAGAGATCAAAATTTTACCTCAATATTCTGGTTAATCCTTCAGTATGCTCCAGATATAGTGGTGTGTTTTAGTAATACTTATCATCTTCGGATAGATCTTCAATTTGAGAGGACCAATTAAACCCTGGAGGATAGGTTGATACCTTATTTTATAGATTTCAAAGGTGGTTGGTACCAAAACCATCCTCTTATCAAATTCTTTTATAAAAATATCTTTTACTCAAGAATTAATATGGATCCTTATGAGTACCTCTATAGAATGAAGAGAATAAATCTAATATGTTTGGATGATGTTGGAGTAATAAGGATATTGGGCCTTGAGCTAGCTGATGAAATATTATAAATGATTCAATTCATTCTATAACACAATAAGGAAGCTCAGGGTTGAAATAAGAGATATACTAACAATAATTAAAGAAATATTGAATTTGATGTTTGTGAGAAGTAATTCCTCTAATGTTTTCAATGGAATAAGTTTGTAAGAATTAGAAATAATAGAAATATTATCCCTAGATATATTATCCCTTTTGATATTCCTGATTGGATTGGGATGGTTTCTTATCACTTGGAATATCCACCGAACCTTTTTCGAGTTCATGATGTGTTTCATATATTTCTTATGAGTAAGGAAATACATAATCCTTCTTATGTAATGATCTCATAAGTTGCACTATTAGAGCATGATCATTCCTATGAAGAACAATTGATAAAAATGTTAGATTTTATGAAATATTATAGCAAAACAATATCACTCATCTACTAAAAGTTCTCTAGAGGTATCACATGTTCGAGAAAGATACTTGTGAACCAAAGGATGTGATAAAGAAGAGATATCATCATTTAATTAAATCAGAATGATATAATTTTTATTTTCAAATTCATTTTATGTGGGGTAAAATATAACACCCCAATATTTTATATCTATTTCCTTTGAAATAAACATGTGGTTTTTTATCTTACTTTATCAGAAACTCATAGTGTAAATGATCTTATGATATAGTAAACATGTATAAACTATCCATTATATTAGAGAGTATAAATAGGATTAACCACTTTATGAAATATATGAATAATTTTAAAATATTATTGATATGTACTCAATTACTGATTACAATACCTATTTTTCAATGAAATGCAATTTTCTAAAAGTTATGTATTTTTATATAAAAAATTATATTGATAAAAATTTAAAAATGATTTAAATAAAATATATTTAAAATATATATTAATAAATGAAAATTTATCGATTAATTATTTATATAAAGGTTAGTAATTATGATAAAATAATTTAAAGGTAAAATGATTTATTTTTCATAAAACAATTTTATGTGATCAATGTGTTTTTATCATAATAAATTGAATAAATAATTACGGGTTAATTATTTTAATTAAATTTATAGATTATATATTTAATAAAATATTTTAACCTTAATTTTATAGTTTTTACTAGGCAATAAATTAAATTAAATTTAGTTTTATGGTTAAAAATATATTTTTCTAAAAATGGTTTTTAATTGTGTATTGTGCGTTTGTTTTAAAATAAATTTTTACTATTTATAGAAACTGAATTTTATAAAATTTTTTATTTATTTTAAATAATTATTTAAAAATTCATTATAAGCCCAATTTCATTTTTGGTCAAAATGAATAGTAAAAATACTAAAAACAATTCATGATTAGGGTTAGAACATGTTTACTAGGGGGTTAAACTAAGAGATAATGTTAATAGGTGTACATAAACTTATATAATTATTATTTTTTAAAAATTATTCATAACTAATATTATATTATATTTTAGTTCTAGGCCATTTGGTTCCACTTTCATATGAGAATGACTTTATTTTATTTAAATCTTGTAAATAATTCCATGTGTGTCATCTTCCTCACTTATAAAAGGACACCTCCTATACTACCTTATTCATGAATTTTGAGCTGTATATATCAGAAACTACCTACCCCAAAAAACTTTTAATATTCATTAAATTATTCCTAGAACCACTTTTATTCTCCTAAGAACAATCTCTTAAATAATTATTAGTAACTAATAAAGGTATCCTAAAGAAGAGGTAATTTTCTTTTCTGAATCCTATCAATTTATTTATACTTTTCCTATGATAAATATTTTTATTAATACTTAAAATATTAATAAAGTTTCATAAATATAATAATATGTTATTATTATAATTTAACTTCTATTTTCTACCATATTCCCATCAAATGGTTAAAGAAAGTATCGCCCATGCGTATGTGTGGAAAATCACGTCCACGTAGAGATACGATTCATTTTCCATCACTAACTCACACTAATAGAATTAATGACGGATTCAGTAAATATATATGAAATTTATGATATAATTATTAGTTTTTAATAATTAAATATATTTTATCTTTATTTTTTTATTTTCATTAGAAAATGAAAATATTTTTCACGTGTTCGTACAGACTATTGCCTCTATGAATGAAATAATCCATTTTTCTATCTATAAGTTTTATATATGTTTATAAATATGAATATAATGAATATATATTATATTTATATCATGATTAAAATTCTGGATATGATGGAACAATGATCAGGATTCAAGGATCAAAATATACGAATCATAACATATATGAAAAATGAAACAATATATCGTCAGGAATAATGATTTTAATAAAGAATTATTAATGAATGTGTGATAAGATGTTATAAGTGAATCATATATTATATTATAATTATGAATATGGTTTTGTTATATAATTATAACAAATTTAAATTTATTATACGTTATTCATATTTCTTACGAATCAAGTCAAACTTGAAGTAAGGGTTCTATGTTACAGAATTATTTTTACCAAGAATGTTTATGGTTAAATTTTAATGATACAATTATATGATTTATATCAAAATAACCACATTATTTTTCTTATAATATATTTATTTATTTATTTTATATGTTTTCCTTTCATTTTTCTCTCCCTAATTACCCAAAATTCCAAAGTAATTTTTTTAATGAAAAATGACTTTGTTTGTCTATTCCGTTAGAGATATTATTCTTTCACGGACATATTTTCTTTAAAATGTTTCCAAGAATGATTTTTATATTATCCAATGATTTTTAAGAATCATTTTACCCATGTTTTTCTTCCAATAAAAAAATTTAACTAGATTCTTCTTGTCAATTTTAGAATATTGTAATTTTTACCAATGGTGTGAACATAGTCTTTGTTTTAGCAGATACCACACGAACGGAATTTCCCACCATCATGAACACTAAATGATTTTAATATTACCTTGAATACTTCCATGTTTCATCTCAAATAATATTTTTTAATTAATATTTGGTAATTTTTTAAATTTTAAATAATTTATTTCAAAAATGAAATCCTTATTTTCTTTAATAAATATTTCATATTTTTTAAAGGAATTTTTCATTTATGAAAACAACCATTTACGTTACTTATTCTTCATTGGGGATATAATCCTATGATAATATCCTTGTTATTTATCTATATGTTTTATGATTATGATGATGAAATATTTATAAACCTCAAATAACTTTTCCATGGGTTAATCTATGATGAAATGATAAATGTTTTCATGATACTGAGGAATATATATGAATGAATTGTGATTGGGTAAAGGGTTGGTTAATTATATCCCTCTAAGTAATTGGGTAAAGATTAATGTTTTATAAGTTCAAAGGTTATATGTGAGGTTATCTGAACCCAACAATGGTACATGGACGGTTATCCCAGACCAAAAGTAGGTACACCGGTGGTTAGCCCAAGCCTAATATGTAATAAATGTATTGGTGGGTAGCTTCAATATATGATTTCTATAATTATGATTTTGACACTCTTTTATGAAATCATATTATTCCAATTTTATACTCTCATTTATCACGTTCATTTATTACTTTATGATTAATTTCTTATAGACTTCTAATAATTATTCTATGAATCTTTATTATGATCTATGAATTTGGTGGGTATTATTTTCAAAAGTTAATATCATGTTATATTACCTTTATTGTCATGTTATGCTTAAAATTTACCATTTATTGATGTATACCTTATTTAACCTTATCAGGCGTATGATCTCATCCATTATTATGTTTCCATTTCCCAAATATATGAAGAAACATTTTAGGTATGACATATATAAGAAGAGTGATAGTTGTGAAGAACTTAGTGGGAGATGGTGTAGATATTTCATTTAACAATTGTTTATGTGTAAAATTATCTAAAGATAGTAAAAATTTATGTTTTCGACATGGATCAAAATGAAATGTAATGAATACTCATCTAATAAGATGTAATATTTATGTATGTAATGTTTGGGTTTCCACACTTTTCCCCAGATATTTCATATTCCATTAGGTGTATGTATGCCTGGTTTTGTCTAACACTGGTAAAGGAAAATGAATTGTGTATCATAGAAGGGCTTCTTAGTGTATATTTCTACTTCCATGATATAGGTTGGTACTATCCAATGGATACATAGAGTTATATTGGTTTGCGAATTTTGGGTTCCTTTGTATTTTTGTTTTTTTGGGATTTTTATAATATAACAACCAATTTGACCTAGGATATATTTTGAATCTCATGTCTATGTCAGTGATTTATGGGATTTTTTATATTAGTTTTATATTTATGTTGGTTATAGTATATTTTTATTATTCCTATAATTATACTCCATTAAGAATGATTTATATTATAGTAATTGTTTATTTTATGGTGTAGACATTCGATATTTAGGCAGATCATGTCAGATTCTCGATAAGAATACTTTTTGTGTTTTTATGGTTTTAGAGGGGAAATAACTACCAGTTAGACACTTTTGATACCCTAGTTCTAGTTTCAAAACTACAGAGATTGGGGAAACCCCTTATTATTTGTGGTAGCTGAGCCTGGTTGAGATAAAAATTGACATGGATTGGTTGTTTATATATTCTCTAACAAAAAAAATCATTAGCATGTTGATGTGATAAACCAGTATCTTCAACTGGATCATTGAAAATAAATAGCACATTGGGAACTACGACACAAAGATCCACCCCCCCCCCCACACACACAACATTGAGGATACCCATTTCCAAATATTTTTCTCTAGATTTAAATCAAATAACTACTGATATATTCCTTGTACTAAATTCCCACATGATGAAATTGATTGTGATTTATATCTATATACTCACACTCATCACCTTGTTGTGATAGACACCACATAAACCACCAAATGATATATCTATCTATATACTCACACTCATCACCTTGTTGTGATAGACACCACATAAACCCCCAAATGATATATTCTACATAATAAACTAATACTAAAATCTCATATGAGAGTATAAATAAATGCATCTCAAAATTCAATCCTCAAGAAACCTATTCCCATTCTTAATATTGATGTTCACATGGATGAATTTTCTATTAGAACTTTCATAGAATGGTTATTTAATCGTATGAGAATAAATGATGATAGTGATGTATGTTATTTCGTATTTATTTTATTGGAAAAATAATTTACAATTAATGAAAAAGGTTTTGACTGAGGTATGTTATTATATAAGGAGAAATAGAAGGGGAAATAGAATATAAATTTAAGACAATCTAAAGGATAAACTAATACAAAAAGGACCTTATGAGAGCACCTTTTCCCCACCAATTTCACTACCACTTTTATCAAGATTATAAGTTCATATATATGTAATAGTATATGATGCAGATATAACTTGCATTCACTAGAAAATGAAAATTAGCCATATTTTTTTGCCACGTTTTATTATAATATGGATAAATTTTAATTTAGCCACATTTTTTAAAAAACATACCTAACTTAGAAACATTTTTAGCAACATTTTAAAATATAACTGATTTACATTTAACCAAATTTTAAATCAAATGTGGAATAAAAAATAAAAAGAGGTATTTATTACACCTACAAACACACATAAACATATATCGATACATACATATATATATATATACATTCATACATACATACATGCACACACACATACACACACTAATTATAAATAATTAATAATAACTAAACAAATTATCATCACTATGACGTATATATATACATATATATATATAAATTTATATAAATCTATATATGAATATATAAATTTATAAGTATATTTATGTTAATAATACTTCATATATAATTATATAATATTGCAATTACAATAATTTTTTTATATAAAATTAATATACACATACATAGATATATATATAAAAACATATGAATAAAAAAGTTAAAAAATAATTATGATTTATTGATCAATGAAAGTATGGGTAAGGATGTATGATCCTTACCACTAAATATTTTGAAAGAAAAACCAGGATTACATTAGAGAGTTGTAGATTCATGTAAAAATATCTCCTAAATCATTTGAAGCATGGAAATTCTTATGATTTATTAATAACAACTGAATAAGTGATTATATATATAAGTATATTTATATTAATTTATATATATTTATGTTTATTTAAATATTAATATATATATATAATAATTGGTATATTAATCTATATATTAATATATAACATATTATTAATTTATAATAACATATGATGAGATATATATATATATGTAACATATAATTATATATTTATAAATTTATATATAAATGTATCATAAAATATATATTAATTTATTCTAACATATATAATTAATAACAAATAATCACATATATATTAATATATAATAATATATATCAGCACATATACATGTAACATATAATAGCATAAATGTTGATATATAATAATAGGTATATTAATTTATATACCAATATATAACAAATATATTAATTTATATATAGATATATAACATATATTAAATTATATAGCCAACGAGCTTTTACCCAAGTGGTAAAGGTCCTACTTGGCATCCAAAATACCCAAGATCAATTCTGTGTAGGGAAAAAATTCTCAAGGTCTTGTAGCAGCACTTTAAATGAATTGTAAGGGTAGTGGACTATAGAAATGGTGGATCAATAGAATCGGTGTCACTATAGCGGCGGCGGAACTATAGTAGTCCAGGTACTGTAGTAGTATTATTTACTGGAGGGACCTTTAGGCCAAAAAATGGGCTTTCATTCCCTGGGCCTTCGGGCTATGTAACAGGTCTCACTCTACTGAGAAAAAAAGGGCTCATTGATTTTCTTTAATAAAAAAATGAGCCTTCGGCCCCAGCAATTTAAAAAAATAAACTATATATATGTGTGTGTTGGATTATATATATATATATATAATTATATATTTATAAATCTTTTAGTATACGCACACAAATATATTAACATATATTTATATATCAAAGTCTATATATATAAATTTATAAGTATATTTATCTAAATTTAAATTTATATATAAATACATTAAAATATACATAAATATAATGTATTACCAATCGATAACTAATAAAACACACAAAAGTAGTGGTCAGTGTGTTCCTTGAAAACTAAAAGGTTGATGGTTCAATTACCATGTTTTGAATTTTTACCAGGGGTGCAGGTGGGGGTCGGCGTGCATGTGGTAGCAATTGGGGGGACATATTGTCATCGTGTGACATATTTTGGGGGTGGGGGAGGGTTTAATATGTGACCCATGGGTGGAAAAGTAATGGATGTTTTTCACGGGTAATGCATGTGGTGGGCCTGGGGGATTAAAATAAAAAAAAGAAATTATTCTGATTCAAATAAAAAATAGAAATTTAAATATTCTGAAATTTTATATAAAAAAATAATTAACCTCACTTATAGAAAATATGTTTACAAACATTGATAGAAATTCATGTTATGTTTCGGATTTACCTTCACCTCATTTAAACATGCTCTTATGAAAAATCATTAATTACATTAATGATATTTATATAAGTGGATAATGTTAAATAAAAATAGAGCCAAATGTTATTTTTTAGTAGTGATTTCATTCGATGAAATAAAATATAGAGATGATAATAAAATCATTATTGGTCAAAATAATTTAAATTAAATTCTCAAGAATGAATAGAAGGGAGAATTTACTGTGAATGTGTACATGAGGTGTATTTTCTTAATTTTTATCCCACAATTGGTACACTATATTAATTATAGTTTAATAAAATTAATATTCTATAAAGGCTTGTATGTCACAAAAATGAGGGAAGACCCTATGAATAAAAAAATTCAATTCAATAGTATTCATGTATTCTCTATAAAACTACATTAATATATGAAGATATAATTTTATTAAGAGTGCACATAATTGTTACGTTGTTTAAAAATAAAATAACAAATTATTTTCTCTTCTTAAAACCATTTATGTAGGGGTAAAACTCTACACTCCAATCATATAAAATATATTTTTATTTTTTCCATTACATATTCATTTTTTTATTTTTCTATGAATCAATAAATACTAATTGCAATCAATTTAGATACAAAAATGATATATTTTTCGATCCAAAACATAGATATAAAAGAAATAGACCACATATGATATCCCTTATGAATTTTTCAAACACTACATTCTATATTTTAAAAAAAAAATTCCAATTATATGTTTTATATTTTGTTCTAACAATCATTTTTATTATAGTTCAGTGTTTATTTATCATCAAAATCGTAGTGTGAGGATGATCATTACACACAAGAAGTTGACAGAATTATAAAACTAGATAACTATTATGGTATATATTAATATTATTTCACTATATAAACATATATCAAAACAAATAGAATATTTTTTTCAATGTATGTATAGTTTTTTTAAAAAAAAGGAATTATACTGGTTGTGATTAGTACATTTGTAAATTTAAGAAAGATATCACATTTCATCCATAAACATGTATCCCTTGTAGACATCATGAAGAGGTGGTTTCATATCACGTTAGTAAATTTTTTAGTTTTTAATTGATCATGAATATTTGGTTTATATACGTTTTATGTAGTTAATTATATTTTTATTTTAAGTTGGAGTTATGGAGTGTGACTTTATAATTAAAATGTTTCAATATTAGTAGGAATAATATTGAATATATGAATTGATTTTTAGAAAGGTATTGTATAGTAATGTTATCGGTATGATATTGGGAGCCCACATTACTTCATAAGATTTTATTTTTTATATTTATAATCATTTCTATACTAGGTTTCAAGGTCTTTAACCAATCTTTTAAATTACACTATAAGTAATTTAAGAAACCAAAATCCAAGATCGTCATGAAAGATAAATGATATCATGCATAAAATAGAAATGAAGAAACTCTGAATGTGTACCTTATACCATGTCTAACACCACACCATGTTTACTTATCACCATATGGGTTTGATAAACATCACCAAGATTCATCCATAATACATCCCTCCATTGGAGGTATCTATAGGCTACTCAATCGCTAGATGTTTGGGTAGGATTCCTCTATTCACCATGGTGTTCTAGAATCTCATCTTAAAGTGGTGGGAGAAGAAAGATAGATTCAGGGTGAGGGATATTCATCCAAGTATAAACGAGTAAACACCACCCCCATCATGTGGAATTATGTTCCTAGTGATTACCTTGATTATACTATTTAAATTTATATTAATTAAATTGTATGTTATGATTTAATGCTTAGAGCAACTATAACTCTCACCCAATTCATGAAATGCTTGCATGAATGCATCTACCATCCATATAATATTATGAAATGGCCAGTTAAAGATATTTAAACATAAATAACATCATGATTTATAACTCTTTGTATTTTGTTTCCATCAGTATCAATGGTTAGAGAATTCTATCAAAATTAATTCCTTAAGTTATGCCGTTCATATACTGCAGCTTACATAGGCCCATGCCTTATGATGTGGTTAGTCATATAATTTGATATGAATCAGAAATAATATGAAATTATTATTTATAAAATCATGAATTAATAAAATAAAACATACAAAAAATTCATTATATGAGAAGTTGATTGACGACATATCTCCTTTAATCAGACAAACGGTGAGCTCCTTTATGAGTAAAAGTGCATGTTTTTTTAATAGTGGAATTTTAGTTAAAAATGTGTGTCACTTACTAAAAACTAAAAATAATAATTTGGACGGTATTGATAATTTATATTAATTATTCATAATTCATTTTTGATTTGTAGAAATTAATTTCATATCTATTTGTCACACAGTTTGGACTGTATGATTGAAAGTGAACGTGATAAGTTTAAAAGAGATATTTTTGTTCCAAATTCATTTCACATACTGAAAATCAATAAAACACACTAAAATTTTTTAAAAAAATTTGAAAAATATTTATAATTCATTTCTGACATGTATAAATTAACCATATAATATTCAAACACATAGTGCAGCCCATATGACTGAAAATTTATGTTTTCAACTAAAAATATCATTTTACTTTGAAACATGCATCACACACTCAAAACCCATAAAATGATCTTGAATCATCGTTATTCTTTAGGAAATTTATTTTTTATTCATTCACGACCTTTATTAATTAACCACCTATTTATCTGATAAACGGTGAGAGCCTTTATGGATGAAAGTGTGGGTTTTTATCTAAAATTTACATTTAATTTCCAAAAAAAAATTCATACTCAAATTTGACAGAGGGAAATTATATTTTATTAATTATTTATAACAAAAATATTTATTTATTTTTTCTATGTATTAATTAATCTCATTTCAATTTGACACACTGTGTGATATTTATAATTAAAAGTGTGTATTTGGAGTTTAAATGTGAAATATTTGATTTAGAAGATGTGTTAAATATTCCAAACTAACAAAAAACCCATCAAATTATATTTATATTCTGATAAAAAATAAATAATATATTTTATACATGTTATAACTAATCACACATCGATATAACACATAGTGTGTCCAGTATGACTAAACGTGCATGTTCTCATTTCTAGGTGACATTTTAGTTCAAAACACATGTCACATTCTCAAAATGAAGAAAACACTCTTTTATTATCATGATAAATTAGGAAAAAATTTATAATACATTATTTACATGTAGAAATTAACATTATAGTAATTTGACATAAATTGTGGTTGGTATGACTTAAAGAACGTGTTTTCTTTTAAAAGAGATATTTTAGTTCAAAACACTCTTCAGAAACTCAAATCTAAGTAAACAGAATAATATTTTATTGTTAATTTGGGATAAAATGATATTTTATTTATTATTACTAGAAATTAACATCACACTAATATATAACATGTTGTGACTGGTATGACTAAAAGTGTTTGTTTTCATTTAAATATGAAATTTTAGTCCAATACACACATCAAATACTCAATATGATAAAATAAAGGCAACATAGTTATCTATTGTATCCTTCTACTGTACTAGAAATGGGAATCCAATACCACTCCCTTTTTCTGAACCATCGCATCCATAGGTAGCTTTTGATTCTTAATTCTTCATACAAGAAACTTCATCTTATCATGTATCTCCTTGAACCAAATTTTCAAATCTCGTTAATATTTATTCCTTCTGGTGTGAACCATTTCCCTGAAGTCCCGACAGTAGAATTTACCTGATGTTGAAACCATAAAAATACATCTGTCTGGTTCATCAACCAACCTAATACTCTCATAAAAGTTATTATGGTCATGATTTAAAATGGATTCAAAGAAATACAAAAATATACTATCCTCCTTGAATTAAATAATATACAAATTTGATATTATATAATGTTGTTAATCATAGAGTTTTCTTTCTTCTATAAAATATTTAGATCTATATGACACGTATAGAAAATATTTATGTTCAAATTAAAGGAGATCATTGTTTCTATGTGAATAGGATATTTATCTTTCTCCACTTTATTCCATGCATCTGTTAGATTAATGAGATAATATCTTTATGAAATTCAATATAGAATTGCATTTTTGATTCTTCTATTAGTTACAAATATAATTGCCACATTTGTTTCCATATTAGAAAGTGATATACCTCATTTAATGAAGGAAATAAAAATTTTTTCCAAACATTTATCTTCAAATTTTTAATGATTTGTTGAGTCCTCTAGGTGTTTAATTCTTCACCTGGTTTAGTTGGAGAAAAAAATACCACAAAACATAGAATAATAAAACATAATTTTTTAATTTTGATCAGTTTAAAAAATGTTAGGTTTGAAATACCAAAGTTATAAAAAAATACTAAAAATATAGAATTAAACAATTTAAACAATATTTCTAAAAATTCGCCCAAAAACTAAAAAATGATGCAATAAAGTACAAACTAAAAAATTGGTGGGAATTAAATAACTAAAATATATATAAAAATTTATAAAAATATAATCTGTATAAAATTTCCCACACATAGAACTTATAATCCTTGATAATTAAGAATCAAATTAAAGGAAATGAAAAACCCAAACCCATATTATCAAAAAATTTAAAACTATGAAACAAAAGATAGCATGCCTTCTCAAAAACTGTTATTTCAAGTTATTAATTTGATACATTCATTATATTTATACTTCATTTATCCTCCCGTGAAAATAAAACACATACATCACATGAATTTTCTTGTATCACACAAATGTATATATTCAGAAAATCATTTATCCTCCAAACCAATGCATGAGTCTCTATTGGATTGGTAAATTCATACATATCTATCTGATATGAATCAAGGACTTATATTAATAATTTGAACATTTCGGGTTTGTTCATTGGTTTTTTATTGGATGTTTTTATATTTTAATCATTTTGAGGAAGGTTAAAAAGTTTTTTATTTTTTTTAATCAAAATTGAAGGATTCTAATTTTTTCTCAAGTAAGGTCTCCTCCTTATACTCCTTGATAGAAAATCTAATCCAAACATATACGAAAATATATTGAATATAATAACTTTGGTTTCATTATTTTATTCCACTAAATATTTTTATATATATCTATGTATTTTTTCTCAGAGTCAGTATTGTATTTGGGTGTCACAATACCAAGAAATTAACATATTTAATATATTAATATATATTAAAGCACACACCCATTCCCTTTCAAAATAAATGGTTTTACTATTTATTAGGACCTAAAATTGAAAATCTAAAGTTGTGTTTATTTTTGGAATTTTGGTTTTACCCTTGTAATAAAATAAAGTTGTTTAGTGTTGGGTGTTCGGTTAAAAGAATCATTGGAAGGTCTAATAAATAAATAAATTAAATGATTAATTTATATAATTTATTTAATTTCCCAAATCTAACCCACCACCATAAATACATCATTATGAAAAATTACAATTGTTGGACACATAATCTAGTTATATTAGTGATGAAGAGGATATCTTTATTACCATTGGTGGATCTTGATGAGGATCGAACGTGAATGATCGAGGAGAAATGTGAGACAGATGGTGAACATGACGGTATCGTCATCTTGATCTCTATCCAACATGTTATTTACCAATAATTTATCTAATACAGAGGTAGGTAATGTTATTTCATGGGTTTCAATACTAGATTAATTTGATAATCATGGATTTATTTCTTTTTTTCTTTACTTTTATTTTTTATTCTCCGCATAAGCCTTGAATTTAATTGGTAGTCTTGAAACTAATTATCGATATATGTTGAGCCTATTTTTTAACGCATGATTTACTAAATTTAATGAGAATTAGTTGGTATCATATCATCTAGTGATGATATTACCTTAATTCTTGTGCTTTTCCCACTATCGTTCTTTGCGTTCTTTGTTGTTGGACCATAAGATTGTGGTTTAACATTGTCAAGTAGAATTTTAGGGTGACCAAACCCCTAAATTAATATAGGATGCAAGCACTACATATGAATCAGATTTTAATGAATGGATAATTGTGTTATTTTATTTCAATGAGATGAATTCATGGTTTGGAACCTGAAATAGTGACGTGAGACATGCTAGGTACACCTATGGGTGAAGAGATTGAAGTTTCCAGCAAACTAGAGTATAATAATAAATGATCAAAGACTTACCCTTTGATTTTTGTGGATTTTAAGTAGTCATATAGAAGAGGAAACCTAAAATATAGTGGATCTGATCTCCCATAGGAATACCATGGGACTCTGTAAATTCTTGATAAACACAGTGTGGAATTTGAAAGAACACACACTATATAGTCCCATACAATGGGGTATAGGGTTTCTCAGGGAGATAAATAGAAGACACCATGTATAAACCATTCATGTTGTGTGATTAATTATTAATAGATTGGAATTTATTCTATGATAACATGAGCCTGATCACAATAAGGTACACAGGAATGACCAATGTACATGGTCATGTGCCAGTGTATACGAGCATGGGTTGGGTGGACACGGGAAAACCTCAGGCCTCTAATATCATTTGTGAACTCCATGTAAACACATTGTAGATATACAAGGATATCCAAGACATGTGCAATCTATAATACGCTGATATGTCCTGGAGAGGTCACACACTATGTGACACTACTTACACACAGTGTAGTTTACTTTTAACTGATGATTATAGAAAAATAACAGGACTAGGGTTCTACCTTATGAGACATTCCATGTACCCAAGGAGGAAACATCTGGTAATCCCTTTGAGAACTTCCACCTTGTGTATCTACCTCTTAGAGACTCATATTTTGGCCCATGGGTAGCTCATCCTGAGTATTTTTTTGCATAGAAATTTACGACAGCCTTCATTTCAGCAATATAGATATAACATGAGGTGATTATAGAGATATTATTTTCTTATCCATGCTTATCTAATAAGAGTGATTGAGTGTGATCATTTATTTTTTACATGGGTCGGTACTTCCTTGTCTCTCTCTAAGTATTTGTTCCCCTATATCATTCATATATGTAGAGATGGAACTCCCTTGCATTACATAGAAAGTGGTTCCTCTATATATAGAGTGTAATTCTCATAATTTAGCTATGGTGGTGTTTGAGTCCTCCATGGAAAAATTTCTCCTTCAGTTTTGCTACATAGAAGCATGGTATGGGACCTCCATATTATTTAGAGTTTTTTTGATATTCATGGATATAATATAGTTCTACCTAGACTATGAAACTCGATATAAAGGATATTTACCTCCACTCTGTATTTTCTATGGTTTCATTGGTTATTTTGGAGACAATGATGGAACCTATGGAGCTATGGGAAGACTCTTTGTTATTATATTATTGTGGAGTTGAAGATCCAATTTCTCCCTAAACTAGGTTTCTTTATGAGAAAATATGATGCTCTTTTTTCTTTACCATATTTCTTTTGGATTGAGCAAACTATTTTATATTTATATTTCTCCCTTGGTTTTCAATGAATTCTACTGTGTATGAATAGACTCACCACTAAATGGGATTTTCTTACACTTGTGGTGTCTTACAAATATGGTAAGAAGATAAGAGGTGATATTAGTAGACCTAGTTTTAGTAGAGAATAACAGTTTTTAGTACTTATTTTTTTGGTGGTTATCCTTGGATATTGTGAGTCGGGATCACTTCATTCTTTCTCTTTTTCTAGTTATTTTCAGTTTGGGTTTCCCCATATTCCTAGTTGTGTGTGTATTTTTACCCTTTATATATTTTTTATTATGCTATTATACATTGATATATCTTTCTTATTGGTTATTTTTTGTATGTTTTAAACTCTATATTTATCATTCTTTTATGATATCTCATCATTGTTCCATGTATATGGTTCTGTGTTTGCAAATAGAAACTTTGGCTAAGGCCACCCATTTTAGTGTTTTTCCGAATTCGTGCTTGTCCCCAATCATTGGCCTATTTGAAGACTAATTGATGTGTCACACTTGTTATAATACTATCAAATCAAGCCCTGTAGGGTTGGGTTAGGATAGTGTAAATCCCACACTATAAATGTTTCAGCATCAAAACTTATATCCACTTATGTACCTTCAACAAAATTGTGGTTTTGATTAATATTTTCAATTTTTGAAGAGATTTTTTTTAATGTGGTGAGCTTTTATTGAATTTCAAGTAGTTTATGTTACTTAAAACCCTTATATTGAATCAAATCACTTGTTTTTTTCTTTAAAAAATTAATATTTGTTTAACAACTCTCTTAGAAATGTTTTTAAAATATTATAAATTTTTCACTTGAAAATCTCCAACAAGGTGTAGATATTTTTCAGAATGTTTTTTTTCAAATCCAAAACCAAATTTTAGCCCATTATTTCTTTTCCATGGGAACATAAAAAGTTATATCACATCACAAAATATATCCCCCTCACTTAAGTTCAACTAGATCTTGAAATTTTTACTTCTAGAGATATTTGGATAGGGAAAAGTGTCTTTTAATGTGGATACTTAATAAGGTAGTTAATGGAAACTATGGGCTACTAGGATTAAATGTAAAGACAGGCAAATATAAATAATATATTTTATTTAGAAGGGGGATTTTAAAATAAAAATAATTACTAAATAAATTTCAACACAAGTACCTCAAGATCTCATGTTTTGAAACATGTGATTCAAAATTCATAATTTATTTCATGAAATTTCTAAAATTTTAATCTTGAAACAAATTCATTTTTAGTATTAATTTAAGTTCAATTTTATGGGATACATTATTTCACTCATTTAAATCGGTTTCAAAAATGGAAAATATAATCATTTAAGATAAAAATATTCAAAAACATAGTAAAATTGAAAAATAAATACACACAAAATTTAAAAATACAAAAAAAACGAAAAATAGAAATTTGAAAACCCTAAACTACAAAGGTTCCATCACCCACATTTATTTTATAAAAGTCTCTCATTGTGAGTATTTTATAATAGAATTGAAAAATAGAAGATAGTACATGAAAAAAAATTGGGATCTAAATACCACTCCTAGTTTATTGGAAGTAGATCCATTAATTTAATCTGTTAGATGATGGTCACTAAAAACCTAAAATCAAAAACATAAAATAAAATATAAGAAATTTATTGAAACAAAATTAAATTTACTTAGAATGATAAAGGGAATGAAAAGAATAAAATATATTAGATTAACCCCCAAGTGATACCTGGGGTTTGACTACCACTATATTGGTAGTCCAACTATTATTGATATCCTGATGATGGTTGTAGTTTCTTTGAGACGAACCATTACATTACCATTCTCCCTTCTTGCATCAGCTTTCCTTCCTTTTAGATATCCCCATGGATAATGTGTATCAATTTAATCCCCATGGAAATGAGATCTGTATTTCAAGGTGGGGGAAGGAAAAAATATTGGTTCTCCTCCTTTGGTTAAACTAATACTTCTATTACCTCTACTTCTTTATGTTGGGTATCTATTTCAACAATTTTCATCTCCATGTACTCTTCAATGTAGGTATCCTCGGGTTCCACTACATTTTCCACATCCAAATTAAACTCAAAAAATCAAGAATATTTAGTAAATAATGAGTTAGTTTGTAGTTTGAGTATTGATAAATCAAAATGAGTTAAATCCATAAAAATCAGTACAACCCTAAGTGGCTCGACAATGATCTCTTATCATTTAATGAAAATCCCTTGAATATATTTTTAGTATAGGGAAATGGATTCATCAACCTTTCTTCAAAGCCTATAATTAGCTCTAATTTTTTTTAATCAAATCCATAGTCTAAAAGTTATGATTCTCCATTTTCAAAATAAAGAAGGTGAGTTTTCATATGCATTTTAGAAATAGTTAAAATAATTGAATCTAAGGTTTTTTTATCAACCTTAAGTGGCTCCACAGCTAACATGTATTTCCCCCTGAGTGTATTGAGTATTATCGTAGAAATGTGGGGGTGAGAGAGTTATTTAAGTAGTTCTTCAACCTCCTAGTTGTATTATTTATTGGTTAGATGGTTTTTATATGTTTTCCTTATCCAAAAATATATTTAACAATAATAATTATTCTAGGATCTTAGTGAGCTCCATGGTCAAGGCTATTAGCATGGATGGTTCGGGGTGTTACATGAGATCCTCTAAGACCTCCCTAAATTCGTCCCTACGACTGGAAAATATATCTTCCTATATCTAGTTAAAACATATATATATAGACACATGATTTTATAGGGATGAGTGAAAGAAAAATAAAATTTTATATTAATTTTTAATTTGAAAACAGTAAGATATTTATAATATGAAAATTAATTATATTGTTGGAAATGAATCCCTAAAAATGGTGCCAAATTTTGTCACTTGCATATCCTGGGGTGTGGAAAAAAAATTATATCTTATTTTTGAATGCAGAATATTGGTTAACTTAGTTTTTATCTATAGATGAGTGCATGAATTAATTTTTCATGTTTCTTTCAAGTTTGGGAAAGGGTGTGTTTTTCAAAAAAAATATTATAAAAATAATAGAAACCAATGAATTAAAATATTAAAAAAGGTGATATGTGAAGGTTGATTGGGTCAGGGTTTGTTTACCAATAAAAATTATATCCTAGTTCAATGTTATCCAATTTTCTCCTGCTAACATAATGAATGTTATATTCCATAATCACATCCTCTAAATTCCTTGGTCAAATAGTGATAGTGATAATGATCCTTAATAAAATCCTAGGTAGGCATACATATCTTACAATGTGTGAGAGATATATAGTGAATACACCCAATTGAATTCATAAATACTCATTCAGGTCTTTTTTTTACTAAAAATTCAAGTGGGTCCACTTCCCCTTTAACATGCACTGAAAATTTCCGAGTAATTCACCATGAAGCCCTGGTATTTTTCATCATATATAAACTAGAACCTAGTGCAGTTAGATAATGATCATCGAATAAGGAAAAAATAATAACAGAATCTAAAACCAAATACGATTGAACATGACAATAAAAATGTTAATTTAATACACGAAAAAACTGAACATTAGAAATAAAGGGTTTAATTCACATAAGTAAAAGAACTAAATCATTACAGAAATAAAATCTCTTATTCCCCAATCACTCTAAATTATACCCCCAATATGTAGGGTAATAGAGAATTCTTAGTAAGAATAGGGTGTTATAGAACTATTAAAAATCAAAAATACAAATCGGTATATCTTTAGTATTATAATTCTTCAACATAACCCCTATACTCTTCTATATCCTTTGAATATAGGTGGAGACACATATTTATAGGATTGAGGGGTGGAAAATGTTCTATTCAGTTTCATTACACTAAAGGTTTGAGATTTTTTCTCATAGTAAATGGAATAATCCTAAAATATGGTATTTTGAGAAGTTTCTTAAACTTTAATTATATTTATTCTCCCAAAATTTGAGATCTATAAGAAATTTTTATAAAATTTTATATTAAAATTATTGGAGAAAACTTTTTCTGGATGAACAACTTCATCATCTTCCTCCACTTTAATGCATGCATAATATTTCATAATGATCAAATTTATCAATTTAATGTAATTTTTAAATTGGTCTTAGATTCCTTATTAGTAGAAAAAAATAATTTTTCACTTTGGTTTTTTGTATTTTAATATCATTTTTCAAATGATGTTGTTTCCACAATTGTTAAAAATATATTATTCGTTAGTTATACAAAAACAATGTGGAAAGGTCCTGTAAAAACATTAAACCAGTGTGGAATCATACATTTCACATTAGTTATATAGATATAATATGTGAAAAGTAAAAAAAATTAAATTAAATATTAGAATGCATAACATAGCATGGATCAAAAAATAAAATTATAATATAAAAATTGTGTAATTAAATGAAAAAATAAGAGTTAAAATTTTTCCATATTCTCTATATATGTACTCATTTCCTCAGACTTTAGATATCATTTAATGATATTCCTTTTATTGACCACAAAAAACTCATCAGGCATATTGAGAACTAGCTTCCAAATCTCATATAGAAGATTACTGATCATTGAAATTGTCATATCAATTAGAAATATATGAAAATTTTAAAAAAATATATATCAAGGAAATAAATTCAAAAAATATATACACTATAGAAAGATTTATAGTTAAAATTGATTGAAACATGATCTAGGAGTAGATCCTGAATAAAAAGCTGATAGAAATAAATAGCTCATGTAAATATTTTAATAGTGATCAGGTTGATGTCTTTATGGGAGAGAATAAAATATTCTCAATCATGCAATTAATTTTAAAGTGAGAAGACAGAGGTTACAAAAACATGATTTGAAAAATTAGAAAATAGGTAAATAAGAATTTTAAATAAACACCTTGACTTTTAAATTTAGTATTTTGGAAAACCGACATTACAATTCATTATATGCATACTTCTGACATCATTTTTTATAATCATTGATGTAAATAGTACCTAAAATTTTTTTTACCAATAATTGTAAAAAAACCAACATTATAATTTTATTTTTATGTTTGATTTTTTAAAAACTATGTTTTTTAAGTATCTTTCAACGTTATATATTCAAAAAAATCCCTATTAAAATCCTTTTCCATATCGATTTATTAAAAACTAGCATTAAAAACCTAACATAGAAAGATATTTTTCTACTAGTTCCTCTTTCAGTTCCGACATGCATCACCTCATTTTTTTCCTGGTATCCTAAGATATACCTAGTTTAATAACGGAAATCCAATTTTTTCCATCCATTTATATTACAATTTTGAATGATTTTTTTTGGCCACTTCATGTTCTAATATTTATATGTTCTGGTTGAAGAAAATTATTCCCAAAAACTGTATAATCCTAAAAAAATAAATTTTAAATTTTTATGAGTTTATAAAATATTATTCCTAAAATACCAAAGTGATAAAACACTAATAAAAATATAGAATTAAATAATTTTCACAATATTTCCCAAAATTCACCAAAAATCCATAAATGATTCTATTAATCTAAAATTGAAAAATAGGTTGTAATTAAATAATATAAATACATATAAAAATCTTTGAAAACAATAAATCTATCATATATATAAATAAATAATAATATCATTTTATACGTAAAAATTTATTTTTTCTCAATTAAAATTTTAATGCACTTAATTTTAAGAATATAAATATATATTGGTTAAAAAATAAAAAATTATATTTTATATATGAATAATATATTAAAAATAATTTAATTACTACTTGTTCATAAATAAAGAAGAATAACCATTACAAATTTTAAAAAAATAATTTCCCTATAAAAACAGGTTTCGTTATATTTTATGCTTCCATTTAAAATAAAAAGTACTAAATTTTAGAAATTTCATATGATAAAATAAGTTAATATTTGGATTTTATATTTCAATATTATCTTTATGATAATTTTTTGGATTTTTTTAATGATATTAATTTTTAGATAAATAGTATAAAATATTATTTCAACAAATACAATGGATTTTATGACATTATTATGATAAAATAAGGAAATAAAAATAAATGAAACATTTTTTATAACCAAAGATGTATTTTATTATTGGAATTATAAATTTAAAAATATTAATTTTAAATTACAAACATATATTTTAAATTTTAAGATATAAGTTATAATTTTCTCTAAAACAGTTTTTATTGGGTTATACATTTATTATTATAGAATTAATTTTAACCAATTTTAGAAATTTAATCCAATAAAATTTATTTCATATTTTCAATCATAGATTTTATATTATTTAATATGTTCAATTATAGTTTTATGCATAAAAATAAATTACTTTGGTAAAAATTAGGTGCCATGCCAAAACCCAAAATGTTAGAAATGGTCATATCAAAAGGTAATAGACTTAAAAATTGTACAAAAACATGTCTAAAACATAGTGGTTTAGTTATTTATCAATATTAACTTATCCTAACCTCTATTTTTGTCAACTTTTGATCCACTTTCTAAATTAAAATTAACATTTTTATATTACAAAATTATATTTACAAAAAAAAATAATTCACTTCACTTATAAAAGAATCATATCACCACCCCTTAAAAGATATATTAAAAAAATATAATTCTACTCTATAACTAGACTCATATTCCAAAATGATCCTCTCCCATTTTATTGTGCTTCTGGTCACTAGATATTTCCCAAATCCATTCTAACTCAAAAAGGCTTCCAAGAATAAATCAAAATCATATGTGTAATTATTTTCTCCAATATAATAATTCTTAGATTTATTTTTCATCTATCTATTCCTAAGTATATTTTAACCATTATAAAATAATTAAATTATTATTATTAATTTAAAAAAAAATATGTTGATTTAAAAACCCATTTTCGTTTCAAATTTCCTTCGAAAAATGAAAATGTTGTTTATTTTACATGCAGACTACCACCTCCATGAATGATGTGTTTTATTTTTCATCATTGACTTATATTTCACATTGAAAAGTGATACTTAATGAATAAATATTAAATTTATATCATTATTATTATTTTGAGGATATGAATAATTTTCTACATTTTTTACTTTTTATGGAAAATGAAAATGTTGTTTGTGTGTGTGTGCGGACTACCACCTCCATGTAAGGAAATATTTCATTTTTCATCACAAATATACATGGACGATGATAATAATTTATTTAATGAATTAAAAAATGACATCGTTAATGTTCTATAATGTTTATATTAATATTTACATCATTATTAATATTCTGACTTTTTCAGCAAATATTACTGAAACAATCCCTTCACGGATTTTGTATTCATCAATCATGACTAAAATACAAATTTAATGAAAATAGAACATTATAAATAATTATAAATCATATATTATAGTAACATGGAGATTTTTTAATGAATAAAATGGTATGTAATTCTGGGGATCATTATAAACATTTTAATGTATGCCCGAAACAATCAAAGTCGCTAACATCTGATGATGAAAACAAACTATAACTAACAAATAAATTGCAAAAAATGGGGAGTGTATTGGGAAATTAATAAAAATAAGTTTCATAAATAAGTTACTAATTTGATTAATTTTATTATACAGAATGTTTAAGAACCTTTTTTGTAATTTTAGAGTCATAGTAAGGGTCTCATTTCCATTTCCTTTCATTAAAGCTAGTTTTCATGTTACACACCTATTATTATTTTATATGGTGTAATTATAGAGTCATTAGATTCTATTATAATTTTTATAGTTTATTTAATGGAAAGTACATGTTTTTTCATAAATCTATCTTTCATTTTCTTTTGATTCATGTGATACCAAAGTCATAAGGGCTTCTCATCTCACTTTTCTTTCTTTGATACATGTTCTAGATTGACAACTTGTTTTATATTGTGTGGTGTATATAATAAACCGTGGATTTTTTTGTATTCATTCATTAAATTCAAGGGGTTTAAAAATTTATCTCATGTTCTATATCCCATGGGATTTCAATTCAATAGATACCAACATTTCAAGGGATTTTGTTAACTAGAATCACCTTTCTAAGATTTATAATAATTCTTTTTAAACATATTAATTATAAATTCTGATTTATTCCACCCAATGGTTTTATTATAGGATACTATATCATTGACACTTGGTAAAAATATATTTTTAATTATAATCTTCTTCCTTGATGAATTTCTTTCACATTATTATATAACATTTTTTAGAATAATTCTTATCATCTCTAATAAGATTTTTCTCACCCTTGTTCAAGTTATTTTTTCTCCCAATATTATCCTCTGTAATTTTAAAATCCAAATAAAAGTTATTTTTTAAGATTTTATTAATTCTATTTTCTACTTTTCAAAATGAATAATTATTACTCTTTAAAATGATGTTGGTTTCAATGAAGGTAGTTTAAAATACTGAAGTGGTTTCTTCCTTTTAATGATCGAATATTTAATCGTTCACTCCACATTTCCTTTATAAAACCATTATAATATTTAAAATACCCATTTCTGGATTAAATTTTCATTATAAAAAGTTTTTCATGACAATTTATGAAGAATTTTCTTTTTAAGGTGACTCACAAATTTTCCTTTTTTAAATAAGTTTAAAACTATTTTCTGAAATATCTTTTGATGATTTCAATTCCATTTTCCTCTTTATATGAAAAATATCTAACTTTTTTAGAGTATTTTTCAATAATTTCCCTATAAAAATTTATATTATAAAATCTTTTTTGGATTATTTTATTTTGGGTTTAATCCAATCTAACTCTTGAGGTCATTTCATGTGATTCCATTTGGAAATGTTACAGAAACATTTTGTTTCTGTGGGTTCATTATGATATGATATATTTTTTATTTTTTGTGGAACACATGCTTGTATTTTATCATTATGATATGGTTGGGGTCCTATAAATCCATATAATACATTGGTTAAGGTTTTATATCACATTATATAATGAAATTGATAAAGTATGTGATTCATTTAGCTTTGTTCACAAGATTTATCATGGACACAATGTCGTTAGATATGATCACAAGATTTAGTATGGACATGATTCAGTTTTTATGTTTAGAATATTGAGTATGGACATGATATAGTTGTATATATTCACTAGATTGATCTTAGACACAATTCGGATAGCTATGTTCATAATGTTATGATTTCTTGTGCTTATTATTATTCCATATTTCTATGTTATATGCCTTTGTTATTCTTTGAAACCTATAATTGTTTTCTATTATTTATGAACACTTATTTTATAGTATATGTTTGATCATTTGAGATTATATATTCATCTATTATGACTTATAAAAAACTATAGTTTTTCCATGTTCTTTTTAATCAGATATTTCTCACATGACCATGTTTTATCAAATGTGTATTCTCTAAACCATTACGAAACATTAAATTGTTTTCCCTTAATGATTATTTGAGCTCACCCTTTTCTTATGTTTTCCATTACCGAGGTTATGAAGAGGAGAATAAACTAGGATATTTCTATAATGGGGTCTAGTAGGGTTCGATTATAGATAAATAGTCACAGTAATATTTTCTATAGATAATCTCCAAAGATAATAAACCACTGGTTCATTGGGTAATGAGATGTTATTAAATGTAATATTTAATTAAAATAAAATATAGGTAATTATATCATATGTCATTTCACTTGATATCGCAGATAGATTGTAATATATGTGTTTATATCATCGAGCATAGGAGCTTAGGTATAGGGCTTCTTAGTGGAAATTTATGCCCCCCAATAATCAAACTCAGTATCTCTAAAAAAATATTTACAAACCCCACCAACTGACCTAAAATCTATGGGAATAAAAATAAAAATTGTTTACGGTGGTGTTGATATGGCTTCCCTCAATAAAAAGAAAGATATACTAATTTTCATTAATGGATTGATAAGTGATTATAAAAATAGTTGTATTAAAAAATATGTGAATCATTTTATTAGATGAATATTATTTTAGAAATAGGAAATTAATTCATTAAATAACACCATTTTGTAACATGCTTTGGGTCACTTTGATCATACTTTTATAGTGACCACACCAACCCAAGATACACTTTTATTATTAAAACAATAAAGTTGTTAAATAAGAGACCTGAAAAGAACACAAAGACCATAGATACAATCCAAGGAGGTCAGAATTGTTAAATATGGTGGTGATCACCAACTCCATCATAAATAGTTATCACCAAACACTTCTAGATGGACTCACACACACACACAAAATCACTTGTAAGGATACGAAATCATACATAAGTTAATATATAAAATTCACACTAACATCCATATTTATACACAAAAATTCAATTATGATCCAAATATATGAATAATGTAAAATATAGGCTATGCATAATTTTCATCCAAATCCCAATAAGTCATTGTCCTCATTGAATCTATGTCAGGGAAAAAGGACCAATTGTTGCAGATCAACACACCAAATTTTGGGGAGTAAATTATAGGTTGGGAGACTCAATTCCCCTACATAATATTTGTAATCTCATTAGAAACATAGGGGTTTCATCTTCTCTCTCTCTAAGTATCATACTGATTTAGGCCTCTCAATCAAAATATAAAGATGAATTCCAAAGAGAAATCATGAAACCAGATGAAGAGAATGTATAGACCCAATCTTGATGTACATAGACATTAAATTTCATTTTTGGAATACTAAATACATGAAACAAATATACACCCCAAGTCTGTATTATTTTAGTGTCTTTGTAAAATTGGAACATAATCCTCTAACTTAGTGAAAGATCTTAAACATCTCCAATAAAGATCTTCTCCTTTTTTTCCGACCTAAATCCTTTATTTATATCCTGAGGAAAATAAAACATGAAAAGGGTGAGATAAAATTCTCTATAATGGTAAACATTGAGAATATAAAACAATCCATAAAAATAATAATGTAAAAACATGAACATAATGTTTAAATATCAAAATCACGAGTTATGAAATAAATTTTGGTAGTTTGTAAGGCATAGATCATAAGGAAACAATAACCATAAAATTGAATTTTAATAAAACATGGTATTATGGAAAATATATAGGCACATAATATGATTTCTATAGTTGCCAAATAATTTATGCCAAGACCATTATAGTGTACAAATTCTGTGACTCAACTGGGTTTACTTGTTATTCCAGCCGTGTATTACTAAACTGTATTTTACTTTTCATTTCATCCATGTATTACTTAACCAGATTTACTTGTCGTTCCAGTAATGTAAATATCATGAGAAATAAATATTTTCCAAAATAATTTGAGAGAGATATAGGTCCCAAAAATCCCCTAATGAAATCATTCTTACATGTTCCACAAAACATAAAAACATTCACCACAGCATAACCCGTGAAGTAAAATGGGTTTCTTAAACATCATCTCATAATAAAATAATCCATATAAGATAAATAGACATCATAAAAATAGTTTCATCATAAAAATAATAAAATCAATTTAATAATGGGGATATAATCAAAACCTGATGTCATCTTAGATGGAAAATAATTTTGATAAAACACTTAAACTTAATACCTGAGGAAAACATCCTTTCTTCTTCAAAAATATTTTCTATTCTAAAAAAATCACACAATTTTAAAATAATATAATTTATTTGAAATTAAATTTGAAAAAATGTAGAGTATGATTCATATAAATAAATAGTTATGAATATGTGACAATATGTTCATGCTGTATAAAAAACATCCCCCTTGTACTTTTGTCGCAGAAGTCAAAAAGTATCTTGTATGGTAAAGAAAAGAAGTATTCCTTCCAAACCGTGTAGTAAAAGTCAAAATGGGTAAAAATTAATGTAAATATACATAGAATAATAGTAACATTTAATCAAATAATGTTTAGAAATCATGTACAGAGATGATAAATATACCCTAGTAAATACTTACGAATAATCAATCTCGGATAAAAATAATATTGAAAAATTATCCCTTACCTTATGTCTAATACTCTCTATACTAGTCCAAAACTCTTGAATAATGTTTTTAAACATATTATTAACTTATATCATAATCATTATAATATTTATTATATCATATATTAATCTTTTAGGACTTTATATTACCTGTTTATTAATAATTCCAAGTTAATGCAACATTCCTGTAATATTGCTTTATTTATCGTACATGTTTTGACTTTTTATTCTCGATAATATTACTTAGATCATGATTTAGTTACTTATAAAAAATATAATATGATCTATATATTATATATATTCTTCATATAAATAAATATATATATATAATATAAAATACCATTCAGGGAGACGGTAGGTTGTATGTACGCATGAACGTTGTTTCCATTTTCTTATCGTATTGAATAAAAGTAAGTAAATGACATATATATAAATATATATCATTATAGTATAGTTATTATGTAATATATTTCATAATTACTAATAATATATTTATAATTATATTAATAATCATTTTTGGATGGTTAAATCTGAGAATGAATCTCATCGGGTCATGGAGATGGTAGGTCGTACGTACGCACAAGCGATGGAATCATTCTCTTGATGGTTAAATGGAATGAAATTGTATTTTATATTAATTATACAGAATAATTATCATGTTATATTCAGAATTTAAATCCATTATACGCATCATTATACACATCCTAACAATTTATTTTGGAATAACAAATTACACCATGACGTGGAGACGATAAGCCGTATGTACGCATGCATGGTGATACTGTTATTCTTAGGAAGGATAGAAATGGGTATAAGGTTTTCCAATAATTATAATAATATCTGATAATGTATAATAAACTATATTTATTACTTTATTATGGAATCAACATAGAATGAGGAAGTAGAAGAAGAAAAGAACTTTGAAAGAAGGGATAAAATGATTACCTATTCTCTGGTTGTTTCCTTTTGATTTGAACAAAAGGGCTCTTTAGGACAGATCTATGCCCAAATTTATTCCTCTATGATGAATTTTGAGATTTTTGGAGGATAACAGGTCGGGTTTTGGCCGAACAAAAAGGATTTATAATATTTAATTAAAGAGAAAGGGAGGTTCTGTTTTATAAGAGAGGTCTGGGGCACTTTAGGAAAATCTTGAAATATTAATTTATTATAAAACGATTTTAGGTTTATAATAACTCCAAATTGATTTATTTCTAGAATAATATGATTATGGGTCAAACTCCTCTCAACCAATAGGTTTTATACGTATTTATATCATAAAAGTAACCACATCTTTTTAGATTTAACCCATTGTAAAATAAGTTAACTCTTACCATGTCCTGTTATAGGTTTGTACTACATGGTTAATATCTTTACTATAAAATGACAAGAAAACAAAAAGGGGATCATTTATAACATTTTTATCACTATCCAAGATATTTGGAAAAACTTTAGATTTTTTATATTTTTATATCATTTAATAAAATTGTATTTGTTTTTAAAAACAGAATTTATGTCAATTTTGACACTATTTAGTAACTGATTTTTTTTAATGTCATAAAAACCTAATTTCTTCAAAAAAATGGAATTAAATCTTCTATAATATGTCTATTTATTCCATAAATTTCACGTATAGCAAAAAAATGTCCATATTAAATTTATTTTAATATTTATAAATTCATTTATTTGAGTTTTGCATTAATAAGGTTATCACTATATCATAATTGCGTCATAAATACGTATATTTATCTAATGTCCAAAAATTCTAAAAAAATACCATGATGTAGGAAATATTTTTATATTTATAATGAATATTTATATACATAGAGAGAAGTTGCATAACCCAATATTAAATTTTATTTATTAAAAGATATATCTTTAGTATATATAATTATCTTTATTTTAAATTATTTCTTATAAAATGTCATTTTCACACCAAGTGAATCCATGGGGTCCCAAAATCGACACAAGGATACCAATTTTCGGAAATATCTCATAAAATATGATTAGGACACATGTTAAAAAAGTTTAATATTATTATAATATAATTTGTCTACCTTTATTTACCAGATTTACCCTTTAACCATGGTAAATAAAATAGTTACTGAAGTTACTATTCATAATATCCAAAAAATAAAAGGAACATATTCACACAATTTAGACCCACTTATTCCAAATATAGAATCAATTTTTCTAAATTAAAAATATTTTATTTTTAGTTATTAATTTAAAATTAATTTCCATTCTTAAAACCAAAAAATGGTTTTTTAAGAAGTAATAACTATCAAAAGATTGACATGTGTTTGTGTCCAATTTAAATGTGAAATTACTTCCAATGACCAATATTTAATTAAATGATAAAAAATATAATCTAGATACACTTTAAAACCAATTAAAAAGTTAATATAACTGTATAAATAAATTAGATGAAAAGGTAGTTTCAAATTAAAATGCACTATTTTTCATTATCCATTAAAATATCAATTTTATCAGAAAAATACCAGAAATTAAACATAAGTAAAATTTTAGGTTCATCATATAAATAATAAGTTCATTTTTTTCAAATATATTATAAAAAAGTGTAAAAACTAGATTTCAAATGGGTGCGCCATCAAAAGGTGGCAAAACTACATTTTTTTAAAAATACTTTTTTTATCCAAAAAATGAACTTGTTCTTATATCATGTATAGAAAATAAATAAGATTAATTTCAATGTTATATAAAGTCGAAAATATGGTTAATAATATTCATAACGACTACTTTATATCCCATAAAAATATTTTAACAATATATCATTTTTTAGTGAAACTAGGTATAGCGTACAATGCAAGATATCCAGGAAGGTCTCTCTTGCGTGTAACGCAATCCCAGAATAGTGTTTCATATATTGAAAGATAATACGTTGTCTTTTATAGTGCAAGAAAATATTGGTGTATCTTACAATACAAGACATCAATGAAAATAAAAATAATATATCCCATAAAATCTCTAGTTGTTACATTCAACCCCACTTAAAATGAATTTTGCCCTCAAAATTCATCAGAGTTATAAATGGTTTACTACATGAAATTTTCTTTCATGGAAACCCACATCTTAAAAATGAATACTAAAAATTCATTTTATAAAAGAAAATTTATAAACATAATGGTTACCCAAAGTAACTCGTCACTGGGTTTCTACAGAGGAGAACATAAGTGGGAAGTGAAAACATAAATGTGGAAGAGAAATATAACCATCATGTTCTGATGGATAGTTATAGAGAATAAAGTTTTTAGGAATATAAAAACTATAAAGACATAAATATACAATGATTTAAGGGACCATATGATTCATCAGAAAAGAATTTACTAGGATAAAAATGATATTGAAAAATTATCCTTTACCTTTGGTCTGATACACTCCATAGGAGTCCAAAACTACTAAGTAATGTTGTCAAACATATTATTAACTTATATAATAATCATAATAATATTTATGATATCATATATTGTTCTTTTATGACTTTATATTAACTATTTATTAACAATTCTAAGTCAATGCAAAATTTCAGGTAATATCATTATGTTTATCATATCTGTTTTGACTTGTTATTCTTGATCATAATACTTAGATCATGATTTAATTACTTATAGAATATATAATATGATTTATAAATCATATATATTCATAATATATATATATATATAATATTGATATATAAAATGGAATACATTGTTCATGGAGATGGTAGGTCGTACGTACGCATGAACGTTGTTTCTGTTTTCTTATCATATAGAATGGACGTAAGTGAATGACACATATGTACATATATATATATATCATTCTAGTAGACTTATTGTGTAATATATTTCGTAATTATTAATAATATATATATGTGTGTGTAATCATTCTTAGATGGTTAAAGCAGAGAATAAATGTCATCCCGTCGTGGAGACTGTAGTTCGTACGTATGCACGAGCGGAGGTATCATTATCTTGATGGTTAAATGGTATATAATCGGATGGTATATTAATTATAAATAATAATTATCATGTTATATTCATTATTTAAATCTATTATACCCATTATTATACACATCCTAATAAATTATTTTTGAATAACAAATTACACCACAACGTGAAGACGGTAAGTCATACGTACGCATGAATGGTAATATTTTTATTCATAGGATGGATAGAAAGAGGTATAAGTTTGTCCCAAAATTATAAAAACATATCAGAATGTATAATATACTATAGTTTTTACATTATTATGGAATAAACATAGAATGAGGAAGTAGAATAAGAAAATAACTTTGAATGAAGGTATAAAACAGTTACCTCTCCTTCGGGTGTTTCCTTTTGATTTGAACAAAAGGTATCCTTAGGATTGCTCTATTCCAAATTTTATTCCTCTAGGATAAATTTAGGGAGGTTTTGAGGATAAATTTTCATGTTTTTTCTGAAACAATAGTCTTTGGAGGTGTGAGTTAAAGAGAAAGGTAAGTTCCCTTTTACAAGATAGGTGAGGGGCACTTTTGGAAAATCTTGATATATTAACTTATTATAAAACTATTTTCAGATTATAATATATCCAAATTTATTTATTTCTTAGATAAGATTATTAGGGGTCAAACTCATCTCAACATATAGTATTTATACATGTTTATTTCATAAAATTAACTATATCTTTTAGATATATGCCTTTGCAAAATAAGTTAGCTTTTACCATATCCTCTTTTATTTTCATACTACATACTGAATATCATTAATATAAAATGCCAAAAAAACCTAAAGTGGATAATTAAAAACATTTTTATCACTATAAAATTTATTTTTCTGAACTTTATATTTTTAGTATTTTTATATCGTTAATTAAAATAGTATTTTTTTTCTAAAACACATTTACTTCAATTTTGATGCTATTTAATAATTAATTTTTGTAAAAATCATAAAAACTTGTTTAATTAAAAAAAAGAAATTTACTCATCCATAATATGTCAATGTCATCCAGAAAATTCTTTTATGGTATAAAAATTTTCAAATTAAATTTATTTTTATATTTATTATTTCATTTATTTGAATCTTTCATTAATTAGGTAATCACTACATCATAATTGTGTCATAGATAAATATATTTATCTAATGTTGAAAAATTATAAATAATATATCATGATGTTGGAAATATTTTTAGATTTATAATTATTATTTATATACATAGATATTGGTTATATTATCCTATATTAAAATTGATTTAGTAAAAGATATATCTTTTGGTTATAATTATCTTTACTTAAATTAATTCTTATAAAATGTCATTTTCACATCCAATTGAATCCATGGGGTCCCAAAATCTCTACAAGGAAACCCATGGTTGGACATATCTCATCCAATAGGATAAGTACGTGTGTTAGGGCGTTTTAATATTATTATAGTATTATTTTTTTACCCTTATTTACTAGATTTACCCTTTATCCATAGTAAATAAAATAATTACTGAAGTTACTTTTCATAATGTCAAAAAACTGAAAGGTACCTATTCACACAATCTAAACTTTTTGATTCCAAATATGGAATCTATTTTTTCAAATAAAAAACATATTATTTTCAGTAATTAATTAAAAATTTATTCCCATTGTCAAAACCAAAAAATTGGTTTTTAAAGACTTAAAAACTATCAAAAGATTGACATGTGTTTATGTCCAATTTAAAAGTGAAATTACATCCAGTGACTAAAATTGAATTAAATGATTAAAATATAAAACAATTAAACTTTAAATACAATTAATAAGTTAATATAACTATATAAATAAATTATAATCAAAGACAACTTTGAATTAAAATGGAGTAATTTTCACTATTTATTAAAATATGAATTTTATTAGAAAAATACCCAAAATATAACATAAGTAAATTTTAATGTCACTATTCTAAATAATAAGTTTATTTTGTCAAATAGAATATATAAAATTGTTAAAAAGATATTTAAAATGGGTGGACCATCAAAAGGTGGAAATAGTTCATTTTTTTTAAAAATACTTCTTTTATACGAAAAAATTGAACTTGTTCTTATATAATGTCTAGAAAATACATAAGTTGAATGTTAATTTAATGTAAAATATAAAATGCGTTTAATACTATAAATAACAGCTAATTTATATCCCATAATAATATTTTAACAATATATCATTGTTTAGTGAAACTCGATATGGCGTACAATGCAAGCTATCAAGGAGGGTCGCTCTTGCATGTAACACAAGCCAAGAATAGTGTTAAGTACACTGCAAGATAATACGATGTTGCGTATATCACAAGATAATATTGGTGTATCTTACAATACAAGTAATGAAAGAAAATAAAAATAATCTATCCTAAAAAATCTCGGGGTGTTTTAGAGAAGATCATGGAAGGAAAAGGAAATGAGAGATTAAAGCTACGTAGATGGATGAGATCAAAACAGAAATTTTCCTAACATTGAATAGGGTATATGGTTTGGGAACTTGAAATAATGGTATAGGATTTTATAATAAGGCACAAATAACCTTAAATATGATATAGAAAACAAACACATATAAGTCTCACTAAGGTCATTCGATCGGCCAGGATCAATGATATAAATGCAACCCACTAATTCAAAGGGAAATAAAATTTTCTCAAAATGAAAATAAATTTTAGGGTAAAAAATAATTTTTAAATAAACACAAAATAAATTTATAAAATCCATGAACACATTAACAAGGAATAAAAATAGGTATTAATATATAAAATACATAAATTTGATTACAACACAAACAACATGAAACACTAAATACAACAAATATCAACCCTGTAATTAAAATTTTTATATTATTGATGATGTTCTCACATACTACACTATTGAACTGGGAAGATATCATTATACTTGAAAAGTGATTAAAATTGGGAAATTTAATAGATTCATTCAAACAATCAAAAAAAAATTTTCCATTGTGTATCTTTATGAAACACACCATACTATTTTCAATAAATTCCTTAAAAAAGTGAGTCTAAATGTTAGTATTTTTTTATTTACAAAGGTAAACATTATTTTTATATAAATATAAAGAATACTAACTATAAAAATGTATAACTACACTTTTATAAGATATATAGAACTAATTAATTAAACCATTTAACCAAATAACTTCTTTAATGGATTCGGTTAATGTAATGTATTTAGCCTCATTAGTAGATAATGAAACTCTTGATCTCATATTACATTTCAATGAAACAGTTCTACCAAAATCAAGAAAAATAATAGTAGTTTATTTATGAGTGTTTATATTATAAGTATAATCATAATGAACAAATATAATAATTTCATCATTGTAACTATCATTTTTACAATATCAAATTCCTAAATCAGAATACATTGAATCATATATGAGTGCCCATTTTAGAGCATGATAGTTTAGTTTTCTAGGAATTTCCATGAACCGTTTTCAGAGTACAAATGATAAAAATAAATATATGATATTGAAGCAACCATTGAATGAATATGTCTTCAGACTACATTAGTATATGTAATCATACTCATTAAATATTCCTAAGATTTACTAACAGGGGATTGACTAAGGGGTTGATTAAAGTTCATTATCACGGGTAATATGACATGTTTAATGGTCTTAAATAGTCACTATTTCAAATATTTCTTACCAATATAATGTTAGGATAGATATAAGGATATATCCAATCTATGCCTAAAGAATTTAATTCATGTAATTGTTTTTCATTATCCATTTATTTCATTTCAAAAACAAAATTAATATGGAATTTTATATGAAAAATAAGCATCCTGTTTTTATATAAACCTATAGTTTCATCAACATATAAAATCAAGTTAATGATATCATTATTAACATGATAGAAATAAATTCTTGCATTAAATTTACTTTTATAAAAACAATTTTTATTTATAATGGAATCAAAACATTTATATCATTATATTTTCAATCTTGTAATCAATTAAAATGTATTTTGTAAAAGATGGATTCAATTAATTTTTAAATATTTATAAATTTCATTAGGAGAGCCCATATAAATTTTTTCATCTATTTTCCCCTGAAAAATATAGTTTTCACATTTAACTATTCAATATGGAAATCATTACAAGAAAAAAATAAAGAATAATTTGAAAAGATGAATGCTTACTAATAGGGTAAAATCACACCATTGTTTATACCTTCATGTTGAAGGAATCTATTGGCAACTAACCTGAATTTGAATTTTATTTTTATAACCCAGTGTTATCACCTTTTTTTAAAGATCCATTTATAACCAATATTATTTCTCATTTAAAGGTTTGTTCCCAACAACCAAACTATTTACTTATGAATAGAATTTATTTCAAAATTCATAATAGTTATCCACTATAGAGATTTGTTACATTACATAGTGTGCATAAATGTTTTGGATTCATCACTCTTTATATCTTGATAAACTTTAAAATCATACTCTGATATATCAATATGGATAAACTAAGAAGGGGGTATAATAGTCCTCTTGACTCAATATCGAGTTAATTGGTTCTCTCGAAGATCATAACCTCTTAAAACCTCTAATTTAGAACCAAAATCAGACTCATAATAACTTTGAGCCAATGGGGAAGGATCAGTGGAAAAAATTTCTAGTTGAAATTGATATGGGCACCCTGAACTATTCTAAACACCCAATGTTTGTGGTGTACCAACTTCATTGTACTCGATAGTATTTCATTTAAAAAGAATAAACTTATTTAATAAAACATCATGAAATATGATGCATTTATAAAACCCTAGTTTATTTATCTATATCTTGTATACCTTAACATTCTATAAATAACCAATGGAGATAAACTTCATAGACATAGCTTCAAGATTATCAATCTTAGTTTGGGAATATATGTGGATCCAAACACTTTAACATGTGCAAGACTAGGTATATTTTCTATTCAAAGTTCCTTTGGTGTTTTAAATGAATTATCATAGGGGTAATGATTTATGAGATACACTTTTATAGTGGTATCCTAATCCTAGAAGGGCTTAGGTATACTATAATGGGAAAAAATGCATCTCATCCTTTCTAATATGTTTTTATTCATATTCATAGCTAACCCATTATATTGTGTGGTTTCAACAATAGTTTGGTATATATATATTTTTTATGAGATATAAAGTTATAAAATTTCACTATATAGATATTCTAAACCATTATCAATTCTTCGAGCATTCAACTTCTTAACAGGTTCAATTTCTACACCAAATTTCTTATTAAATTTTTTTTAAATTGCCACACTTATGTTTAAGAATGAAAATCCAAAAAATATAGCAGTAATAATCAATAAACACAACAATGTAATATCCTAAACTATGGTAAGAATACTTATAGGAACTCTAAATATCAATGTGGATACACTCATGTGGGTTTCTAGTCTTGTACGGTGACCTAATGAAACTCACCATCTTTGATTTACCATACACATAATCCATAAAGAATGAAATACTACTTGGAGCTACATCAATAAATATTATTTTCTTTATAATTTCATCATTACACTTATCCCTCAAATGACTGAATCTCATATTCCATGAGGTAATATTATCTAGAACTAGGATATAATAATCATTCAGTAACTTCATGTTGATCCTACCATATAACATGCACATACAATTCAAAGTAGTTCCCCTCATCTAAGTGAGGGGGATATGAGAAATTATTATAATAATACAACCATTCATGAAAGTATACCCCTCCTGTGATAATATTCCTATAGAAATAAGTTTTCTCAAAAGTTAAAGTACCAACATATCCTCTTCCAAAGTATAAACCATACCATCATGAATTTTTAGAGATAGGAAACCTATTATATTATAGATACACATCACTAAATTCAATGTCTATTAATTAAGTAAAGCACTATTTATTAGGAATGATGTTGAAGGAGTTTTACACCCCAGTCTTTCAAAAATTTGTTATAAAAAAAACCATGAGTCTATCATTTTTAAATATTTATTTATATTCTATTAATGTATTTTGACTTATGTGAAAGGTAAATCATACCAGATATGAATCAAATTAAAATGTTATAGTACCATTAAACATACTTTCGATTAAACATTAATGGTATATAGTTGATATAAATAGTTTTAGTTTAGTTAAATACATATATTTTCTGTTAAAAATAACTTTTTTGGTATAAAATAAATAAAACAAATATAACATCCCGTAATTTAATGATGTATTTCCCCTTTAAATACTCAATTGAATATCTTGTTTCCCACACAATATTGAATTTAAATAAACTATTACACATTTTTTATAAGTATAAAATATAACCATTATAATATAGTTGTTGAATTGGAAAGTATAAATAGAAATAACTACATTTTGAAATCTAAGTAAATGCTAAGATTACATGGATAAGAAATTATTATTGTTATAAATTTTATATTTTGACATATACCTTTGGTGTTTCCATAAAATTTACTTTTAAATAATTAATTTAAATAAATTACAAATGTTTTAATTAATAAAACTGTATTAATAAAATTTAATTAATTCTTGTTAAACAATTGATAAGTATTAAAGAATTATTAATAAAATCATTTAATGTCAAAATAACTTTTTTTCAATTAATTGAAGTTTTCTATATATTAGGAATTTTTTCTTAATAAACTTAATTGACCAATTTTAAATGATTATTTTAAATTTTACAATGTGAAAATAAATATAAACACACCTTTAAAAATAGTAAATAATATGAAATGAGATTAAGAACACTTCATGATTTTTTAAGGTCACAATTCTATAAAAACAATTTCTTTTCAACATAAATTATTTTTTGGATTTTAAAAAGATTAATTAATTATATACATATAATTAATTTGATAAAATGCATTTAATTTTTGGATTCATAATATCTAAATTCTTTTTGTCATAATTGTTTTTTAAAAAGATTTAGTTTTAGATGAATAGATAAAAATATCATTTTTATAATTACCAAAACTTTTATTACATCATTATGATATAAACATGGATTAAAAATTTGTGAAAACAATTACTTAAAAAAATACTATCTATTAAGTGAAATCATATATATAAATTATTAAATTTAATTTAGAAACATATAATTGACATTTTGGAACCAAAGTAATATTTTTTCAAAAAAACAATTTTTATACTTTATATAATTATTATTATCAAATGAATTTTTGTAACTCTCTAAAATTTAATAAAATAAAAATATTTCCATATTTATAATATGAATATTTAAATTAAATAATATGTTTCATTTTATTTTTATTCATTAAAATAATTTACTGAGGTTAAAAAAAAGTTGTCATAGTGAAGGAAAATTATGGTAAAATATTGAATTAATGGGAAAATGTATAAATATCTAAAAAATATATATTTTATTTGGGTGGATAATAGGTGAATAAACCAAAACAATACCATATGTCAATAATTATCCACTTTAGGAGCCACATTCATTTTAAAATGGAATGCCTTTAATATGAAGATATGAATATGTAAAAAATGTTATTCCCTTGACTTAAAAAAGGATCCCCTACTAACCCTTCAAAGACTCACCAAAACATTATAATTACCAACTATAATATGCCTAATTCCATTCCCAAATAATCCTATGACATTTTCTTGAGATTTTATTATCTATATATCCCCTAAATCCCTTATAAAACATGAAGGTTTCAAAGAAGAAATCAAATTATTTTTCATAAGTATTTTCTCTTGTACTGTCATTATTCAATTTATTACTATTATAAATATTGTTAAATTTATTTTAAAAATTATAATATAATTATTTTATTATTATTATTATACTAAAAAATACATTTATGTAATAACCAATATCTACTCCTCCCCTTCCATAGAAAAATGAAAACATCGTTTGTGTTATTTGCACACAACCACCTCCATGAGCGACCTATTTTATTTTTCATCATTGAAATATGTGGCTGGTTAAAAATAGGTATTTAATGAATATATATTATTTTTTATTAAATTATTAAGATTCTAAAAAGATAAATCAATTAATACTTTATTTTATTCAATGCAAAATAAAAACATTGCCTTTGTGTACGTGCAGATTACCACCTCCATGATTCAACATATTTCATTTTTCATAACCATCTAATTTAAATGATTCTAAAAATTTATTTAATTAAATAAAACTATTTTTATGAAATTATTTAGGTTATATAAATTTTATATTAATATTTTACTCATTATTAACATACCAAGTTTTGTTCATCAAAATTTAGCGAAATAAGATGACCATTAATTTTGTCTTCATGAATCATGACTATTATTATCATGGAATGAAATTTGAAATTTATATTTATTTATAAATAATTTATTATATTAACATTGATAATATTTTAATGATTAAATTTTAATTAGATAAAGGGGATTGACATCAAAATTTTAAAACATGGGTGAAATAATCAACATTACTAACATTTTATGATGAAAATAAAAAATATCAAACCAATAAAAATGTGGTGAATAATTATAATTAACGTGTAGAAATGGGAAGAGATATTAATAAGGTTATTAAATAATTTATTAAGAAATTTATGTTGATTATACTAATGTATAAAGTGCTTCCGTGGAAGTCAAGAGTAAAGGTAAGTGTTTTCATCTCAAATTCCCTTCATTGAGACATATTTTGTATTATGCACCTATTTGTATTTATATGGTTTATATGCTTAATATTTTAAATCTTATATCACTATTATATCCTTATTAATGTTATTTAATTTTTTCACATTTCATCTTTCCTCAAGGTTTTCAATAACTAGTTAAAAAAGTAAAAAAGTTGTTTTTCTTAAATATACTTCTTTTCTAGAATCATAATTATTCCACTATAACTATATATTTATAAGGTTTTTTCTTCCATCCTATAATTAAATTTTTTGGACTTCTCATGCATTAATCATTCTTTAATGATCACAAATCTCATCAATGATCACAAAGCTTATTAAATCTAGTTGACTTTTGAATTTTATCCAATCATGTGTATCTATGTTTCAAGGTCACTCATGATTTATAATGTTTAAGCTCAATCCATTTCATGCATATTACCTTTTAAGTCTGAATACTTTTATTTTCCTAAGTACAAGACACCGTGAAGTGAGACACCGTAAGGTGAGACTCCGTGAAGATAAGACACCGTTAGCGAGACAATGTAAAGGGAGACACCGTGAAGATGACACACCATATGGCGAGACACCATGATGATAAGACAACATGAGAGAGACACCGTAATGTGAGACATCGTGAAGAAAAGACACTGTAATTGAGACACCGTGAAGACAAGACACCGTGAACAAGATATCGTGAGAAAGACAATGTGAGAAAGACACTGTGAGAAAGACACCATAAAGAAGACATTGTGACACTAAGATACCATGACACTCAGACCGTGACACTCAGATCGTGACACTCAGACATAGTGTGAAGGAGACACTGTTTTCATAACATATTGTGACACTGTTTCTTAAACTGTTTTTTTGTCTTTCAATCAAATGTTTAACGTTCATATTTGATGCCTTTAATGCACTGACATAATTGAAGTTTCTTTATAGATATAGTACAAGGTATGTGGTATGAAACACATGGAACATGTCGGAAAAAATATAAGAATTCGAAGATAAAGAGTGGAGAGTGACCAACAACAAATATAGAGTGTGATATTGAATGAGAAACAAGCCGGAGAGCACGATCACGGAAGAACACATTGCAAGATTTTAAAAGAAATCATTGTCTCATACAATCAATCTGACAATACTGAAGAAAATACAATGTACACCAGAATCCAAAGAAAACCATTATAATATCAAAGCACGTGAAGAACACAAGCTGGATTATGAAACCCTGTTTTTCAAGACAAAAAATAGAGAAGGAGTCATGAAAATTTTTGTTTAATCAAAGGAGTCTAGAGCTGCACTTCAAATCACTAGAGCATTATAAAATCATATCTACTCTCTCTCAGTGATACTTTTACTTACTTTTGAGCAGTGTGTGTACTCTTTATATTCCATACACACACTGACTCGTGTGATAAACTGAAGGATTTCTAAATACTTACACCAAACTCTTTATACTCTTGTTTACCCATGACAAATATGGAAGAGTTCCTTGTGTGGCATGGTTATTATTTTTGTTTACCCACAAAAGCTATGGAAGAGGTCCCTGTGTGGCCTGGATAATCTATGTACTGTTTTCAACCCCGATCCAAGGTGTGGATCTATGTTTATTTATATAAACTGGTTGGTGGAAGTTGATCACCAAGTGGAGTGGATTAGGTCTCAGTTTGAGACTAAACCACCTGTTTCATATCCTCTATGATATTTAAATTTAGTCTTCTCTGTTTTGTTTCTTTATTGAATAATCCAGAAAACTCTAATTTCACTTTGATAGTTAGTCTTGGAAAGAAGTTATAACTGATTTGTCTTAGTAAAATAACATCCAAAGTAATATTAATAATACATATTAAGATTACTGATAATTAATCAATATTCTAATAAGTTTTTTAAACATTCAAAATCTTATAACAGTATAACCTTGATTGACTGGGCTGTATCCATTTTTGGGGAAAACCATTTCTTTGATAATAATATTTTTGTAACGGAAATTTTTATACTTACTCAATTCACCCCTCCCATCTTGAGTAATCTACTTTGACCAACATTTTGTATCATAGGATGCTTTATTAGGCCTCTATGTACTCTTACTCAACTGTGATTGTGGTTTTACTTTAATGATCTGTAAATTTCTTTTAATTATAAATTTCAAGCTCTTTTAAAGTAATTCACTAGTATGGATAATTTATTGGAAGGTGCTGCAACCAACATACCACCATTCTTTAATGGAACTAATTATTCTCACTAGAAAATTAAAATGAAAATTCATCTAGACAGTATGAGATTTGAAATTTGGTCATCCATTATAGATGAATAAAAACTTCATGTGAATGATAGAATTACATTGGATGAACCTAAAAAACTTGCTTACAATAACAATTGCAAATCCATGAATGCTTTATATTGTTCCTTAGGAGATGAATAATTTAATAGTATTTCTTCTTGTAAAACTGCCCATGAAATTTGGGATACCTTTTCTATCTCACATGAAGGAACATCTTGTGTAAATAAAATGAGAATTAAAACTTATACTATAAAATATGATAATTTTAAAATGAAACTTGATGAGCCTATTTTTGACATGTATATCATGTTTAATGAGATTGTCAACACAATGATTTATCTAGGAAGATAAGTCAATGCCAAAGAACAGATCATGAGAATCCTTAGATGTCTACCTGATAGATGGAGGGGAACCTCTATCTCAATTAGAGAATCGTGTAACATCAGCAAGATACCTGTAAAATAACTCATTGGGAAACTGAAGACGTATGAGGAAGAGTTGAATGTCAACAAAGAATAGGAGAATGAACCCAATAGGAACTCTGTAGCATTCAAGACCACCATATCAAAGCACAAAGACAAAGGGAAATTGGAAGCTTCTATAGAATGTTCTACCACTGAACAATAATCACCTAATAGTGACGAGGAGATGGCTCAACTGGCCAGAAGATTCAAACGATTCTATAAAAAGAAGAACTTTTTCAGAAATCCTAACTTCAAGGGAAAGTTTGATCTAAAAGGAAACTAGAAAAGGTAATAGAAAAGAATTGACAAAGATGAGGAAATTGTATTCTATGAATGTAAATGCAAAAGACATATAAATGATGACTGTCCGAAGCTCATGTATAATAAGAAATATGAGGACAAGGATAAGAAGTAAAAAAGGCAATGAAGGCAACTTGGAGTGCCTTTCAGGATAGTTCAAGTGACTCATAGACATCACATGATGAACACGCTAACAAAGACAACATGTGTTTTATAAAAAAACACATCTAAGGTAACACTGAACTCTTCTAGACATAATTCATACTATTCTAAAGAGGAAAGTGACTCTGAAAATATGAATAATGAAGAAACTTTTGAATACTATAACATTCTTGAAGAGACATGCAATGAATTAAAGGATAAATATAAATTATTAAAGAAACAGCATGATCTCACTGTAAATGTTAAATCTGAACTTACTACTGAAAAGGAGAAAAATGCCCAAATGCTCAATGAAAACAGTGAATTAAAAATTTATAATGAGAAATTAAAAATTTACTTATAAAAATTTACTAATGGGAAAAATACCCTTACACAAATGCTAGGAAAAAAAATTACCTTCAAATATAATACTGGCATTGGTTGTCAACCTGGTAAAAGAAACCTTGGTAGAACAAATTTTGTTTCAAAATCTAGGACATATAATTTTGTTCCCAGTTCTGGACGCAAATCAACTAGTTCAAGTCATGATACATACTCTACCGTTTTATGTTTTGGTGGACCAAATTCAATTTATTTTTCAAACACTTTACATAATGCTTATAGGAAACCTATGAGACAAATATGGGTTCCTAAAGCATTTATTACTAATGTTACTAGACCCAAACATTAATGCCTTAAAATATATTCTTCTTAGTATCTCACAATAATGTGATGATGGATATCATGTTAAATTTGAAAATTATTCCTTTAATGTCTTTAATTATAAAGATGAATTAGTATTTTCTCCATCATGTAATGAGAATGTTTATTCTATTAATTTAGATCCCTTAGCTTCTCAAAATGTTTCATGCTTAAGTGTATTTCATAAAGAATCTTGGCTTTGTCATAGGAGACTAGGACACTGTAATGTTCACTCCCTTAGAAAGCTAACTAGAAAAAGACCTAGTTAAAGACTTACCAAAACTTGAGTTTCCACATGACAAAGTTTGTAATCCTTGTCAAAAGGGAAAACAACACAAAATCGCTTTAAAATCAAAGAAAGAAGTTTCTAACCTCTCGAATTGGTTCACATGGATTTGTTTGGGCCATCTAGATTTTCTAGTTTAAATGGGAAGCACTAAGTTTATGCTCTGGTAGATGATTTTTCTAGATATACCTGGACCTTCTTCATGGCTCATAAAAGTGAAGCCTGCTTTTATTTTACTAAGTATCCCAAGTTTTTAGAAAATCATAGTGGCCTTAAAATTAAATCTTTAAGAAGTGATCATGGCCGTGAGTGTGAAAATCAAGAGTTTGAATCATTTTGCCCACAAAATGGTTATAGTCACAATTTCTGTTCCCCTAGAACACCTCACCTGAATGGTGTTGTAGAAAGAAGAAATATAACCCTACAAGAAAAATCTAGAACAATGCTTCGTGAATATGACTTACCTATTTACTTTTGGGCTGAAGCTATTAATACAGCATGCTACATAATCAATAGAGTCTTGATTAGACCAATTCTCAAAAATACCCTGTATGAACTCTGGAACAATATGAAGTATAAGGTTAATTACTTTAGATTTTTTTGGTTTCAAAGTATTTATTCTCAACACTAAGGATAATCATGACAAATTTACATCCAAAAGTGATGAATGAATTTTCCTAGGTTACTCAATATTAAGTAAATATTAAAGAGTATTCAATAAGATAACTAAATGTGTGGAAGAATCTGTTCATATCAAGTTTGATGAAACAGATCCACATGAGCCTAGAACCATCGTAGAAAATCTAGAGGATGATGTATCAAACCTGAACATCAACTCAAACCCCTCAAATTCCTCTATGAAAGAATCTGTGAAAACTTTTGATTCTTAAAATTCTCTACAATAGATTCATAATGAACCTGAATCTGTTGATGAACCTGAAATCACTAGTCCGTCTTTTTCTAGAAAGGTTAGAACCCTTAAAAACCATCCCATAGATGTTGTTTTAGGAGACTTAGAGAAAGGAACACAAACTAGAGCTTCTCTTAGAAATATGGTTGAACATCAAGCCTTCTTGTCACAACTTGAACCTAAAGACATTGATTATTCCATCAATGATGAATTTTGGGTAATGGCTATGCAATAAGAACTTAATCAGTTTGAAAGAATCAAATTTTGGAAACTTGTTGAACGACCCAAGGACACTTTCATCATAGGTACTAAATGGTTGTTTAGAAATAAGGTATATGAAGCTAGAAATATAGTTAGGAACAAGTCTAGATTAGTTGCACAAGGATATAGTCAAGAAGAAGGAATTGACTATGAGAAGACCTTTGCTCCAATAGTTAGACATGAATCCATCAGAATCGTACTTGCCTATACTGCACATCTGAATTTCAAACTATATCAAATGGATGTTAAGAGTGCATTCTTAAATGGGTAAATAGCTGAGGATGTCTTTGTCGAACAACCCCCTAGATTTACAAATCCTCATTTTCCCAATCATATTTTCAAACTATCAAAAGCATTATATGTTTTAAAGCAAGCTCCAAGAGCTTGGTATGACAGATTTATTACTTTTCTCATTTATAAGGGTTTTGAAAAAGGAATAGATGATCCTACTCTCTTTACAAAATGAATTTCTAATGATGTTTTAGATATTCAAATCTATGTACATGATATTATTTTTGGATCGTCAAAAAATTAATTATGTATTGATTTTTCTAAAATGATGCAAAACGAGTTTGAAATGAGTATAATGGGTGAACTAAATTCTCTCTTGGATTTCAAATCATTCAAAATAATGATGTAATTGTTTTAAATCAAAGTAAATAAACTAGATATATTCTAAAATTTTTTGGATTGGATAGCACTAAAAGTAGTGACACTCCCATGAGTACCACCTGTAAGTTGGATCTTGATGAATATGGAAAATCTGTTGATCAAACCACTTATAGAGGAATGATTGGATGTTTACTCTACTTAACTGCTAGTCGTCCAGAGATTATATTTAGTGTGTTTATGTGTGCTTGTTTTCAATCAAATCCTAATGAATCTCATTTAAATGATGTAAAGAGATTTTTCAAATACCTCATGCATACACCCAATCTAGGACTATTCTATCCTAAAAAACAATAATTTGAAATAGTTAGTTATTTAGATGCTAACTTCGGTGGCTGTAAGTTAGATTGAAAGAGAACCTCTGTAACATGTCACCTTTTAGGAAAGTCACTAGTATCATGGTGTAGAAAGAAACAAAATTCTATTTCATTGTCTACTGCAGAAGCTGAATACATAGCTACTGGCAGTTTTTGTGCACAAATTTTGTGGATGAAACACACATTACTATATTATGGATATCAATTCAGACATATACGAATAAATTGTGACAACACAAGTGCTATTAACATCACAAAAAATCATGTTTCACATTCTAGGACAAAACATATTGATTTAATACATCACTTTTTGAGAGATCATTATCAAAAAGGTGATATCACCTTGGAATTCATTGGTACTGAATATCAACTTGCTAATATATTCACTAAACCATTAAATTATAAGAGAATAAACTACATCGTACATGATCTTGTCATGGTAAATCTCAAATAGATATCTTAATTTTATTATTGTTATATATTTTACTATGTTTTACTTTACTGTTTCATGATTATGGTCTCTCAGTTATTGTCTCTCATATTTACGGTCTCACCGTTAGCACTTTGTACTTACAGTCTGACACTTAATCTCTCACTGTAACACACACTGAAAACTTCACTCACTGTCTCACCATGATGTTCATTTACTATCTCACCATGAAAATTATTTATGATTTTCTTTAAACTCATATCGCAGTAATTTTTATTTCACCACTTTTACTTTCCATCATTTTTATTTTTGTGACGATTGGTATTCCCAAATGATAAAACAAAAAAGTTTCACTCGGTTCTTCACTCGAACTCTATCTCTTTTAAAACCCTTTCAACCTTTCAACCCCTTCTCTCTTTCTCTCTCTCTCAAACCTTTCGTGGATGCAAAGGATGAAACGTCCTTTATAATCCACACCTAAGAAGCGCCACCCAAAGAAGAAGAATATAACACCCAAGCTGACACCCAAAGGGCCTCCGAATATGAACCTGGTAAATCATAGTGTTGTTACTGAGAAATAAATTTTCATCGAATGGATTTTATCTTGAAAATATCTAGTCTTGAAAGTGTTAAAGGATCAAGGATGCTTAGAATGGTTCTCAAGGGAGAACAGACCAATCTATCTCAGGCCAATAGCTTAGTTTTACCAGTACGTCTAGTTCTCCTTTGATTCTGTTGAAAGTTATGTTGTGAGGAGCTGTATTAATGTACAAATATTCTCCTTCTCGTCAAGGTTATGGTCTTCCTACCCTAGGATACCTCACAAAGTAATATGTGATGATTATCAGAGATAACCTCCACCTAAAACTGATTTCTTTGATCTTGAAGATGCTCTGAAAACTCTATTCGGAATCGGTACCCAGAGAAGGGCCATCACTGTAGAACTTGATGGAGAAACAAGGTTGATGTTTAAGTTTTTTCAAAATATGCTTAGTCCAAGGAAAGGTGACTTTTCTATATTAAAATGTCAAGATGTGTTTTTAATTCATCTTATGAAGAATGGATACAAGACTAACCTGTGAAAGTACATCATTCACCATATGAGTGTGTTGATCAAGGTTACATCAAATTCCACCTCTCTGTTCTACTCTTGGATGATTTAAGCCATACTTGTTGCAAAGGGCATAGTTGTACCTAATGAAGAAGTGCTTATGGATTGTGAGTACTATCTCTCTAAAACCACTATCAGGAGAATGAAGATAAAATGTAACCCATGGAAAAAGGTGTGGGTGGAAGACAATAATAATGTTTATGAGAAGTTTAATCCTTTGGATTATCCATCAAGGCTGAAAGACATTTTTGATCCTGGTTTGGAACCAGATGAACATGGTGAGTATTCAGAAGAAGTTGAAGAAGAAGCTGAAGTACCTCATAGGGAAGAAGTTATTGTTGAGGAAGAAAGGATTTTTATTCCTCTTGTTGTTCTTGAAGAATAAGTTCTTGCCTTTAGAGAGGATGTCAGTCTAGACATCCAACCTGAGGCTGAAAAAGAATTAGTGGTCCCAGAATCTGAACAGCAATCCATAGAAGAGCCTATAGTGGAAGAACTACCTGTTATGGAAGAAGAAAATCTAGAATAACTCCCTGGTGTGCAAGGAGAAAATCTGGAAGAACTCCCTGAAGAACAACCTATTCCTAAAATAATACCCTCTACAGAAGACAGGATAGAGATATACATTCAGTTGGCTAGACAATAGATGAATGATGAACTCAGAAATGAAACTGTGGATTTAGACCAAGCTCTTGAGCCTCTCAATCCTGAAAAGGAAGCACCTATTGAGGGGGAGGAAACCCAAAATCTTGAGTCTGATGAATCCTCACATCCAACTAAGTCAGGTATCGTCGACACTCAGTACAAATTTCCTAGTTTTTATGATGTTAGTTAGTCTCATCCGGTTACTACAACTGGACTTGATCTCTCTTCCCTATTTTAGTTGAATTCGGTTTCTATCTTTGCCCTTGTGAAGGAACCATAACCTGAACCTACCCCTGTACTAATTCCTTCACCTGAACATTCACCTGAACCTTTACCTTAATAGCTACCCTTTTTTAGTAAGGAGGATTTGAAAGATTTTGGATATACTATCTTATCTAGGGTTGAGAAGCTTATGAACTCACAACCTCATGCTGTGACAAATTTTAATGAGAGAGATGCCTCATTGCTTTTGGAGAAAATTATCTGGAAAATCCAACCTAAGATTCTCCATGAGATTCATGAAGTTTGAGTTAAAAATAGGTTGCTTAGTAATGAAGTCAAAACCATGAGAATCATGGTTGAAGACATGTAGAAAGAGATGCATTCTAGATCTGATCTTGCTACTACTCCTTTATAACCCACTATTTCTCAAATCTCTCGAGATGTTGTGTCCCAAATTTTCCCTTATATGTTATCCTTTGATGAAAATATTGCATAATGGAACAAACATATGTTGATTGAAATGAGAGAGCTTGTGGTGAACCTAAATAAACTCACTGATGAGTACACTGGTTGTCTTCAAAAGGTACTGAATCATCTCAAATCTCTGACCACAGCCGTCAAAGCTTCTAATACCTCTGGTGAATCCTCTACATTTTCCTTGGAGAGTACTTTGGTCATATCTATAGTCCAAGAAGATATTCATAAATCTTTTAGTGGATTTAATGTGTATTCTTTCTCTGAAGTTGTCAAGAACAGTGATAGAGTTCTTGACCTTGTGCAAGTTCATTCCAAGATAGAAAATCATGCCCAGCAGGAGATTTCTAAGAAAGTGGATTTCTATTTCAACTGATATAGCTCCAAGACTGATATGACCAACCACTTCAAATTCCTTGTAGAGAATCTGCGAATTCATCCTATAACTCAAACCTTCAGAAACCAAGTCCAGAAGCTAACCGAGTTTACCATATTCTGGACGAGTTCATGTAAAACAAAGAAAACTTTGAAAAATCCATGCAGTATGGTAGAGAGATTATTTCAGACTTCATCAAACTCCTGAGACCTTATCTTCATGTCCAGAGTTCTGAAATTGTTACTCCAGTAGCTGCACCTCTCAGACATGGGCTGCCTATATTCACTTCTGCCTTAGCCTCAACTACCATGTCTGTTGTCCAAGCTCTTAGTCAGACCAGGCCTGTGATCCTTGATTAGCAACATCCTTGATCTTCTACTACTCCTACCTTGGATCCCTCAGTCCTTGAAGGTCTCTCTTTGTCCTCTCTGTCTACCACATATCTTCCTTCTTCTACATCAACCACTGCCACTATGTCTTCCTCTTCTGTAGATGATAAAGGAAATGAGAAGGCCAATCCCTAAAGAAGACTAGTGCTTACTCTTTTTTGATGGGGATGTCATTATTTTTGTATTTATCCTTAATTTTGTACTGAATTGTTTCCTTTTAATGGAATGTGCACTATTTATCCTCTCTTTCTTTCAACTTTTTGGTAATACCAAAAGGGGGAGAAGTTTCTATATGTTATTATCTCTATAGTTGCATATAATTTACACTTTAACTGTGCATGGTTTGTGATCATAAAAAAGGGGGAGATTATTGGAATCCTCATGTATTAATGATGTTTTAATGATCACAAATCTCATCAATGATCACAAAGCTTATTCAGCCTAGTTAACTCCTAAATTATATGTAATCATGTGTATTTATGTCTCAAGGTAACTCATTATTTATAATGGTTAAGCTCAGTCCATTTCATGCATATTACTGTTTAAGTCTGAATACTGTTATTTTCCTAAGTACAAGACACCGTGAAGTGAGACACCGTAAGGCGAGACACCATGAAGAAAAGAAACCATGAGAAATACATCTTAAAGCGAGACACTGTGAAGACGAGACACCATAAGGCGAGACAAAATGAAGATAAGACACCGTGAGAGAGTCACCGTAAATGAGACACCATGAAGAAAAGACATTGTAAGCGAGACATTGTGAAGACAAGACACCATGAGCAAGACACCGTGAGAAAGAAACTGTGAGCAAGACATTGTGAGAAAGATACCGTAAAGAATACATTGTGACACTAAGACACTGTGACACTTAGACCGTGACACTCAGACACCGTGTGAAGGAGACACCATTTTCATAACATACTGTGACACAAATTCTTAAAATATTTTGTCTTCTTTCAATTTAATGTCTAACAGTCATATTTAATGCCTTTAATGTACTGAAATAATTAATATTTCTTTGTAGAAATAGTATGAGGTACGAGGTATGAAACACATTGAAACTGTCACCTAAAAAACATGCATTCAAAGATAAAGAGTGGAGAGTTCCCAATAACAAATATAGAGCGCGATACTGAACGAGAAATAAACATGTGATCATGATACTGAATGAGAAACAAGACTGCGAGTGCGATGCTGAATGATAAACAAAACTTTTAGCACGATCGTGAAAGAACACATTGCAATATTTCTAAAATAAATCATTATCTCATACATGCAATCTAACACTACTGAAGAACATATGAAGTACACTGGAATCCAGAGAACACCTTTACCTTATCAAAGCTCGTGAAGAACACAAGTTGGATTTTGACACTCTGTTTTTTAAGAAAAAACCAGAGAAGGACTCAGAAGCATTTCTGTTTAATCAAAGGTGTTCAGGGATGCACTTAAAATCACTAGAGCATTCTAAACTCAAATCTACTCTCTCTCAGTGATTCTTTTACTTACTTTTGAGAAATGTGTGTACTCTATATATTCCATACACACACTGACTCTTGTTATAAACTAAAGGATTTATAAATACTTATGCCAAACTATTTATACTCTTGTTTACCCATGATAACTGTAGAAGAGGTCCCTGTGTGTACTGGTAATTATTTTTGTTTACCCACGAAAATTGTGGAAGAGGTCCTTACACTGAGGCCTCGTCGCTCAGTGGGCTATCAGTATGTATGACTCTCAAGGCTCTAACTGGTCATCCACGAGGAGTCATACTAAAAGAAATATATGTGACACAGTCAAAAGACTATACTTGGTGATATGAACTAATTGAGATGACTTGAAGAAAATTTTTTGAAAACCCACACGTAATTAGTGTTTTCGTGCACTGAGTCGGAAATCAGAAGTCAGGGTCCTGGTGTATGGATACGTCGGCCGCCCGCACCAACACTGGACTCCCTGAACTGAAAACCACACTTAGTACCCTTAACACTATTGCTTCACAGAAAAGAAATATCAAAGTCTTAATTTCTCGGGTAGAACCGACTTCTCTGATACCAATTTGTCAGAACCAGTCCCCCGAGGCCTATATCGTAACTTACCCAAGCCCGCCTTCTATTGGAGAGGGGCTGGCTACTAGAACCAAAGGATTATATCCCTAAACTGGGAAGGTATTTCCCTTATAACTATAAAAAAACACATTAGAGAACACAATTGGAAGAAAAACACTAAGTAAAAACTATATACAAAAAGTGTGTTGGAGAGTAAAAGGGGCTGGAAATAAAAGCCCAAATGTAAAGTACAAGTACAACAAAAAAAAGGGGCAAACTGCTGAAAGCTAAATAGTATCTCTTGGATTGTCCTATGGGGTTCCTACCTAAAGGGTAGGTACAGATGGCCACCTCACTACTCCACGTTTGTCAGACTCCTATGTGTACCGACTCGTCGTAAGGTCCACCACCGGGTATCATCTAGTCCTAGTGCTCTCGGCATCCGTCATCATTGTCTGTTGTCTGTATGCAACAAAATGAGGTGGCGGAATAACCCGTGTAGGGGTGAGTATAACGATACTTAGTAGGGACCCTGAGACCCTCAAGGTCTCACAAAATCCAACAAGGATAAAACAAAAATTACGAAATCAATGGATAACCATTACTTAGGTATATGTCCATACATATACCTAAGTTATCTAGTAACTCTTCTTAATCATGAGGAAACAAAAAAGACAAAGACTCAGCTCAAACCAGGATTTTTATTATCGAAACCATGGATGGTGGCGTAGTCCTCATCTATCGAGTATAGTGGGCCTACCGCGTCACACATAGTCGCTTCCCACTATCATTTTAATGATAAGAAACTCCTCCTATCAAGTACCATGGGTCTAGTGCGTCACATAGAGGCACTCCCCATCGTGGGTCTATCGCGCCACGTAGAGGCGCTCCCCCTAATAGCCTATAGTGGTACTCCTCCGGTCGAGTACCGCGGGTCTGTTGTGCTCAGATAGAGGCGCTCCTCCACCATGGGTTTGTCATGTCACATAGAGGTTCTCCCAAATGGGCTAGTCGAGTCACTTGGAGTCAAATCGGTCAAGCAGTCATCAGATCTCAGCCAACTACTAGGTCTATGTACTCTGTTTTCTTGTCACCGGAAGGATCCGCTCCATGAGCTACTGGTCGATACTCCAAATGTCACAAAGTCTCAGGTAGAATTATCTCAAAATACCTACACGTCATAGGGGTCTCAACGCAATAGATGGCACGTCAATCGGATTCCCGGTCTGTGAGTTATTTTCCTTTTAGTGTCGGGCCCTCGTTCGATTCGTGTACGAATTAACCCGACCGTATCTCAACTATACTCCGAACTCCAGTGGGGTATACTCAAAGGAACCGTCTCTCAACGAGATTACCAGCACCTCTAATGACTCATCAAACGGACATCTGGTACTACAGATATGGCCAAAGTAAGCAAAGGGTCGGTAGTGGGCTGGGGTCCGGTCCAACCCGGTCAGACAGTATCGTCCCAACCCTATCTGGGCCGACCCGGTCTGGGTCAACCCTAGAATACCCGATGGGTCTAACCCAGGTCATTGGGTGTGTCAGCCCACTAAGTTAGACCCGGTCCGCTGGGCCTGGCCTACCAGACTGTGAGGGCAGTCCTATCCGGATGCCGCCACGTAGGCATCTCAGCCCGAAGGATGGGGGCCAGTTCGACCAGCGCAGTGAGGGGCGCGGCTTGGGAGGTCGGTAGTCGGGAGGCCAGCGGGCAGGCTGCGTGGGGTGCAGGCAGGCCGCTGGCTGGGCTGGGTAGGCCAAGGTGTCGTGCAGCCAGCGTGCAGGGGAACCGGGCAGGGCACGAGGGCGCCGGGTAGGTAGCATAGCGGTGTCGATCACCGCATGGGGGCACCGGGCAGGGCGCAGGGGCACTAGGCAGCGTGCAGGGGAGCACGGGCAGGTGGTGCATGGGTAGACAGGTACATGGCGCGGCGGCGGGCGGGCAGGCTGGAGCGGGGCGCAGCGGCCCACGGGTAGGCAGTGCACGGGGAGGCGGCGGGGGGCACGGTGGTAGGCGGGCAGCACGCGGGTAAGCCGCAGTTCACTCGGTAGGGAGCGGTGGCCCGCGGGCAGGCGGTGTGGGGCAGGGCGGCCCGAGGGCGGGTGGCATGGGGCGCGGAGGCCCGCGGGCTGGTGGCGCGGGGCACGGCGGCACGCAGGCAGCACGCGGGTAAGCCGAGGTTCACTCAGTAGGGTGTGATGGTGTTCAGCCAGAAGTATAGGTGTGCTGCGGTGGTGGTGCGATTCATGGAAGCCATGGGTAGCGCGACCTTTGTCGTTACCGCCTTCGTTGTTGTCGCCTCATCACCATGCCGAAGAATCATTACAAAATAATGGCGTAGGGAGTCGAGCCATGTGAGTTTGGCGTGAACCCTTCGCGTTTAGAGATGATATCAATTGGATCATCAGAATGAAGCTCAACAATTAATTACAACACTTTGTATCAATTTTTCATTCGATGATGATAGGAAGAAAAGGGAAGCATCAACATGCAATAACCCCCTACCTTATTATTTTTCATTCATTGTTCATTGATGTTTGAAGTCGTGGGAAAAAGAAGAAAGAATTTGTTGTTCATCGCATCCACCATGCTCTCCGAATCCGGAGTTGAGTCAGCCACGGAATGCGCTCCACGTCAGAAGGATTAGAGGAAAGAAGTTGAAGAATAAATTTGGTGTTCTTCGCATTCTTCATTTAGAGGAGAGTTCTTCGTTGGGATAAATTTACTCCCATGCTCCTCTAAATTCCACCAAAAGAGAAATGTCAATGAAATAATATTAGATTAGTAGTCTAATATTTCATTGGCACACCAATTCAAAAAGGGGAATTAAAAACCCAGATCCACCAAATTAAATGCACAAGTGTTGTCTCATTAATTTGGAGGATGTTAAGAGGCTCTCCTTAAGAAAACATATACGTTGGCGCAATTAATTGTGTAGGTAGGTAAAAAGTCTCTCCCTCATTAATGAGGGAGAGTGGAGAGGTTTCATCCTCCACCATCAATAGGGGTCAGGTTGTCCACACCCCTATCATTAATAGTTAGGTTATGCGGCTCGGGTGGTCCCCACTTTAAATATCCTCCCATGGGAGGTTATACTCGGGTTGTCCCTACCATTATAACCTCTCATGGGAGGTTAGGGGGTGGCGTTCCCACCACCAACTCCCAAGGGGAGGTTTTAACCAACACAATAAACACATGTCAGGTTAAAAACAAAATAAAGTGTTTTACATTATTTTATTATTTTTATAAAAATCCAAAAGCTAACTTTTATTCTCGATCGTCTGTCATCGATGTGAAAGTCTTATTAAGTGAATATCAGCACTATGAGTTCAATAGTTCCCTCATATTTCAGTTTCAAGCACTGGTTCAAAAGTTATAAAAACCCCGCTCGTATGTTTACTGAACATACGCGAACAAAACTTCAGAAATTGATTCCAGGAACACCTGGCCTCAGAATCTAGTGCTTTAAATTTTCACGGACTCGTAAAAATCCCATGTAATTAAGAAAAAAATTTCCACAAAATTTTTGGGTCTTTACAATCCTTGAAAAAGTCTATTTGGGTATTAAATTGATCTTCACTCAACATATGAATAATAGTTCTAAATTCACATATAGTATGAAACTACCTAGAGTTATACATTATTTGATTCAAAAGCACTTTATATATCACTAAGAAGGATTTATGTTTGATAATGTTGGGTTAGAAAACCTAATTGGTAAATAATCATAGAAAACCTCAGTTAAAATGAAGGAGTTATAGGATGATCCATTTATATAATAGTTGAACTGAAAGTACCATATGTTGAAATAAATTATTCAGTGGAGAAGAAATCTTAGGATTTTTTTCATATACATATGATAATTTAGTTTTATTTTACTGGATATTATCATATCCAATTTTTTATAGTATTTAATTGGAAATAGTGTCATCAAAATAAATTTGTGAAAGGTTGGTCTCTAGAAACACATAATAATTCTAGATTATTAAGGATGAATACATAGAAAAAATGGTTGAGAATATAAATATATGAATATTATAAAGTAAAATGTGATTTTTTTTTCTTACCCATGACATTGAATTGGAAATTATATCTTTAGTGATACCCATAGCTATTTTTAATTTAAGAGTACTATATAGAAAAAATTTAGGATACAATTTATTTAAGTGGGGAGAATACATCATCCTATGTTTTAGGTAATATTTTATTTCCTTAAATAATATTTCTATAATTTATAAATATGTTTTTATATTATATTAAAAGATGTGAACTTACATGGGTAGTAAATTATACAAGATATGAATCAAATTAAAAGGTAATAATACCATTAAACGTATTAACGGTTCAAAATTATTGACATATAGTTGATATAAATAATGTTAATTTACTTGAAATATATATTTGTATTATATATTACTTAATTTAAATAAAATAAATATTTTCTTTTAAATAAAATAAATTTAATATCCCATAGTTTTATTATATATCACCCCTTTAAATATACCATTGAATATCTCATTTCCTATATAAAACCTAAGCTAAATGAACTCTGATAAAATTTATTAAAATAATAAAATATAAAAATATTAATATATCTATTGCAATTGTGGGTATGAATATAATTAACCTCATTTTTTAATTTATGTAGGAGTTAGGATGACATATAAACATAATTATAAATGTAACAAATTATTATTACTATAAATATATTTAGTATTTCAATAAAATTTACTTTTAAAGAATGATTTCAAATAAATAATAAATTTTTTAATTGATAAAAATTTATTTATATAATTTATTTAATTATTATTAAAAATAATCAATATTAATTAATTAAGGAAAAAATAACTTAATGTTAAGAGTTTCATTTTTAAAGAATTTAATTTTTCTATATATTATGTATTTTGTCTTAATAAAAAATTAATGAATTTTATAGATTTATTTTAAAATTTTAAATTTTATGACCAATATATAAATATTAATTTCAAATTACTAATTAGTATTAAATAAGATTAAGAACACCTAATTATATTTAAAATCATATTTCTTTAAAAACAATCTCTTTTACATATAAATGATTTTTTATTTAAAATTTAATTTTCTAATATATGGATTTTTTTTAATAAAATTGATGTTATTTTTTGACTAATCATATCAAAATTATGTTAGAATGAATTTTTTATATTTTTATAAAAATTTTGGTTTTTAAGTGAATAGAACAATATGTCATGTTTATAAATACAGTGAATTTTAATAGATAATTATCATTTAAGCATGACTTATGTATTTACAAAACCTTTATTCTAATAAAATATTTATTTAATAAGTTGAATTATATATTTTCAATTTTATGTTTAATTTTCAAAACAATAATTGGAATTTTGGAACCTTAGTATCATTTGTTTCTAAAAACAATTTATGGAGTATACCTTCTTTATATTTAAATTAATTGTTTTCACAAGTATAACTTTCATTTAATAACATGTCTTCCATAATTTTAATCAGCATGTCTAAATTAGTTAATATGGGTACTTTAATTTTTGGTCATAAAAATAAATTTTTGAAGAAAACAATAGTTACCAAGGTAAAAGTAAATTATGATAAAAATTTACATTAACAGGAAAATGAAAAAATATATCATGAAAATTTCATTTATTTCTGTGTATTATATAGGGATCAAACAAGACATAACTCCTTTATTTTATTCTCTACTTTAGGATCCGCTTCTATTTGAAAATGGCATGATTTTAATATAAATTTTTGACTATTTACAAAAATATCATTCCCATCACATATAAAAGGATCCTTCCACCTCCCCTTAAATTTCACCCCATAATTTTGAATTATCCCCTCTATAATATAATCTCATTCCTTTTACAAGTATTATTAAATGAATTTTAATAAAAAAACTATTAATTACAACCTATAGAACGTTAGGACTAGTGTCCTTGGAAGACTAGGTTCGTAATACATCAAAGTGAGGATAAAGTAAAACTTATTTATTATATTTTCTATAATGAGCTCTTTTGTACTTTTGATATCCTAAAACCTTATGGTATAACTAGTGGAATATATTAAAAAAAGAGGAGTGAGCCAAAAATCCTATTAATGGAAAAAACATGATAAGGAAACCTAACATGTGAGTTAAAGTTTTAACATGATATCATAGAAGAGAAGTCTCAAGAATAATCACATGGATTTATAACCTAAATAACATGGTATAATTATAATATGGAATCATAGTAAATGTGGGTCAAACATATAACATGACATAAATATAAGTCAAGGATAACTTTCTAGACAATATTTCATGGTGGAAAAAGTGTCATAATGGATTAGGTTTACTCTCTAATTATATACACACTGTCTCATGAGAATATAATATTAGATAATTAATTGTCTACTATATAGGTGCATACATCATAACATGTTCACGATTATGTGTTCTAAAAAAAATGAAATAAACCATAATTCATATATATAAAAATCACATATGAAAATAATTGGGTTTCATAATCTTATCTCATATCTTAATAAAATGAAATTCCATAATGAAAAAATTAGAGAGATTAACATAAGGTATGCATTACCGCATAAAAGTAAGGTTATAGGATAGGTATATATTTTAGATACATATATATATATATAATTTAATATAAATCCATAATATCAAATGTTGTTGTTGATGATTATTTTTTCTTCAAAAGATTACATAGAATATTTTTTAAGGAAAATACACTTTTCACTTCGAAAATAACTATCAAAAACTAAAATAAAATTAGAATTTAAGTAAAACCAAATTCATAGAAAATAATCAGGGTTACTTGTTATGTAATATTAAAATAAATTATTGTTGGTTAGTAATTTTTTACATTTTATACAAGTTAAAACATATTACTCTTATATTTTTTTAAGAATAGTCAAAAAGAAAATTTCTTGGAAAACAATAGAAAGATTAATTATAAATAATATTCATAAGAAAATAATGTTTCAGGATTATATTAAACATCCATAGCATAATATAAAAGACATTCTTGGAAATATTTTAGAAAACATGGATTTGGAATGAAAATTATTTTCTATTGAAGAGATAAATAAAGTCATATTTTTTTTAAACAAATTATCACTCCTTGTAAGTAAAAAAGAGCAGAAAATTGTGACTATATCGGAAAACTCCATGCATAAGAAGAAGATAATAAAATTAAATGGTTTTATTGTATAATGATTAAATAATTTTCTATAATGGAAATTGAAGCATAAATAATCCCGATTAAAATTAGATTGAAACAGAAACCATTACCGCTTTGGTAACTTCGGAATCATAACTACCCTGAATTAAGTAGATGAATTATAACATAAAATATCATTAAGTATGTATGGTTTATTATATAATATTTAATGTTTCATTATATACACTGTTTAAAAAAATTAGTTCATAAAAGAATATCTATCTAAAAGTAGGAATTTTGGAGACGAAGACATTACCTTGAGTCCAGACCTTTTCATGTATGTATTTTATGAATTGTATTATAAAATAATATAATTTTTTAATTAAATACCACTTTTAGGTTTTATAACATATATTTAAACCATTTAATTAAATTATTTTCAGTATAAATCTAATTACTTATTCAGTTATGTCTACATTAAGTGTTTTGAGAACGCCCAATTCATAATTTCAAAATGGAATTAGTGTGTTGACCATAGTCAAATGGGTTATTATTCCATTATATACAGAATAATAATAATTAAATAATTAAAAAATTTATACAAAAATTACACTTTTAAAAATAACCATGAATTATTGTTTTGAAAAATGAATTACGTTACAATCAGAGAGATGGTAGGTCGTACATATGCAGGTGTAACGTTTCCATTTATCAATGATCATGATGGAAATAATTTAAGTGTTATTTTATCTTTAAAATTTGATCATAATATCATAAATATAATATTATTTATTTAAATACACTTTTACATACCATCCATGTGATGTGGTAATAAAAAAATGAACTGCGTCACTTTTCAAGGCGGTAGTCCACCGTACACACGAACAACCTTACCATTTTTCCAAGGATGGTAAGGTATGAAAGTGTATGATATATTAGTTTTACTGAATAATTAATATTTAATTAATTTAATATAAAAATATTAAATCCATCATCATAAACATTCATGATTAGTGATGATGGAAAACGAATTATATTGGTTCACGAGGTGGCAGTCTGATGTACACCCGAACGACGGTTTCATTTACGATTTAATAGAAGTGGAGAAGGATTTAGGTTATAAAATTTACATAATTAAATATTAGTATATTTATTTTATTTATTTTATTATATAATAAATATTTAGAAATATTTTAAAGCCTTTTAAGAATAAATAAAACAAATATTCTCAATTAAGAACGATACCTCTTCTTCAAACCACATCTTTAACATTATACTTAAAGTCTCTCTTGATTAAATTTTTAATCAAAAAAATCCTATAGAATGTTATAAGGGAATTAATTAATGTATTTGGGTAGTTATTGGATGATACAATTAGTTTTGGATGTGTTGAACTGAGAGGATAGGGGTGACTATTTATAAGGGAGTGGGAGTGGTATTTTTGTAAATACCCAAAACAATTCAATAATGGGAAGTCATTCTCAATAAAGGTGACTCAAAATTGAAAAATAATGGTTTTTAGGATATATAAGGATTTTAAAAAACTCTAATATTAAAAATATATATGTTTTAAATATTTTATTCCATTTATCTCTTTAGTTCCCCCCCCCAGTAAACCAGTTTTAACATTAATCGTGGTAACATATTTTTACTATTTTACTGCGAATTATGAAAAAAATTAAATTAACCTTATTATATAATGTTAATAAATATAATTCCAAATATATAATATATTTTATCAAATTAAATTAATATAATTTTAATAATTTAATTCAAAATTAAACTCACAGACGTGTCGAAAAAATGGGTTTTCAAGAAATGTATTTTTTAAGCATATGATGATCTTATAATAACTTTATGAGAAGTAATAGTATTTTAATTGGTTTAAATTATGATTTATATTTATATAATATATAAGTCTCATTTATATAATTCTGTTTTATGGGTTATTTTATTTATCTAAAATGGAACAATTCTATGCACTTTAAAATAGTTTCTGGAAAATTGTGTTTGAAAGCTAAAAAATAAAATTATATTAAAATCATGTATAATGATGATTTAAATGTAATTAATTTTATTAAATATTACTAAGTAATACTTCTGTAATTTTTAAATAAAATTAAAATAATAATGAAAATTTTAAATTACATAATATATTAAAAAGAAATGATAGTTTTTCAAAAATCCTTATTTTTCACTATTCATGGAAAAATCAATATTTTCCATAAAATCACAAAATTTTACACAAATTTAATATAAATATTAGGATTTAAAAAAGTAATTTAATTTTCTAAAATAAAATTTCAAAAAGTTTCAAAAATAAATTCTAATATTTTCTCACAAAAAGAAATAAAAAACATTTTTAAAGAATACATATTTAAAAAAAATTGAGTTCTTATTTCCTAAGAATTTATTAATAAATTTGTATTTATTATAACCTTTATATATATTATATAAATTATTTAATAATATTAATATAAACTGATTTAATGGATAGTTTATTATATTCATATTTAAATAAAAATATTTTAACAATATTTTGTGGTTCATTTAATCTCAGTGTTCATTTTGTATACTCAATTGAACATAGAATTATTATAACATCATAGGTTGTTTTATCTATTATGCCTAATTTACCTTTCAAAAAATCATCTCCCATGTTATGAACATCTAACCCATGGATATTTCCAAGATCTCTTCTAAATCCTGAAGGTTTCTATAAAGAAATCAAATTCTTCTACGTTGTAATTTTCTCTTATATAATAATTCTTCAATTACTTCTTCTTTTACCACTTCTTAAATCTATTTTCCCCATTATAATAACATTAAATATGTATTAATAGTACGGTGAATTTTTTTTATATTGATCTAATATCTATTTTCTACCCTTCCCCTGTCCATAGAAAAACGACAAAAAAATTGTTCGTGTTGCGTGTGAACTATCACCTACATGAATGATGTGTTTTATTTTTCATCAATGTGTCATATAGATGGTTAAAAATGGTTATTTAATAAATCAAATTTATTTTTCTAACATTATTATGATCATAAAAGCATCATATGATTTGGTTTAGATAGTATGAGAACTTTCTAACTCCTAACTTCACAATATTCTTTTAAAACTCTTCTACAACAATTCAAGTTATTCACTCAACAACTTCTGACTTCCAAACTCAGAAACATATTTCTTTATCTAATTATGGAAAATAAACACTTCCAAAAAAAATATTCCTGCATCTTATTCTTTTGGATCAAATTATTTTAATCTAATACAGATGGATCAGATACTCTGATTTGGAAAAAAAGTATTTAAAACAAAACATTTCTCCTCTATTATGTTTGCATTTAAACTTTATGCAACTTTTAACTTTCTTAAAAATCTCATTATGATAGACTATGTCTGATTACTTAATAATAAAAACATTCTTTAAAAAAATGGTTAGTTTTCAAAAAATAAAAAAACTTTGTTAAAATAATTTATCACAAAGTTTCTTCAATATCCCATGTGTACTTGATAACATCCATTGTTAACAACTTTTCTCAACTCTTGTAATTTTTTCACAACTCAAATTTTTTAAACAACTAATATTTTCTTGAATTTTATCAAAACATAGCCTTTCTCAAAATCTAGTTTCATCACACCACACTACTAGAAAAAGTACTATTTTAGAAATAATTTCATTCGTTGGTGGAAAGAAAATTTTGCATCCAGGTAAAAATAAACTCCCCCATACTTTTATATTTTTACTCTCTCAATTTTCTTTTTCTCACTCCAATTATATGAAAATAAAAACTATAGATTCAAAAAATAAATATAAGTAAAAAATTCTTATATGTAGAAAGTTGTTACTTTCTCTCCCCCTTTGGAAACAAAGTCCAAAGAATAGTGGGGCACTTCTTTATATGTTTTAGGAAGTTAGGGGAGGAGAAAAAACATGAAGTTTCAACCTCAATTCCAAAAAATGATTCATTCTAATTTTTTTAAAGATATCATTAATATGATACTTTGTTTCAATGAATTCCACTATGAAATATCTAGCATTAACTTTCTCTTTTATAAAGTGAAAATTTATATCAATTTGTTTTGATCTTGAATGTTGATCTTGATTTTAATAAAGATCAATTGAAATTTGATTATCACAAAGTATCTTCAATGGTTTAGAAACCTTTTCCTTCAAATCACACATCTGAACGTTCATCATCAAAATTTGAGTACAACCTTGAGTAGCTACAATGTATTGAGATTCTATTAGGCTAAAAGTTACTGAACATTGTATCTTACTATGCTAACTCACACAACATTCAACCAAGAAAAATGTTCCTCCTAAGCTTTATTTTCTATCATTGAAATCTCTAACCCAATCAGCATCAGTGTAACCATGAAACTTCATCTCATCATTTCTTTGGTATAATAACCCATGTGAAGTAGTTCATTTAAAATATCTCAATATTTTTTTACTGCAAACATATATGATTCTTTTGGATAACATTGATACCTAGAACACAAAATCAAAGCATAAACAATTTCAGGTCTTGATGTTGTAAGGTAATGTAGACTTCCTATTAACTTCCAAAAATCAATCAAATTTACACTTTTTCTAGACTTATATTTATTCAACCTTGTGCTCATATATATAATAGTAGTAAATTAGAGTCTTGAAGTCAACATCAATCACATAAAAGTTACTATAAACTTTTACTTTATAAAAGTACAAAATTCTCAAACAATTATCAAGCTTGTAATACCAAGAATGTGGAGAAATTTTTATCCCTTACAAAGCATTATTCAATTTACAAACTTTGTTTTCATACTCATCAAATAAAAACCCCCAACGTTTTTCAATATAAACATCTTCCTTAATCACACAATTTAAGAAACCTGAATTTACATAGATATGATAAACTTTGTAATTTTTATCAGCAGCCACTATAATAAACATTCCAATAGATTCTAACATTGAAACAAGGGAAAAGGTTTCATTAAAATCCACACATTCCACTTCTTTATATCCTTTAAAAAAATCCTTTCTTTGTTTTTTGAAACTTCTTCATGCCCATTAAATTTGTTTCTATAAACCCACCTTATTCCAAAAACATTTTTTTTTTATTCATGTAAAAAGTTCTGATGTTTCATATTTTTCAATCTGATCCAACTCTTTATTAATATCATCCACCCATTCATTCTATTGAATAGCTTCTGAAAATTATTCTGGTTTAACTTTTGAGATAAATGAATTATGATTTTGTAATCTCAACTTCCTACTGGTTTGAACCGAATCCTTCTGATTCCCAATAATTTTTTTGGATTTAACATGTTTTTGTAAGGTAATAAATTTCAATATTTCATTCCCAACTATAATTTCCTCATCACATGATTCTTTCGAATCTTGATAAGGTTGTTTTGATTTATTTTCACTATTATTGAAATCTCCAGTTTATCCTCCTTGTCATTATCAACAAATTTTGTTAAGGAGCATGGATTTTCAATTACATTCACAATATCTGAGTCCACTAACTTTTTTAAACGTTTGTTCCAACATTTGTTACTTCTTCTATTTAGTGAATAGCCCCTAAAATTTCCTTGCTCATCTTTCTCATCAAACTTTCCCAAATTAGTATTTTTTATTTTAAGAAAATATGGAATTCCAAAACCATTGAATTATTTAAATGAAAGTTATTTTTTATACCACATTTCATAATGAGTCATGTTTGTTTCTAGTCTTAAAAAGAATCAATATTGAACATGTACCATAGTACTAATATCTTCCCTTCGATATAATTTTGAATGTTTATATTCTACTAACAAACTTCATTCCATTTCCACCAAACATATATTTTTTCATTCTAATACTCCATTTTTTTGTTGATTATAGGGAGAAATATATCGATGTTTGATATAATTCTTTCTCAGATAAGTTTCAAAATCATTGTTTGTAAATTTGGTACCATTATCTGTTCTCAGCTTCTTTATGGAAACTCTCATTTCACTTTCAACATATTTTTAGAAGAATTTGAACCTTTCAATAGACTATAAAATATTATTCATAAACATGATGATTTTTATTGGAGTTAAATAGTCAGTAAAAGTGAGAAAATACAAATATCCTTTATATACATTTATTTCTCATCAGGATACATAAATCAAAATTAATGATCCCAAGCGGTCTAGTATATTTAAATTCAACTCTTTTTTGAATTTTTTTAGTCATGTTACCTTTTTTACAGGTTACACACACATGTTATACTCTTCTTTTTAATTTTGGAAAGTTTATAACCACATAAAATTGAGAAAGTTTTCTCATACTTTTCTTTCCATGGTTCCCAAGTCTTAGATGGCACAATTATTTTTTATCATCAGCACTCAAGTAAAATGAGTTGTTGAATTCTCTTATTTGGAAGAGATTCCTACTAGTTCTTTTTCCATTTGTAATAAATTTACCATCCTTCACACTTTTAATGATACAAGAATATTTTATGAAGATTAATTATTTTACATTATCATGAAGTTTACTTAAATTAATTAAGTTATGTTTTACACCATCAATAAGTAAAACTTCCTTAGATTTCAATTTCTCTATTTCAATCTCTACCATTCTAATTCCTCTAATTGTTAAGGAACTATCATTTCCAAAAGAAACTACACATACATCATGAATATCAACATGTTAAATATTTTTATATCACCTATCATATATAAAGAACAAATGCTCTCAATTATCCATAGTTTGTTCCTTTTACTTTCTTTCAAAGCTATCTCAACAACAAAATATCTTTCCTCAAATTTCATCATTCAAACTTCCTTTTCTATTCAATTATAAGACACTTTTTCAGGAAGGAGTGTCATACATTTTTTGGCATGATGACCAGCCATATCACATCTCCCACAATCTTCTTCCAGACATTCAAATTTCTTTTTTGTTGGAATGTTTCTAACATCTTGAAAATTCACCTTTTCAACTTTCTATAAGTTAAAAAATTTACTCATTCTACTTTCCTTATTTCTTCTACTTTTCTTAAACCTTCTTTCAGGTAGAAATAAGTTTTTCCAAATATTATAATCCATGTTCCCATAGATTCCAAAACACTAGAAATAACCATCAAATATTGATTTTTTATTTGAGAAATATCAATCTCTATTGAAACATTGTTGAGATTGATAACTTATTTCAGATTTAACAAACTAAGGTCGTGGACCATCTTTCCTCCTGGGTGATTTTTTAACTTTTTTAAATTTGATAGGTCTCTCAAATTATTTTTCCACCTAATCATTCCCAACACCTTTTTGGGAACCTAAAATGCTAAAATAATTAGATAGAACATTATTTTTAGTGAGTAAAGATTTCACCTAATTTTCTTATTGAGCATTCTCAGCTACTTTAGAAGCCTCATCTTTTGCTTCTTAAGATATGTTGGAATTTTCATTCATCTTCATCAAGGTAATTTTAGACTCCATAATTTTTTATTGAAACTTTTAAACCTCTTCTTTCTTAGCCTTCAGCTTCTTACAAAGATCTTAAACTGTGTTTCTCTATTCCGCAATTCCATGTTTATAAGTTAAGATATCCTGAATGTATTTGTAATCTTACTTGATAGCTTCTTTTCTTCCATTATCAACCTCTTTATAATATATCTTCATAACTCTAATTTAAATCTTTAGATATTTGTTTTACTCAAGACATGAAAGAAGTTATTTTCTGAGATGATACTCTCTCAATGATTCTTCACCACCTTTCTCACTATTTGAGGAATCTTTTGTTATCTCAAATTTTGAAATAAAGGTTATGAATTTCTCTAAACTTTCATCTTCAGATGAAATGATCTCAGTTGATTCTGATTCAACATTATTACTCAACAAACTTCTTCTATTCCTAGTGAACTTATTCTTCTATTTTTTTATGAATTTTATTCTTTATCATTTTTGTTCTACTTTTTCTATCAAGGTATTTCATCGGAATCATCTCAATATTCTCCAACTTTTTTCTTAGGGAAATTTATAGAAAAGTGTAATATTCCACCACCCTCAAAACATTTTAGGGGAGGTTTAACCCAATACTTTCTTCTTCCTTTAAAATAGTTTTTAAAGACAATAGATGTAATAATTTTATTCAAATCATCACCCTCCTCATCTTCAAACTCACTAGGATCAGCTTATTCAACATCTTGAATTTTCATCTTTCTCATAAAATCAAAATTCATTTCATCTTTCACATTATTTTAAAAAATTAGAGACTTATTCATTTCATAATGAACAAAAAAGTTATGCAAGTGTTTCCTCTGTAACTGGATATGATCTCATTGATTTAAGATTCAATCATTCCAAACGGTTTCTAACGGGTTTTTTTATAGATCCGGAAACATCCAATGATTCCATATCCATTTGTACCTACTTTCCAAAGGTAGGTGCTCATTAGTTGTTAACTAATGAGACTTAAGAATTTTCATTGGTTGAGAGGATGGGAGGTCAGACACATCACACCTTTTTGAGGGGAATTATTTTCTACTCCAGGACTCACTTTATAGATTTAAGTTATGTTCTTGAACCCTTATTACATTACCAAGTATGACAATGATATTTTCTTTAGATCTGACAATCAATGATTAATATTTAGGAGATTTAGATAATCTTTTATATGTATTCTAGGTTCTTCATCGATAGAGAATCATTTGTATTTTTTTATAGATTCTTACCCAATGGTATCCTTTAATACATTATAAAAAGTATCTTGGTCATTATGATGACCATACTGGTTTTAAAGCCACTCAGCGGGGCACTTGAAGTTTATTGTCATTCAGAAGGACATGAATTATTTCATAGTTTGGATCATACCCACAGATGGGCTACCTATGTATCCTTTGTTTTAGAAAAGAAATAAGAACCCACGTAGTTCGAGTAAAGAAGTATGGGGTTTATTCATGATTGATGGATCAAAGAAAGATTTCAAAATTACTTTTACACTGTAAGCTCACGTGAGTCATGCTCGGTGTGAGAAACAAGAGGTATTGGTAAAACCAGACAATTGTGCCATCATAAGAAATGATGTGGGGATTATGTATGTATGACTTCCCAAAATAGATGAAGATTGGGTTTTACTTCAGGGAAGAAACCCCGGAACAAGGTCCATAAAGGTATATATGCTTTATGGAGATTTGGATACTCTAACTTGGGGATTATTCTTAAATAAGAGGCCCAAATTAAAGGGAATTATGACTAGGTCTTACTCTTGAAAAGGTAGTCCAAGTTAAGGAAATTCATATTTTGGGAACCTGGGGCTTATTCATGAAAAGGATTTGCAAATTAAGAGAACTTGGACTGGGGCTTACTACTAAAAAGGAGGCCCAGGTTTAGGATTCACTCATCTTAAAGGATGAGGTTGAATGAATGAAATCTCTGACCTTAGTGACATAAAGATATGTAAATCACTAGGTTTTAAGAGATGTTTCATAGAATTCATTTCAGATAAGGAATCCAACAAGGAACTCATACCACGAATGGATTTGGAGAGAGTTCTGAAGGCTTAATCTTGAAGAGGATAGGTGGATAGGCATAAGAGAGGTTAAATAGGCAAGAGGGGCACCCAAAAAGACGGTGGTGCACAAGTCTTGTGGGGTCGCGCAAGTCATGCGTGGGCGCGCAAGTCATGTGTGGACGTGCAAGTCATGGTCGTGAAAGTATACTTGCGCGACACATGGGTACTTGCGCGACAGTCAACCCTTAGGGTAATACTTGGGCGAGACATGGCTCAAGCCCTTTGTATTATCCCTAGAGGTTTCTAGAAGAGGGGCGCGCAAGTTCTGTTGAAGGGGTAAGGCGGCGCTCAAGTGTGGCCATTTCCCTTAAGGGCTGGCCACTTAGGCGCGCAAGTGTTGATGAGTTTCAACACTTAAGACTTACTCCATCTCTTTAGATCTTCTATTCTAGGTAATAAATTACCTTAGAAGTGGTTTTAAGCTTTGAGAAGAGACTAGGTCCCCGGGAGATCAAATCTATGTTTGTGGAATTTCTTTCCTCTGAAATGGGGGGCCCATAGGGGGAATTTATAGGCTGGAGAATACCCTGATAAAAAATGAACGAGGGCGCGCAAGTCACCTGTGCGACCATTAGGCTACGCGTAAGTATACTTGTGCAACCTTGAAGGAACTTGCGCGACCCAAGTGCATTCAAATCTTTGTTCATGCCTTTGTCAATTTTTTATGTTTCTTCAAAGGATTAATTACTTTGGGTCCAAGGTATTTCCCTTTTCATTAGTTTAGACTCTGTGACGGAAAGGAGTGTCAAATGCAAGTCATCAAGATATGAAACATTTTTATCTTCTGAAGAATAAATTTTAGAATCAAACCAATCTGGAAAGTTTCTCATAAGTTTCATCACTATTATAGAATCTTCCAGGCCATCTCTAAATCCTCTGATGTTGTAAAAAAATTCATTTACTCAAGTTAAGTATTCATCAATCGTATCTTTATATATCATTATGATGTCTTCATAATTTCTAGGCCATATTTATATATTTTATTTCTTTACTTTAGTATTACATTATAAAACACTATCAAGCTTATCCCACATACTTTTTAGTGTTTTGAGACCCATCACCTTCTGATAAAATTTATCTGATAAGACCATAAGGATTTCATTTCAATAATTTCCATCAACTTCTATATTTATCTAATCAGTAAACATAATAGGAGAATATTTCTCAAATGGTGGAAAACTAATAGTAGCAGCATAAACAAATTCTAGTCTAGTATATAAGAGATAAGTAATCATCTTATTTTTTCCATCCATAGTACTTTTTACCATCAAATGTATGAATTCCTCTACTATTTATAGAGTCGATATTATACATGATAAGAATTTAAAAAGGGTACCTAGTCTCGGATACCAATTGAAGTTCTAAAGGATCAAATTAAAATAGATAAGGAGGGTTTGAATCAGTTGTTCACCTTTTATAAGTTTAAAAACTTTTATAAACATAACAATTGTAAACTGTTTAGATTTATTTCCTTATCAACTTTTAGTACATACTCATGCATTAAAAAGTAATAAATAAATTAAATCACACAACATTTACAAGTTTCATACTCAGTGTGAGAACCTACATCCTTTCCATAGCCACTTATGTGGGTCTATGGAAATAAATTATTTTGAAAAAGTGGATATAACTTGTGCCAAATCCCATTAAACACCTTCTATCTCTTGATAGGAAATATTATACTGAATCCCTTTAGTTTAAAATGGTTTCTTATAAACTAATTGATACATAAAAAATAATAAATAATTTTTTGAAACTATTTCACAAATGCTCAGTCCAAATACCCAATATGATTTGGATGGATATAATTTTAACAATCTGATGAGTTTGGATCTGATTCTCTCATTATGATGAGTCTAGATCTGATTCTTTAAATATGATGAGGCTGGATCTAATTATCTCAATAATATGAGTATGGATATAATTCTCCCAAAAATGATGAGTCTAGATCTGATTATTTCTATACGATGGAATCAATACGAAGAACCCATTCCCAATATGAAAAAATAAAACTCTTCTGAAAAACATATTATGATCTTTCTTAGTCTGATCCACTCAATATGATATTTTCAATACGATATTTCTTTATCTAGTAAACAAGATTTCAACTGTCTAATCCCCCTCACTATATCTCTATCTGAAAATAACTTTCACTTGATTTCTTTAGATCTATTCCTTTTTCACATGCTGTAAAGTCACTCAAGAATGAATGATCTGGGAAACTATTTATAATAAACTCATAAAACAAAAGAAAGAAACATAGAAACATTCCTCCCTTCCTTAAATTTCATGAACATAGAGAAACACTCACATTCAAACTTCAAATTTGACTTCCTCAATCCTCTTTATATTTCTCTCAGATATATGAAAATTTTAATTTCATGTTTTGACATTTTCAACTCTTAATAAAACATCTAGAATCTTATTTTTGATACTTCTTCATAATCGTCTCATTACGAATTTTGCTTCCTTCTCAACTCATTGAGAATATTTTTTCCTTATCAGTGATTATGAATTTTTTATCCTTCTCAGTGATTAAAAATTTTGTATCCTCCACAGCTTTTTATGATGGAATTCCCCTTATAATGGAATTACCATTACAATGTAATTACCATTACTGTGTAATTCCTATTACGATGTAATTCCTATTACGATGGAATTCCCATTATGATGGAATTACCATACTGCGACTCTAAAAACCAAAAAACCTCTCCACCATTTCTTTAACATATTTTATCATGAGAGTTTTTATGATTTTTGAGAACATTATGATTAGAAAAGTATCATCTGATTCGGTTTATAAAGTGTAAAAACTTTTTAACTCTTGACATTATATTTTTCTTTCAACACTATTCAGAAAAAATATGAATCATTTACTCAGTAACATATGACTTTTTTACTCAGAAACATCTTTATTTCACTGATTATAGAAAATAGAAACTTCCAACGAAAAAAAATTTGGCCTTCGGGTTTTTTCGATCTGATGATTTGAATCTGATGCAGATGGATCTGATACTCTGAGTCTGGAAAAAAAATCTTGAAAACAAAACTCCCCCCCCCCCATTATCTTTGGATTCAAACATTCAGAAACGTTCAACTTCATTACAAATCTCATTACAATAGACTGGGTCCTATTCCAAAATAATAAAAACATTATTCAACAAAAAGTTTAGTCATCAATAAATACAAAAACATTGTAAAAACAATTTATTAAAAAGGTTCTTCAGATACCATTATTGTAAGATTTTTTTGAACTAAAATCACCATCATTGATTTATGTTTATTTAAGTGAACTTTATTCAAATTACTAGAATGTTTTCTACTACATGATTCTAATACATTATTATTCCTCTTATTTTTCTATTTATTTTCATTTCCTTTTCATTATTTTAAATTATTGATCTCTGTATCATAAAATTTGACTTTGTAAGGGTTATTTATATCTATTTTTAATTCCATGTGACAGGTTTGATAATATACACCACAATTTATATTATATGGTGTATACACTACCTATATGAGATGTTATATCATGAATTATCTTATATTTATAGTATTTCAAGTGTAATTTCAAGATCTCTCTATAAAGGTATTTTGATTAAAATGTTTCTCAAACTATAAAGGTTTCATTCTCAATATTATTTTCAAATCAAGATTGTTTTTGAAAGATAATGAATCTAGGGAATTTTTATTATTTCTAAAACACCTTTTCATTTTATTTGGTAATTCATGGAGTTTTACATGTCCACTAAAATTTTCAATTCCCCTAGGTTTAAATTTTACCTGAAGTGTTTCTTGTAAATGAAATCGACCTTGTCTCATCTTTTTGATTAAAAATCTCCCTTTTTAATTTTCTATATTTATTGTATTATTATGTTAATGTCCTTATCTATTCCTCGATAATTGATTAAGGTAGTTTTTTATTACTTTAAACGTCATTAAAAGTTTTAAATCAAAGATTAATGTTTTATGAAATAGTCATTTTCTTCAAATCATGAAAAGAATATCTTTTTAAAGTATTCCATATGAGAACATATTTATGTCATAATTTTCTATTTCTATGAATCTTATTAAATAAATTTTTATTTCTTATAAATAAATTATTATCCTACTATTTTTAAAAATAAATTTTTCAGAATGATCATGAAAGTTCCTTATATACAAGGTAATTTTTATAATTCTCCTAAAACTTTTTCTCACCCATGTAAACATATTTTAACATATTTTATGTGTGATAAAGGATATTATTTAAATGTTACCATCCACCTTTTTTCCTGGATGTATTATGGAATGTTCTTTTCTATTAAAGGAGTGATCCATCACTACTTTTTTATTCCTTAACCATCAACCATGAATAGGAATTGTTTTTATTCCAATGCCTTTTATTTGTGTATACCTTATTTTTATTTTCTTTGATTTAAGGGTGTTCACCTAGATACCATACATCCATTGATTGGGGTAAATATTTACTAAACCATGTACTATTTATCCATACAATATAAATACCATATACCTGATCATCATAATTTAAGTTTATTTGTTGAGAAAGTCACTAAGTATATTTGGATGCCCATTAATTTTCCATGTTTTTCTCATATTATGATTATTGATGGAATTATTAATGATTTATTTATGTTATTTCATTTTAAAATGATATAAACCCCATTCTACTTCTATGGGTTCATAAGGATTTTTTGAATGAAATCTATTTTATTTCTATGAGTTCCATGTGATATAATAAATAAATGATTTCTTATAGAAATCATATTTATATATAATGATGGTTGAGGTCATATATCATCCAATAATACATCGGTTAAGGTTCTATATCTTAGGATATAACTATGGGAATCGAGTAAGGAATGATTTCTCTATTATGGGAATCAGGTAGGTATGTCTGATCCATAATGTAATGGGAATCATGAGGTGATTCTTGGTCTACTCTAAAATTCTAACATATTCTCCAGTTTTTATCATAATCTTAGGCTTATTAGTATGACTATGTTATACTCTCATGGATCATGTTTATCAACTAATGTTACCACACTATTTGATTCATGGTTTATATCATACCAAATATTATTCCATGAATTGTGGCTTTTGATCTATTTTTTGTAGGGTAATATTTTTTTTACTTATCTTTATTGTACCTATATGCTCGTTTTATGATCACTTATGATCATTGATTGTTATAGATTATTTTTAACCTAACTAAGAATTTTATATCACCCCTTATTATGTTACTATTTCCCCAGTTTATGAGAATAAATCTAAAGTAATATTTTCCTAGAAGATTATATTGTCTGTATAATTTATGGGAGATATCAAAGACTCATTTTAGACTAAGAATTTTTATATATGGTAGGGAAAATTTCCATTTTATGTAAAGAAAGTGGGTTCTACGAGTAAAATATTAATACTAATACTCTAAAAATCTAAACCTAAAAGTGTACCTTGGAATTTAAATGTTTCGTTATTTGTTAAAGGTATTTTAATTAATGATTTGTATTAAATTTAGTGTATAAAGTATATTTTTTTTAGAACCAGATATGGGAGTGTGGGTATGTGTTTTGTTAGTTGATATCAGATCAAGTTTTAGATAACTTTTGATGTTAGGATATAATTTTTTAAAGATAAATTATGGGTTATACATGTAATTAATGATTCATAGGTTTTGTTTGATCATAGTTTCAAAGGTATAAATAAACATTCACGTTGTTTGTGTTAAATAATATATGTTACTTGGGGACTAGGGTGAGGAAAAATTAATGAAAACCCTAGGGATAAGTTTAAGGTGTGAGTAAAAATATAGGATAACATCCCAATGGTTTTGAAAAGTTTTTATTATATTATTTTCTTATAAATCACATCCCTATATATATATGCATGTGGATACATCTTTGACAGAAATGTAAATCAGGGTAATCACCCTAAAAAATTTTGGTTGAGTATTAACTCAATCTTCAATTTGGTACATCATGACTGGTCCTAAGACAGTACACCTGTATATACACTCCCAAGGGATATTCTTTGAGTAATAAAACTATATTTTAAATCTTTTATGAAGTAATATTAAATTAAGAAATTATATTAATATGTATGATAGAACCCAACAATACTAAACTTAAATTTAACTAATAGTGATTTAGTTTGAGTTGAAAGCTGATTTGACAGTTTTAAAGACTATGACATTTCAGGTTTGAGTTTTTCATATGATAATTTAAGATAATTAACTTATGATATTAACTATTAATTGATCATGTTTACCCCATTTGGTTTTAGTAATGGTTGACGACTAAAATAACCAAGTTAAAAATAGATTCCATGGGAAATGCAGACATTGTCCCATCAAGAAACAAAATGGGATAAGACCAAGTGTGAGAAATATCTAAATTATGCCAAACCATTTATCAATAATAATGATTAAAACATAAATATAGCGGAGTTTCTAGACATAATAAATAAGATAAGGATATTCATGGAATTTTAGGTGATGAATATGGAGGAGGAATGAATATTCAATTTTATTTTATTTAAAAAATGTGGGAAGAGTAAACCATAGGAATTCCTTAAAGGAACTTGAAGATGTTTTATCTATGGTAAAGGAAGGAATATAGAAACTAATTTACAAGTACATATGAAGAGGTCAGTGGAAACTATGAAAGGATAAAAAAAGTTCTCCCTGAGGTACCACTTATTGTTTAAAGTCTTAAATGTGAGAAACTTGGGAATTATCTAAGACAATTCTATAATTTCTGGGCTAATGAGGATGGTAGGCATTAGAAAATTTCAATTCAAAGGTAATAAGGTAAACCTATGAAATCGAAACTACTGAAGTAAGTTCAAAAATAATCTGGAGTGAGTAACACTTATCATCAACTAAAATATTTGAGTTTCATATTTGAATGTTTTTCATACTACTCCTCTATACCAATAATGTTGTCTAAGAATATAAAATTTCCACCCTATTGAATAGATGATAAATTATTAATAAATAAAATTCTATTGGTATGATTATTTTTACCTACTTATATAACATATCTCTAATATATTTTTAGAGGAATATACTTGTAACAAATCCTATTATCCTTCTATTGGTAAAATTTGATGTGATATTAGAAATGGATTGGAACTATTCATACAGAGGCCATGATAATTTACAAGATAGAAAAATCACATCTAAAATCAACCCATGATCACATATTAATATAATAACAACTATGAACTCCATATGAAAAATTACACCCACTATATTAGGGTATTTATCACAAATGATTAGTGAAAAATGAAATATTGGTTACATTATTATTATAAGGTAAAATACGAGTTCATTGTTCATAACTAAGATAATAAGGATGAAACATTACAAGAAATAAAATCTTTATTTGTGTCTACATATTAGATACCCTTAGATATTTTCATTAGTGAGTAATAATTAAAATTTCAAGGATGTAATTTAAGGGGGAGAGAATGTAATGTCCCAATATCTCACAATGTATTTTACTTAAAAAATATTATGTTAATAGATTGTTTTAAATGAAACTATGAACTAATATAAGTCCTGAAATATTATAAAAACGTCATTAATAAAACTATAATTATAATAATAATAAAACCTATAGTAAATAAAAAGATTATAAAAACTATTGCATTTATAGGATAAATAATCCATATGATTGTTCTTTCTCCAATAATTGTTTAAAGTGTAAATAAATTAAATTGACCACATATAAATTATTATTAGGATAATATATAATAATAAAATATATTAACATATATATTAACATTAATTTAATTAAAAATTGGTTTGGAATAAGATCAAGAACACTTAATTTTCAAAACATATATTTTTTAATAAAATTAATTTTTCTGTGTATTTTATATTAGCATATAAATAATTAAATTTATAAATTTTAAAACCTAAGATATTTAAAATTAATTTAAATTTTTATTTATAATTTCAAAATTAGCTTAGTTTTAATATTTTTATTTGTTTCTGAAAATATTGGTTTTTAGGTGATGATGTAAAATACATTTTTTACAAATATTATGCCTTTTATGACATCACTGGGATATAATATTATACTAAAAATAATAAAACCTAATTATTGAAGAGATATATGTTATTTATGTATCATTTTATATTTTAAAATAATGTTTTTAATTAAAAATCATATATTTATAATTTTAGAACTTAAGTAATGTTTTCTTAAAAATTGTTTTTAATAGGTTATACAAGTATTATTTTAAAATTATTTTTCATCACTTATAGAAATTGAATATAATAAAATTGATTTAAAATTTAAAATCATTAGTTATAATTATGAAACAAGTCCCATTTTATTTTTATGTGTTAAAAGAAATGTAATTATGTAAAAACTAGTTATTGCGGTATAAACCAAAAGGTTAAATATAGTTAACCTAAGGGGTAAAGGGGTAAAAAATATTAAAAAAAATATTTATAATTAAGAGTTGGAGGTTTTTACCAAAAAAACAATTTCTACACTCCATTATTTTCTATTCTTGAATCTTGTTAACATGTGAAACATGTCCTCTCTTTATATTAAGATGGAATAATAACAAAAATGTCATTCTCACCCCTTATAAAATAGGCACCCCAGTACCCCTTCAATACCACTCCCAAATTTCAGTTTATACTTGAAAATTTGACATTTTTACTCAAAATATAATAATATTTCACTTCATTTAGTTTTTGGTCACTAGTTTTTGTCCTTATTCATCCATTACCAAGGAATCGTCCAAGGGAAGCCCAAATTCTTCAACATGAGTACTAATTATTTTCCCTAATTAGGGTTTTTTTATATCCTAATTTCCCAAATATATTTGTCTCATTGTCATATAATGACACAATTATTGTTTTTATGCTAAATTTTATGATAATAATTCAATAAATATTAACCATCATTCCCCTTTTTCCTTAAGGAAAACAAAAAATACATTTATGCATGTGTGTGGACTACCACCTCCACAAAGCGTCATGTTTTGTTTTCCTTCACCACCTTACACATTTAGTCATCTTGTAAAAATTAATAAAGAAGTATGATAATTTTACATTATTTTATATTATTAAATGACAAAACATATTATACATTTCTCTCATTTTATGGTAAATGAAATCATCATCCATACGGACACCCTCCTCCACGGAACGATGCATTTTATTTTTCTTCATTTCCTCCTTTTATGGATGGTCTTGATAATGGGGTTAATGGATAAATATTATATTTAATAAATTATTAAGGTTTTGTTAAGATAAATTAGACAAATTTTTAATGGTATGAGTAATGGACAGTCATTTTAAATTCAACCATCTAAAACAAGCGTACTAAGAGGGAAAACATTTATTCATACTATGTAATAGTTTTGTATATAATAAATATTATTATAATAATACTAAATTAAGATATATCACACTATTAAATATAAATAATATCATTATTCCTACAGAATAATAAGATATCAATGTTCGTTCATTAAAAACACTAAAATATGGTCATCTTGATTTAACCTTTAAGGATCATACAAAAAAATTCCATGGAATGAAATTATAACATTATAAATAATTGTAAATAATAGATTATAGTAATTTTTAAGATCTAGGAATGATAAAAATTTTATACATGAATAAGGAACAACACTTCTATTATGAAACTAGTTCAAATGGATCAAGATTACTCACAAGAGATATTGAAAAATGATCATCACTAACTAATAAAATTTTTCAGAATAATTATAAATTAAGGATAAAAAATATTATAGAAATTAATAAGGTTATAAAATAGGTTATTAAGAAATTTATTTTTATTATATAGTATATTTAACTCTTCTAGTGAAAGTCGTGAATTAAGGAAAGGGGTTCTTTTTAATAATTTAATTCCTTTGGATATATTCATTAATTTGTACCATGATATATATAATATGGTGTGATTACAACCTAATGATTTAATTTTAACATATTATTTTAATTTTTTGGTTTTGAATATCCGGGTTATGTTCTTTCATTAAATGAAATTTGATTAAAAGGATACAATGGTTTTAAGGGTTTTTACGAACTCTAGTTCCCTTCATTGAGTTGTTTTCATTTTATGAAACATTATTTATATAAGTATTCAATTTCCTACCATATGATTGTGTTAAATTTTTATCCCTCTCATGTTTCTGCGGATTTTAATTTCCTTATCATATTCCTTTTAATTATTTATCCCTTTATCATAAAACGTGACTTTGTAACAGTTATTTCTCTCTATTTTCAATTCCGTAATACTTGTTTAATGTTTTACATCATAATTTCTATTATATGGTGTATGCATTTTCAATTTCAGATATTATATCATTAATTATATTTTATTCATGGTCTTTCAAGTGAAATTTCAAAATCTCTCTTTAAATTAATTTTGTTTAATGTATTAAAAAACTATAAGGGTTTCATTTCCATTATTATTTTCAAATCAAGACTGTTTTTTAAAGATAATACATCTAGGTAATTTTTATTATTTATAAAAACCCATATAAGTTTATTTTTTAATTCATGGTGTTTTACATTACCCCTTGAAATTTCAATTCACCTTGACTCATAATTTACTTGAAGTGTTTATTTTAAGTGAAATTGACATTGACTCTTCTTTCTATTCAGTAACATCCCTTTTTCCATGTTCATATTATAATAACTCATACCTTTCATAAATATATATTACATCTAAAAAATGAATAATCTTTACATAACATAAAGATCCATGAAAAAATAATATATGTCTAATTAATTTGGAAGCATAGACACATAATTAAAAAGTTTATAAATGATCTACATCATCTTCCAATAAGTTCTTCATAACTCGAACCCTTCTTAGGAAATTCATTTATAAAACCATTCTTTATAACATGGGAAAAAGAAACAAAATAAAGGGTGATATTCATGGCAAAAATATTTACCAAATTAGTTTCCAATCATTACTCAATTCATTGGAGAGAGATATAGAAGCCATCCATCTCATAAATAAAATCATAAATATGTATGAAACAAGATCATAAAATATTCATCATCTCAAAACTCAATAAAATAAATGGATTTCATAAACATTTCATCAATGTATAACCCATGGAAAAGGGAGTGTTCATCATCAACATATTACCATCATAAACATAAACCATCCAGAGATAAAATAATAATGATATCCTTAGATCACAACCCAGTAAACTATAAGTAGAATCAAGGTTTATTCTCTTTGATGAATAGAGATTCCATTAAAATTTCATTAAATCCTTCTCTAATAAAATTCCCATTCAAATTTAAAAATCACTTTTCAAAATCTTAAAACCACGCACATAATAAAGACAAAATTTTATTTAAAAATAATTGTGTTAACATGTAAAAGAATCTTTAAAACATTGTGGTGTAAAGAAAGTGGGAAATTCCATTCATTTTGTATAAGTTAAAAATCCATTCCTTATATACTTTTGTTGGAAATTTAACAAAGTATCATGTTTGGAAAATGATAAAAAGAGTCCTTCCAAACTTTTTTTTAAAGTCAAACATTGTTAGAAGTTATTTCAAAAAATCATATAAGAAATATAAAAAAGTTCTTAAATTTTGTTTAGAAAATATCTATATGTAGAAAAAATGAATTTTTACCGAATAGAGAAATGAATTCAATTTTCCATAAAAATTCAATTTTGATATCATAAATAATTATAGTGATAAAAACAAAAGAAAACCTATAATCTCTATAAATAACTAGAGGAGATCATCAAATAAAGATCATATAATTTCATCAATGGAAATCAAATTATAAATAATCTTGATTAAATTATGATTGAAAGATAAATCTCTTACCTTAAGTCTCATATTTCCTCATCCACATTCAAACCTCCTCTTCGTTGAAACAACTCTTTTAGATCTACACTAAAGGGATCTATGGTGTAACATCCTGGTTCCAGGAGCCACCTAAAGGTTCCATGTAACTTGTTGGTCACATGGCCACAAGCGCATTTCCCCAAACACTAGAGGCTGTCGACTAGCAGTGAGATCCTTGTGTGTGATAGTGTGGAAAATATTACCTCATTATAATAGTGTACATAGTGTAATAAAAAATAATAATTAGTAGTGAAAACAGTAATACCAGGAGACAAGTAAAAAGTGGAATACTGGAAGTAAACAAACAACTGAAGAACATATATATAAATGATGTATTTCACATATGTCTACGAAAATAGCCAAAAAAGTCACAATGCTATAAATATAGTACTAAACAAAGTGTAAGAGAAAATAAGTAAACTCCAGCAGCATCGCAAGCCTCAACTTGGTCACATTCTCTCCAACTCCAAAGCAATCAAGTACCTAATGATGAAGTTCATTTTCCCTTATCTATACCTGCAATCATATAATCTGTTTGGGACCAAAAGTATGACCTAAACAGGGTGTGAGACAAATCCCAATAGTAAACCACCACAATATATATTCCTATCAATCAGTGATTATATATAGTAGGTAATAATGTAAATGCAGTAAAGAAACTAGGAGTACACCAAAGTAACTAATCCTACAGTTTCCATTTACATTCATTAGCATTTAATGTTTAATATTTAATAAAGTAAGTACTACAAATAGTTATCTAAGAGGACTACCTAATAGGACTAAATCTAGTCTTGTTATTCATCTTAGAAGATGCATCACAAACATTTAATATTTACATTAACCCTTTGGGTATCTCACACAATCTAACCCCTCTGGCCAAGTAATGAAATAAAGGAAAAACAGCTTTGAGGAAGCACTAATCATCAATTACCCCTATGGTATTTCCTTAATAACTGTAGAATCTCTAGGAAATTACTCAAAATAAATTCCCCATGTGGTCTTGTAACACAAATTATAGAAACTCTGAGGGAGAACTCACGTTTAATACCCCATATGGTCTCTTAGCGTGAAATATAACAGAAACTCTGAGGAAGCACTCAATGTCAATTCCCCCCTGTGGTATAACTACACAAGGTTCTCACATCCCTATGTAATTAAAATATTAATATATGAAATCAACCAGACCAAAGTAATATCAACTAATACATGGCTAAATAGTTCCAATGAATATCACAAGCAAGTAACAAGCAGCAAGAGACAATCAGTTCCATCATATCAAGCAAGGCAAGAAAACAAGATCTGCCTTATAGGCAACCTACACCAAACAGCCCTAAACATTCAAAAAAGTAAATTCACCAATGAGGTGTTACATAAACATGAAATTTCATATAATTACACAACAACAAACCCTTATTCTGAAAATCAATCTTTGTAAGATAAAACAAGGTTCAATTTCCATAAACAGAAATGCCTGAAATATGGGTAATCAGCACTTTGGCATATAAAACCCAAAAGACAACCAATGAAAGGAAAAAAACCACCTACCTTGATATTGTACAATGAAAACTCTAAAACGTCAGCCTTTTTATCATCCTATAATGATGTAGATATAATAAACTTAAAAAATGTTCGACTTTGAATAACTCAATAGAGAGATAGAATAAATCAGGAGGAGAGGCTCTAGAAGAACCAAGAACTCACCAAGTGGATTCCAATGCATCCATTATAGATAAAATCAGACTTAGTATGAAAAAAGATGTATTGGAGAAGAATCATATATTCTGGAAGGTCCCTAGTGAGGCATGGCTAGAAAAAGACGTTTCTGGGGATTAGATATGACCCCGGTCCGATTATCCAAATAAAAGAAAAATTACACAGTGTGTTCATTTAATGTGCACGCCGTGTATATTTCTGAACTATCCCCCACTTTAGGTGCCCATTAGGTCACCTTACATGCCCATGCATGCATCTGTTACATGTCTAGTACATGGATACTCATAGAAACTAGGTACATGGCGTGTACTCCTAAGTACTCAGTGTGTACTCCTAAGTACACGACGTGTACTCCTAAGTACACGGTGTGTACTTATAAAATTTCCAAATTCTCCCATTTTTCTACAAAACACCCAAAATCAAGATCCATACTTGAAATGAAGATCTAGGTTCTTAAAAACATCTGGACTTATAGAAATATTTCTCTGAATTTCCCAAACAAGGTGGTGAAGAAGAATCCTTGAATAGCTCCGGCAACTATGATCACACATCAGCCTCCCTCTCCCAAGTCTTGTCCTATACTCGTCTGTGATGCCATAGCACCCATACTAGAGGAATAGATTTTTCATAGAGAACCTTCATACAGCAATCCAAAATCTGAATAGGATGCTCCTCAAGGTATGCATCCACCTCCAACTCAACCTTTCTGGATTGAAATATGTGAGACAGGTCTGAAAAGTAGCACCGTAACTGAAAAAAATAGAAGACGTCGGCAAAAGCTCCCCTTATCTCCAAATCCTCATGTGTCCCATCCTCGGTGTGACACGTAAGAATACCTGATCTCTAACCTCAAACTCTATAGGTCATCTTTGACGATCAGCATGAGAATTCTTCCAAGACTGTAAATTTTTCATCCTCTTTCGAATCAACTCCACCCACTCAATGGTATCCTGGACTAGATGAGGTTCCAACATAGTTGTCTCTCCTACCTCCATCCAACATAGGTGTGATCGGCATGGCCTACCTTATAAAGCCTCATAATATTCCTTATAAATAGTTTCCTGAAAACTATTATTATATGAAAACTCCACTAGAGTTATGTACCTATTCCAAGAACCTCCAAAATCTAGGATGCATGTTCGAAGCATGTCTTCCATCACCTAAATCATGAACTCTGACTAGCCATCTGTCTGGGGATGGTAATTTGTACTCATATGTACTTGTGTACCCAAATCCTTATATAGACCTTTATAGAAATGTGAAGTAAAGAAGGCATCCCTATCTTCAATGATAGAGATTAGAACACCATTAAAACAAACAATCTCTTGGACGTAAAACCTTCCAAGCTCATAAACATTAAAGGTATCCATGATTAGTAAAAAGTGTGAAACCTTTGTGAGTCTTTCAATGACAACCCAAACTACATCATTCCCTTGAGATGACCTCGGTAAACCTGTCATAAAATCTATTGCAACATCATTCCACTTCCACTCTTGAATGGGTAATTGTTGTAGATGCCTGGTTAGTCGTTGGTGTTATTCATTCACCTGCTGGAAGGTGGAACATATCATAACAAAACCAGCTATGTCCCCCATCAAACCTGGCCACCAATACTGATGATGAAAATACCGATACATCTAGGTGACACCAGGATGAACTGCCCAAGATGAAGTATGAAATTCTCACATCACCTCCTCACGTATGTCTGTTGACACCCATACGCATCCATGAAAGCACAAGACCTTATCATCACCTATGGTCTACCCAGGAGTTGGTTTATCTCCTAAAAAACCATCCAATAGGACTAGCCCTTCAGAATCTAATAGCTACCTCATTCACCCTTCATCAAATAGAGTATAGTTACACATAAAGAAGATATAAATTTCTACCCCTCCCTGTCATGCACCTCTAAATGAATTTCAAAGAATAGATCCATGAGCTGCCACTCACTCCTGGCTTCCTGAACTGCATATATCTAAGTCCTCCTACTTAATGCATCGGCCACTATATTTCCTTTCCCAGGCATATAAGAAAGCTCAAATTACAAATACTAAAGGTACTCAACCTACCTTTGTTGTCTCAAATTCAGTTCACGCTGAGTAATGATAGACTTGATACTTTTTTGTTAGTGTACACAACAAAATGTGCTCCCATAAGATAATGTCTCCCATAGCCAAATCCATGAACAACTGTAGTTAACTCCATATCATGCATAGTATAATTCATCTCATGTATACTCAACTACCAAGATCCATATGCAACTACAGTATCCACCCACATAAGAACTACTCCAAGACCGATACGTGACGCATCACATAAAATGGTGTAACTCATTCCTGGATCTAGCAAGACCAGTATTGATGCTGAAGTCAACCTCCATTTCCACTATTGAAAGGCTGAATCATAGGAATCCATCCACAAGTACTTCACACCATTCATAGTTAAGCTCGTCAGTGGAACTCCTAAGCCTGAAAAGTCCTGTATAAAGTGCCTATAGTAACCAGCCAACCCCAGAAAACTCAATACCTCAAAGACATTCTTCGGTTTCTCCTATGATATTATTGATCTTACATTCTATAGGTCTACTGATACTCCAGTCTATGAGATGACATGACCCATGAAGTGAATCTGTTCCATCCAAAAGTGTCATTTTGAGAGCTTAGCATATAAATGATGCTCTCTGAGTTTTCTCAAAATGATCTCAAGATGGGTGTCATGGTCATGTCCAGTGTGGGTACACCAATATATCATCCATAAAGACTACCACAAAAAATCAAAGTAATAATGGAACACTCGGTTCATCAGTGCCATGAAACTTTCGGTGCATTCGTGAGACCTAATGGCATAACCACATACTCATATAGACCATACCTACTTCTAAAGTCTTTAAAATGTATATATAATGGTATAATGCGCAACTGGTGATAAACGGATCTCAAGTCAATTTTCAAGAACACCGAGGCTCCTCAAATCTCATCAAAGATATCATCAATCATTGGAAAAGGATATCGGTTCTTAACTATCAACTGCTTCAGATTTCGATAATCCATACAAAGTTTGAGGGTACCATCTTCCTTCTTTGAAAACAAGATAGGAGAATCCCAAGGATAAGTATTGGGTTGGATGAAACCCTTTTTTATAACTCCTCTAACGGCTTCTTGAGTTGTTGTAACTTCGGTGTAGCCATCCTATAAGGAGGAATGGACACTGGCGCTTCCCCTGGCACAAGATAAATAGAAAATTCTACCTCTCGCTCAGAAGGTTAATTGTAAATGTTTTTTGTAAAGACATCCCAAAAATGAAAGACCACTAGAGAAAATTCTATTTGTGAAGTCCCATGGTCTTCTATGTATAGACTAGAAATCTGGGTTGTAACACCTTTTAACCTATGATGCTCGAGCCTAGCTCTTCTTGACTAGACATCCCATTCTACCTTATGTAGAAACAATATTTCCTCTGGTGATGTGAAACTCACCCTACGGTGACAGAAATCGAAAACATCCTGCAATAGAACTAACCAGTCCCTTACAAGATTAACGTCACAGCCCATCATCTCAATGACATAAATGTCTCATAAGAAGTGGAACCCACCAACCTTAAGAGGGAACTCCTTACACTGATGTACACTAGTCATTCTAGTCCCAATGGAGTGTCCAACATCATGATATCAGGATAAGTAAATATACATAGCCCAATTATCTATACAACAAGAATAGATATAAAGCTATGGGAACCCCCTATATCAAAAATAACATAAGCTAAAACTGAGGAAACCAAAATTGTAACTCTAACGGTAGAGGGTCCGTGATCTTTCTCTTGCTGGATCTTCTCCAGTGAAAATGCCTAACCAACACTGCAGCCCTGTGAAGCTGTCTGAGATCCCTGAGTTGATCCACCCTGTGGATGTCAAAAACCCTAAGTTTGAACACTACGGCCATGACCACCACCTCATCCTGAATAGACTAAATAACTCTTGCCCCCAGTCTGATGTCATACTAGTAGTCATGCTCTCGTGTGAGGAGTCGAAATAGATCCTCCCTCACTAGACGCTGGAGGGAGGGTATTGCAGAAGCACTGAAGAGGTCCCATATTTTTAAAATATCGGCACCCAACTAGGTCTCTCAGACACTCGGTATTCTTATGTATGCCCTTCTCGCACTAGTATCACACAACCTGGCTACCTGAAGAAAAATCCCACCTTCTCGGATCTCTATGTGTTGACTCCCTGTGGTGCTTCTTACTATCAGTTGGAAGAGTGCCAACTCTGGATGTTGAATCTCCCTGGCCCCCAGCTCCAAAATCCCTCAGGTGGCCCTCAGTGATCATCGCCTTGTTGACTATAGAAGATATAGAAGTTGACCTGAAGATGTTCCCCTAGGATTGGATTTCATGCCTGAGACCATACTCAAACTTTGTCACCAAAAATAACTCATCACCCTCCCCCCAGAATGAGAGTGAAGCACTGAAGCTCTGTGAAGTGAGAATAATACTCCATGACTAAGAGTTTACCCTTCTACAAACTCATGAATTATAGGGATTAGTCGGACCTCAAGTTATCAAAGTAGAATTAGTCATATAAGGTATGTAGGAACTGATCACAAGACATAACTCGCTGGCGTCCCGAATGTGATATCACTTCCCTTTATCTTTTGGTGGAATCACATAACATGTATGTAGAGAGCTTCACCCTCCTCTCTGGAGACATCTCAAGATTCTCAAATATAGATAGTATGGCTTCCAACCATGACTCTATAACATGCGGTCCTCCATCCCCTAAGTAGGTGGGAGGATACTGCTACTGAAAAACCTGTGTTAATTCTACCATAGATGGGGGAGGATGTGATGCTCTCAAGAAATTATACATCATCCTCATGAAGCCTTTTCAGAACTGTGCATCGGCACCTATATCTAGAATGATGGCTACTTCCATAAAGGTCATGATGGGAGGGTCTGCTGGTAGTCCTTGGTCTACTATTTCTAGTTTCTGATCTCCACCCCAAACCTGGCATACAACCGAAGGACATCTCAGTGGCACGACTCTTCAAGGTCAAGCACACACCTCAGTTCAAGATTATCAAGGACTGAAACTTAAAATTGAAAAAAATGATAAGAAGTAGAAAAAAATAACGTTTTACAAAACAGGTGTAAACGACGTGTATAACCCCTACACAGCATGTTTCCTTAGGCTTTTATCATGGTGTGTAACTCTACCAAACCATGTCATGTAACACCTACACTACGGCATGTTCTCTTTGAGACACAGTGCGTACTTTAATGTTCCCTCCTCCCCATGTACTCTTAAAAATTTCGAACTACATAGTTCTCTTAGAATAAAACTACACAACATGTTATTCCAGACATGGCATGTACTAGAATGATTTCACTAACCTGTGTTATTGGTCATAGGTCTGGATATACAGATCACCAAAACACATCATGTATGCTTAGTACATGGAATTTTCAAGAAAAGATTTTTCCAACCCCTGTTCTTGCCCATGCGGTTGGTCATATGGTAAACGGATACACAACATGTTCATTATATACACGGTGTGTCCTTCAAAGGTTCCTCATTATCATGCCTCTGCTCACATGGTCAGTCACATGGTCATCATCCACAGTTCATGTAGAAAAAAGTGCATGGTGTGTACTTAAGAAAAACATTTTCTTCTCAAACAGAAGGATACAATGCATGTATTCATCATCACACACCATGTATTTTGGGTTTTTTCAGATAGTAAGCCTCAAAAACTACTCTAGAACTCCATAAAAACACAGAAACAAGCAATAAAGTGCCAAATTTCGATCCTTGGGGGCCCATACTCTCAAAAAATCAGATATTGGCATCATATGCCTCTCATATCATAGTAGAATTCACTTAAAGTTCAATATGATCCAACAAATTCAGATCCAAGAGGGCCCATAACACCTTAGGGACCAAAGTTTGGAACCCATTAAAATGAAACATTAAATTTTCCAATACCCTATCAAAATAATAAGTATTCTATCATGGAGTCTATCACAATAGCATGCATATCTAGGACAACATCTATCACAAAATCATGCAATCAGTAAATCACCCTAAATCGAATGACAATAAAACATGACATGTGAACCCTATCAAGTGCCTATATGATGAATGAGATGGAATACCCTCAACTCATTATGTTACATCATAAATATAACCTCAATGATATAAATCATAAATTCACAAATCAAGTGTGTCACCTAACGTTGAAATCAAATGAATTGTAATAATTGAAAAACCATAAAAACTGCAATATTCGAGGTAACATGGATTTTCCCTATACACATGTTAGCTACTCCCAAGCATAGCTTATTACCAACCACCTATTCCTTTTAATCCTTGTATATAGGCTCCAAATAGTAATACAAAGTAGAAAAGAACCTGCTCTGAAAACACTTTTTAACGTCTTGATTCCGGGTACTGCCAAAAGGTGCCCCGTACCCGATTGGTCACATGGCCTCAAGCACATTTCCCCAAATGCCAGAGGCTGCCTACTAACAATGAGGTCATTGGGTGTGATAGTGGGAAAACTGTTCCCCCATTGGCAGAGTATTAATAGTGGAATAACAAATAATAATCAGTAGTGGAAACATAATAGCATATGAAAAGTAAACAGCGGAAGAGTGGAAGTAAACAAACAAATGAATCACAAATATATAAATGATTCATGTCTCATATTTCTAGGAAAATAGCCAATCAAGTCACGATGTTGTAAATACAGTACTAAACCATGTTCTAGAGAATACAAGTAAACTCTAGCAGTATCACAAGCCTTAGCTTGGTCTCATTCTCACTAGCTCCATAGAAATCAAGTACCTGATGATGAAGGGTGCTTTGCATTATCTATACCTGTAACTATATAATATGTTTGGGTATAAAAGAAAGACCCAAATTGGGTGTGAGATGAATCCCAGTAGGCAACCACCATAATATATGTTCCTAACTATCAGTGAGTATATATAGCAGGTAATAACGGAAATGTAGAAAACAAAATAGGAGTACACAAAAGTAACCAATCCAATATTTTCAATTTACATTCATTAGTATTTAATGTTAAACATTTTATCAGGTAAGTATCAAAAATAGGTATCTTAGAAGACTACCTAATAAAATAAAATCCAAACTTTTTCTTTGGATTCGTAGGTGCGTCACAGACATTAAATATTTACATTAACCCTCAGGGTAGCTCACATAGTCTAACCCCTCTGGTCAAGTAATGCAGTAAAGGTATAGGCGCTCTAAGGAAGCACTCACCGTCAATTTACCCTATGGTCATTCCAAAATAACTAAAGACTCTCTAGGGAAGGACACAACATCAATTCCCCCTATGGTCTCGTAATGTACACTATAGACACTCTGAGGGAGCACTCACATTCAATCCCCACGGTGGTCTTGTAGCGTGAAATATAACAGACACTTTGAGGAAGCACTCAACGTCAATTCCCTCTATGTTCTAACTACACCAGGTTCTCACAGCCCTTTGTAATTTAAACGTGCATATACGATATCAATCAGCCCAAAGTAATCTCAACTAATACATGGATAAATAGTTCTATTTCATATCAGAATCATGTAACAAGCAGTAAGAGACAATCAATTTCATCCTATCATGTAATGGCAAGGAAATAAGGTCTTCCTCATAGGAAACCTGGACCAAACGGCCCAAAACATTAAAACAAGGGAAAAACCCATGGGGTGTTCCTTAAACATGAAATTTCACATAATTCCACAATAACAAACCCTTAGTCCAATAATAAATATAAGGCAGATAAAACAGAGTTCAATATCCTTAACTCAAAATACCCGAAACATGGGTAATCGTTACTTTGGAATATAAAACCCAAAGACAACCAACAAAAGGAAAAAAACAACCATCCTTGATGTTTTACGATGAACACTATCAAACTTTTCCTCTTGAACCAGCCTAGAATGACTTCGATCTACAAAAACATCAAAATAGTTCAACCTTGAATAACTCAAGAGAGAGAGAGAGAGAGAGAGAAGAGATTAGGGGGAGAGGCTCTAGAAGAACCAAGAACTCGCCGAGGGGATTCCAATGCACCAATAAGAGATCGAATTGGACCTTGTATAGAGAAATGGTGGCCTGGAGAATAATCAACAATTTCGGACATTCCTTCGCAAGGTACGTCCAGAAGAAGACGTTTCTGGGGATTAGACGTGACCCATGTCCTGTTAGCCAAATAAAAGAAAGCGTACATGGCATGTTCATTTAATTTACACACTGTGTACATGCTTCAACCGGTACTCGCATTAGGTGGTCTCTAGGTCACCTTACATGTCCATGTACTTGGCCGTTACATAGCCAGTACACGGCATGTACTTCTATGTACATAGCGTGTACTTATACAATTTCAAAATTCTCCCATTTTTCTCAGAAACACCTGAAATCAAGATCCTTACCTGAAATGAAGATCCTAGTTCTTACATATGGTTGGTATTTTGGAAGACCAAAACCTATTGGAAATTTATAGGGAAGTTTATAATGTAATTTGGTTGGGTGTGGTCAAGATATAAAGTTCATGGTGGCATAAATAATTGAGGGAGGTGGTTCACCTTTATAATTGAAGTGAGGGGAAATTTTAGAATTTAAAATAAAAATTAAAATATAATAAAACTATTCTAGATCCAAATTCTTTCAAATGGACCTGGATTATAAGTTAATATAATATGGGTTTTAATCTCATCAACCAATATAATTTTTGTAGGTTTATGCAGTGTTTTAAACCTTATCCTTTGGTTTAACCCCTTAGTTATCCTATTTTAACACAAACTTTGGTAATGTATTTTTCACTCTTAAAAGATTATAATTTTACTTATAAGGTGAAAATTTTCTTATAAATGGACAATTTATTAAATTTTAGACCATATAAATTCCTAGTTGTCCAATTTCACAATTTAATAGTCTTTTAATAATTTAATAAAATATTAATTTGATAAAATATCATTAATGTCAAATTTGATATTATTTACTTAATTTGACTTAAAATACATAAATAAAAAGTTAAAATTCAAATATAATCTATTTAAATATCACCAATATACCATATTCATCTATAAAATTCATGGGATTCATTAATTCTTTAAAATTTTATTATTTTCAGTATTTTTAAAATCATTTATTTTATTTTTATATTAATTAAATATATTATGTTTTAGTGTTGTGTAAGAATTTAAGGTATTTATTTAATGCCTAACAATTATAAATAATTTAACATAATGATAAAAAAAATTTATTCTCAAAATATCTATTTATATTCCTTAATTATGTAATTTAACTAATATCTATTTCTTAGAAACTTATTTAATTTGTTATTTTTTCATTTTCAGCCTTGTGTATGCATTGCACAAGCATTTGGATAATCCATTTGTTATATTACTCCCAAATTTGTGTCTAACTATAAAAATAATATATAATAATTTATAATCAATACCAAATTTTATCAATTACTTATTCTATCTCAAATATTATCTTTAGGGTAACAAATTTTACTTCTCTAGTGCTGTACAAACTCTACATCGGCACTGAAAATAATTTTCATATTTATCATGGAATAAATTCTAATATATATTTTTTTAACGAATTGCATATTATATTTGAATTATATTATCATAATTTATTCATTCAATGAGTTTCATAAATTTTTATATTATTTTTAGGTCTTGGGTATATCATAAAATATATCGTATTTTCATAAAAACTATATTTTCTAATATTCAAAAAAATAAAGCTTTTTAGAAAAATTCTAAAAATTTAAAAAAATATAATTTTGATATGATGATTTAAAAAATGATATTATTTTCAATAAATAAAATTTCTAGAATTTAATTGTAATATTTTCTCAGAAAAAGTGATAAAATAATTTTTTAGGAAGACATATTTATATAGCATAAAATAACCATACTAAAAAATGAGTTATTATTTACTAAGAATATATAAATAAATTTATATTAATTATTAAATTTATATATATTTCATAAATTATTTAATCAAATTCACACCCTCTAAATTAATGGATAAGTTATAACTATCATGTAATAATATTTTAATAGTGTATTGCGGTTAGTTTAAATTTGATTTTGTATGTCATAGAAAATATTGATGAATTAAACTTGCTTAAAGTGAATTATTTTCTAAATTTTAATGGTGTTATATCCCCCCTAATAAATTGTATCCTCACAATTTTTACTTGTTCTCAATAATCCAAGGTCTCGTATTTTAAAAATACTTAGGTGAAAACCCACATAATAAAAAGGGTAAATAAAACATTATCTTAAAAGAGGGAAAGGTAAGAATGGAGGTCATCTAGAATAAAATTTAACTAGGTTTCCAAATAATATAACATAGGTGGGGAGTGAAAACATGGATATAGAATAAAAACCCAACCCTCATGAAAATATATAGAGTGATAGACAACCTGGTTAGGAGAAATTTATCCATCACAAAACTGTAAATCTGTGATGAGTTAAAATACCATTCATTTCTAGATAAGAAAATTAAATCAATAAAAATTTTATTTTAATGTAATTTTCAAAAATTAGAGGGATTATTTTACTATACAAGTAAATCTCATGTAGAAATAAACAGACTCGATTTCTTTCCATGGTAGTAGAACAATCTAATCCTTTGGTTGTGGTTTTATCCATATCCACTTCATTTATTATTCCATGAGATGGATATTCGAGATGAATTTTTATATATCAGAAGAAATTTTAATTAATCATGAGATCCATAATTCATTCCTTCAGCCTCTAAATATTTACCTAATCCAAAATGGTTAGTGAAGGTTATGATGATTCATACTTTAACCTCAATGAATAATATTCAAACTTAATCTTAATATATTACAAAATTAGTTAACCTTTAGACTACTCCAAAATATTATTGACCATATTCAAAACCCATAAAATGATTTTATCTTGTATCCTTCTATAATAAATATGAACATAATTTTAATGAGTAATAATTTCTCATAAAAAATGTATATACCTTGATCATATATTCTCAAATGTATACTAATAATTTCCAAAAACCTCCAAATAAAATCATATATTATTCGAAAATATAATTCACCCTTTATTATTTAAATATGATCTTATCTTATCCAAAAAAATCCATTAGAGGGTTGTTTCTACCTTGCACTAATAGATTATCATAGGCTCATTCAAAATATAAAATATGATTTAATTATTCCAAAAATATAAATTGAATCTATATAAGGAGAACTATTCAATGATTATAATCACATAAAATTTTAATAAGGATAAAATTTTCATAGAGATTATTCATACAAACATAAACATGGAGTACCCTATTCTAGAGTAGAAGATAAGTGTTCCCTAACCATCAAATTCACTTCAACTATTGTAATTTCATAATATTTCCAGTTTTGTTTTTTCTTCAGAGGTTTTATGGATTACTATCTATATTATCTATTGTATTAGGATATTGATTCACATAGTTTCAAAAATATTTGAATTTATAGCACTGATGTGTGGGTGGTTCATTATGTTGATATCTCTATATTTATTTCATTTATTGGCCTATTTACATCTCTCCTACATTATTTTTCTTGATGTCCAAGCACCCCACAGTTGAAAATTTTTCTTATTCCTTTCTCTCATTCACCTAAGTGATCCTTCCAATGTTTCTGCAAAGTAAAAGGTTGATACTTTTTCTTCCCTCCACATAACAAACCACTAGAGCTTCTATGAAGCTCAATATTCCTTTTCATATCCACAAAACTTGAGGGTTTTCATCATCCGTTTTCACATTCAGTGCACATAAAATGATTTATTTATAGATTCCAAAGTCCCTTCTGGATAATTCCATTAAAATAATTGGCTTCAATATACTATTAAATTGATCAATTTTTCTTTCAAGGAAAATGATTAATCCTGAATCTTATCATTCAAGTCTTATAAACCTTTCCTCATTGGTACCAAATGATTCATCATACTTCTTCTTAATCTCAAGGAATTCCATATCCATTTTTTGTATGTATAATATAAGGTAATAACTTACAAAAAAAATATTCCCTTAAACTCACAACATTCCATCGATCAAATTTCCTTATATTTCCACATATTTTTAATATGATTATACCATTGATCTTCTTCGCCTTCAAAATGATAAACATATAGGACAAAGTTTTCATGGTATGGGCACTGAATAATAGAAAATATCATTTTCATCACATTTATCCACTACTCAGCAACTAATGGATCATAAGACCCATATAAGAATAGGGGTTTTGTCCCATAAAAGATTCAATAACATGTTTCTCCCTTCTGGTGTATTAAAAATTTCAACATGATCTATGTTTCCACCCATATCTTAAGATAGTTTAGTGGGCATAGAAAGAGGATATTTCATACCAAATCATAATCCATTCAATTTATCATGAGGATAGTTGTTTCATTGTCCATCACATTCATTGTTCACATGATTCCTTATGGTTCTATCCATTGACTAAAACCAAAAATCATAGTGTGAGAAACAATAATAATAGTGGAAAACCACATAATCATGAAACAACATTCAGTTTATTTTTAAATCAATACACATTCTTTTACTCTATGACACCTTTGGTTTAACCTAGGTTATCCATGATAAAAACATTAGGAAGTTATCCTATAATTACACATATCCCAAGGGTTATTACTAAATTTTTGTACTCTTAGTTTCCAAATTATAACAAAACCTTTCTCTGATACCAATTATAAACACCCAAACATTTCATACATAGATATTATATATAAATAGATGAATCTTCATTACATAACATAATAATCCATGACTTAATCATATAGTTCTAGATTATTTTTAGTCATAGGAATGTAAAAAACTGGTTCATAAATGATCTATATTGTCTCCCACTATGTTCTTTGTAACTAGAACCCTTCTTATACACGTCATTTATAAAACCCTTCTTCATAACCTATGTAAAGGAAACATAACATATTATGATCTCATATTCTCATTAAGGGTAAACAAGGGAGATATTAATAATCACATAATCATAACATGAACATAAGGGTGTGATAACATGAGCTTAACATTTGAGATCTTGACCATGCATATCATAGATTATAATCTTCAGTCATGGAATAAATCTTGGAAGTTCATAATAAATTAATCATAAAACAATCCAAGAACATGATCCATGAGAGAATAGCATTTTCATAACACATGGAATTGTTGTATAAACATAAAAATATAAATTTTTGAACATTTATAAATAGAAATAGGTTTACTTATTATGTTAAGGATATGAAATCAGGACCTCTCATAAACTTTTACACCTGGAACCAGATCAACATGCGATCTTATGGACAAAAAATCTAGATCCATGCATAAACTTAGGGACATGAAAATGAAGTACTCGCATAAAATTCTGAACATGAAATTAGGTTCATGCATAACATATTTACCACATCAATTATCCATATTTACCCAATGCATTTTAGGGTGATATAGGTCCCACTCATCACATAAATAAAACCATATATATGTGTGTCACAAGATCATAAGACATTCATCATCACAAAACTCATTAAAAGAAAATAACTTCATAAAATTTTAATCAAATTATAACCCCCGAAAAAGGGAATGGTCTTCATCAACATATTATCATTATAAACATAAAAAATTAAAATAAAGAATAAGGACGGTATCCTACAATCATTACCCTAGTAAGGCATAATTATAATCAAGGGATATTATCATTAATAAAAAGAGATACCATTAAAACTTCATTAAAACCTTCTTAAAGAAAATACCTTTCAAATTTAAAATTCACTATTCAAAATCTAAAAACTATACATGAAATAAAGAAACCATTTTTTAAAAAAAATAACCTTCTAAAATTATATTGTAAGATTAAAAGTACTGAGGCATTATATCAGAATAAAAAAACTCATGCTGTATAAGTTAAAAAAACATTTCTTCCATACTTTTTTCATAAAAGACACAAATAACATCATTTAGAAAATAAAAAGAAGATTAATTTCAAAATGTTTTGAAAAAAGTAAAACATGAAGGACCTCGGGACACCCTGAGAGGGGAGGGGTGAATCAGGGTGAAAACGTTTTCTTCTTAAAGTTGTGGATCTTGTTCCCACGTTGGTAGGAACTTTTTAAACCTGTAAGATGAGAAAGATCAAAAAGAAAACATGCACATACACATAGAAGACATATCCCTTTTTACTTGGTTCACCACTAAGGGCTACGTCCAAGGAGAATACGCCGACAAGTTGTTGGTCGTACCAAAAACAACTAAGCTTCACTAGCTGGAGGTTACAATTGTTCGGGCACAGTCACTCTGTCCCAGGCTCACTGCCTTTACAAAGGTTCTGAGATATCTCACTACTTCCCTCGGGTCACTCCCGTTGACTCCCCCTGGCTCACTACTGTTGGTGAAGTCAAACTCAGTTTATAGACGTGAAGGTCTCTTCAATTGATAGTCATGAAGTTCATTGTCTCCTGTTCAGCATGAGAATTTTCTTGCATCAGAGTCCTGCTTTTAATGCTCTGTTAAGATCCAAATTCCAACCACTGATGAATACCCCCTTTTCCCTTGTCCACAGGGCAAACAACCTTTGGAAAAGGCCTTCAAAAAGTACCCTACTTCGCGAGGCTCCCAATATTGCAAAGCTCAAACAAGCCTTCGTGAAGCCCCTGCCATTTCGCGAAGCTCAATCGCGAAGCTCAATCACGAAGCACTCTCGCGATGCTCCAGACTTCGCAATGCTTGGCTATCGCGAAGCTCCTGCCTCTTCGTGATGCTCACTGAGCCAACGCGGGGCGCTCGTCTTTCGCAGAGCTAAAATGGCCGCCGCGAAGCTCCTCTTTTCCGAAGAACGCTGCCTTCACGAGAGACCTTTGCGAACCGAGAGCAAAGGACTTTCCCAGAAATTTTCTCTACTTCTCTAGAAGGGGTAGGCCTCTATTTATAGGTGATTCTACCAACCCTCGACCCTTCCGCGCGAAGTCAGCTCCACGTCAGCTCAAATCGTGAAGCTCGAAATATTCTGCCGAAATTTTGTCCAAATCGCGAAGCACCATTGAACATTGCTGTTCGCGAAGCATTATGTAGTCGCGAAGAATCACTGTCAACATTACTTTGCGCCTTCGCCGCGAAGCTCCCTCGCGAAGCCCTTCTCGCCGCGAAGCTCTCCAGCCACTGCTGTTCGCGAAGCTTGACGTAATCGCAAAGGCTCACCACCTCCATTCTTCTGGTCTTCGCAAAATCCAGTCCATGCATCCCATCTTTGCGAAATTCATGCCTTTTCCATATTAAATCATGATCTTCATGGAAATCCTATTTTCGCGATGCTCACCAATTTCCAAATTTTGGACTCAAAAAATTTGGCAAACACTGGGAAACGGAACCACCTTCAATACTGTTGTGTACTTGAACGGTATGATCTCTTTGCTTGTACACGATCCGAACATCCATTGATTATTGACAACAACCACAAACCACACTCCAAATCATGCATAGAAGACCATGGTTCCAACAATATCCCCCTTTGGGTTTGTTGGCAATCAGAAGAAAAATTCAATAGATCTCCATCTATGTGAAAACCAAACAAAAAAACAGGAATCAACCCAGCCAACACTCTAAGTCTATGTGATCAATGCTCGGTGTAGAAAACAAGAGAGGAGGCTTGAATTGGGTCCACTTTTTTCTTCATCACAGAAGTTGCCTGAATTTATTCCTTCTCCTTTCTCCCTCATTGACAATAAATCCAAAAACCAGTAAAACTTTTCACATTCAGCTCAAACCATACTCCCCCTGGATAGTATCTCCCCCATAAACCTGCATCATATCCATAAACAGATTAAAACATTTAAAACAAATGGGGAGAGGGGTATTCCATATCCTCCTTATGCACTAGGAGGTGGTCGAACACCGAGGTTCAACCGATGCTTCTCAAACACATCCACTGACAGTGTCTTTGTTAGGATATCAGCCACTTGATCATCTATTCCCACATGATCCAATCTAATCATGCTTTGCTCAACTTTCTCTTTGATAAAGTGATACCTGATTTCAATGTGTTTTGTACGAGAATGCTGAATAGGATTCTTCGTAAGATCAATTGTGCTCTTATTGTCACAGTAAATCACCATTGGTTGCGTCACCTCATCGCCAATGTTAGTTAATTGTTGCTTCATCCATAGCAGTTGAGTGCATGCCTTTGTGGCAGAGATATACTCGGCTTCAGCAGTACTCAGAGAAGTACTTTCTTGTTTCTTGCTCAACCAGCCAACACATTTCTGCCCAATATAGAAAGCTCCACCACTAGTGGACTTTCTGTCTACTACATCACCAGCCTAGTCAGCATCAGAAAATGATGATAATTCACTATCCCTTCCTGCATCAAAAAATAACCCGAATTTATGTGTACCTTTAATGTACCTCATGATTCTTTTTACTGCTTCCATATGTTCCTCCTTTGGATTACTCTGAAAGCGGGCCGCAAGGCATGTTGCAAAGACAATATCTGGCCTTGTCACTGTCAGGTACAATAGGCTTCCAATGATCCTCTTGTACATGGTGGGATCAACAGAGTTCCCATCCTCATGCTTTCCAAGTTTAGTTCCAACTGCAATCGGAGTTGACATTGGTTTGGAGTCTTGCATATTGAACTTCTTCAGCAACTCTTTTGCATATTTTTCCTAAGAAATGAAAGTGTATTACTTCTTTTGAATCACTTGCATCCCCAAGAAATATGTGAGCTCCCCAATCATAGACATTTCAAATTCTGATTTCATGTGGTTGGCAAATTCATCAACTGATTTCTTCCTTCTGCCACCAAATATGATATCATCAACGTAGACAAGAACCATGAATTGTTCTTTTGGAGAATTCTTCACATAGAGATTTTGATCAACTCCTCCTCTTTTGAATTCCAACTTCTTGAGATATGAGTCCTGCCATGAGTACCATGCCTGTGGTGCCTACTTCAAACCATATAGAGCTTTCTTGAGTTTACAGACCTTTGTTTCATCAGTACCCAAAACAAAGCCCAATGGTTGTTCAATGTATACTTCTTCTTCCAGTACACCATTCAAGAATGTTGTCTTGACATCCATTTGATTTACTTTATATCCTCTTTGGAGTGCCATGGCAAGGAAAAGCATGATTGACTCCAGTGTAGCCACTGGAGCAAAGGTTTCTTCAACATCAATGCCTTCAATCTGGGAGTATCCTTTACATACCAGTCGTGCCTTGTTTCTGATGACACTTCCATACTCATCAAACTTATTTTTGAAGATCCATTTGGTACCAATCACATTGTGACCTTCGGGTCTCTGGACAAGATCCCATGACTGATTCTTGTCAATTTGATCTAATTCATCATTCATGTCTTTCACCCATGATTTATCTTTTGCAGCTTCTTCGAATGAGGATGGCTCTACAACTGATAGAAATGAAGATTGCGTGGTATTCCTCATCCTTCTTGTTTGAGTGGGTGCACTCCTGTCCCCAATTATATTGGATGGATCAATCTCAGCTCTTCGATTTCTCCTATGAGGTTCAGTAGTATTCGCTTCATCCATAGTTTCTTCTTCAGATTCTTCTTCTGAGTCAACATCTTGATGTGACTGCTGGGCGTTTTGAACAACATCCTCTATTTCTGGATTTGTATTTTCTTCACGTTCACATTCTTCCTGACCTTCTATCACATCAGCATATGACTTCCTTAAAGCATTTGTGGTTTTCTCTTCAATTATCTTAAAATCACTGCTTTTTACAATCCTTCCAAATTCTTGTTGAAACATTTGTAGGCTTTTCTATTCATTGAGTAACCGAGGAAAATTACTTAATCTGCATTGTCGTCATATTTCCCTTGATTTCCTTCTTTGTTCCTGATGAAACATTTACTTCCAAAGACACGAAAGTATTTTAGAGAAGGCTTCCGTCCATGCCACAATTCATATGGTGTCTTCATCTCACCCATATAAAGTCATGTTCGATTTTGAATGTACATTGTAGCTTGAACATCCTCTTTCCAGTAATGTCGTGGAATACAACTCTCAATCATCATAGTTCGTGCCATGTTGTTCACCTGTCGATTCCTACGTTCAACAACTCCATTTTGTTGTGGAGTTCTCATAGCTGCTACCTCATTTTGTATCCCATGCTTCTCCAAATAATTCTCAAATTCAATGGACGTGTATTCTCCTCCATTGTCAGATCGCAACACTTTGATTGTTCGTCCAGTATCATTCTTGGCGATTCGCTGATATGTTTTCATACAGTCAAGGACTTGTCGTTTCCTGTGAATGACCATCACACATGCCATTCTACTATAATCATCTATGAAAAGGAAGAAGTACCTTTCTCCATGAGTTCTGGAAACATTTATTGGTCCACAAACATCCGTATGAATCAGATCAAGAAGGTGAGACGCTCTTTTCTTCTTTGGCCGATATGAACTGCAGACCATCTTCCCACGAATACAAGCATCACAAGATTTTTCACGCTCACGCTACAGGTTGGGAATGTCCATGACAATTCTCAATTTTGATATTTTCTCCATGTCTTTTTGATTGATGTGTCCCAGTCTCCGATGCCACAAATTGTTTTCTTCTTGAATAGTCATGTAACATACATTTTCTTTACTATCAACCTGATACAAGTTGCCTTCTGTTCTGCATCCCTTCATAAGTGAATTGCCAGTCTTTCCCTTGATAGTGCAGCCTTTCTGATTAAACATGACTATAAGTTCTGAGTCACAGAGTTGACTCACGCTGAGGAGATTATGATGTAGGACATCTACGTAAAGGACTTCAGTCTTCTTTAGCTCTCCATTAGCTAATTCGGTACTTCCACTCCCTTTGATTTTCAGAGCCCCATCATTACCAAATCTTACTGTACCATCGACATTCCTTATGATATTCATTAGTAGGCCGGCATTACCTATCAGATGAGATGAACAACCGCTATCCAGAATCCAGGTACTGTTGTTCTTTGTAGCTTTGAGGGCCACCTCTACAAGGTTGTATTTCTCAATCTTCTTCCTTTCCTTCCATGAGACATTAGATCGAGTAAAGAGAACTGATGGTCTTTCAATTATCTCTTCTGCATACCCAGGTTCTTCATAGTCAAAGTCTTCTTTGAGAGGTGAAAACTTGTTTGAAAGAGCAACATTGTCTTGCTGACGAGACTTGACTTGTCTTGAACTTCGGTATGAGGTGTCCATGTCCCTTCTCTGCCTGCAATTAGCGGCCTTATGACTAAAGTTAGAACAACAAAAACAATATCCATAGAAATTATTTATTCTATAAGAATTAGGATATGAAATTGTTCTCCTTTGTTGAGCTTCTATATCTTCTCCATTCAGATAGCTTCTTGCCACTTCACAATATGACATGGTATGGCCCAGATAGCCACAGAACTGACACTTCATGAGAGGAAATGTCTTCTCACTTGAATTTCTCCCCAAACCTTCTTCCTTAGTAGAATAGTATGATTGTATGTCATTTCTGAATGTTTGAGGATAAAATTTAGGTCCCCTTTTAGTTTTTATTGAGGGTTCCTTTTTCGGCACTCTAGGCAACGTTTCAACATGTTCAACTTTCATCTTATCTTTCTTTTGGATCTTTTCACTTCCAGCAGTTGATGTCTCATCCTCACAGCCAATTCCACTCTTTCCCATGCAATCAGGTCTTTGATCACTCAAGATTTTTCCAACCCCATCTGAACCACACATGGCTCTTGCTAGTAATTCTGCATCTGAGAATCTTCCAAACTGTATTTTCTTCCTCACTTCTTTTGGAACTGATTCAGTCTCTAGTTTACTCCTTAGAGTAACTACTTCCTCTTCAAGACCATCAGCAGTCTTGGATTTTTCATCCAGTCTAGAGGTGAGGATTGATGACCTTTGCCTGTTCTTCAATTCTCAGCTTTAGATCTACTACATAATCATTACTTTCAATTATTTTAGACTGTACCTTCACAAATTCTTCCAGTCGTTCAATTTCAGCTTCAAGTTGATCAAGGTATTCAGTTGATTCTTCTACAATTGATTTCCACTTATTGCAGCTCGTACATTTAATCTTGAGCTTGCTAACCGCACCCTTAAGTTGCATCTCAGGATCTACACAAGTTCTCAGTTGTTTTTCTCCTTTAGTATCTTCTGGATTTTCAACAGTGTCCATCATAGGAGCATGGTTCCCAGTTTTGAATTCTGGTTTTTCTTCATCACAGAATTCATTATCATCTTCTTCCTCTTCACAGAAAAAACTCTTCCTTTGCATTTTCATACCATATTTGAAGTCTCCCTTTTTGAAGAACCTTCTCTGAGACTTCATGAAGTTTTCATCCTCACTATCTCCATCATTGATCATTTTTAAACAACGAGAAGCAATGTGCCCAACTTTTTCACAACGGAAACACTCATGAGGTAACTTCCCTTTGAATTTCCCTTTCCCCATCTGGAACATCTTTGCAATGAGAGAAATAATTTCTTTTTCTTCGTCATCTTCACCGCTACTATCCTTTGAGATTTTCAGTTTATCCCTGGCCATGAATGCCATTTCCTTGCTCACCCGAGTCGTAGCATCTTCAGGTTTGACTCTCATTTCATCTGCTGTCAAACTGCTCAGTGGATAATCTAGAGAAAGTTTGGAAAGATCTACTTCCTCAAGGGCTGACACCTTCGCATTATAAAGAGGTGGAAGTCTTCTCAATATTTTCTTTACAATATCAATGTCTTTGATTTCTTCTCCTAGACACCGAATAGCTCCAACCACTTCAGTAATTCGATTGAAGAATGAGTCTGCATTCTCGTCTGGATGCATCTTCAGATCATCAAACCGATTATGCAGCACTTGTAGTTTCGCCTCCTTCACTTTGCTATCACCTTCATAAATATTCTCAAGTTTATCCCACATGGATTTTGTTGAGGTTCAATTCATCACCTTTAGGTAGATCTGATCCAAAAGGGTTGCAGTGAGTGCATTTTGTGCTTTAGCATCTACATCAAGAAGTTTCCGGTCTATTTCAGTCATAGAAAGGCCTGTTGGATTAGTGACTTTTATTCCTTGCACAGTAGAAAAGAGAACTTCCATTCCAAGAGATCTCAGATGAGATCTCATTCTGTTCTTCCAAATCTGGAAATTGCATCCATCGAAGGGGGGGACTCCCCTGACATTGACCGTGTTTTCCATGACACAAAAAAAAGGCATATTCAACACCAGAAACCTTTACCCTCTGATACCACTTGAAGGACCCCGGGACACCCTGAGAGGGGAGGGGTGAATCAGGGTGACAAATTTTTCTTCTTAAAGTTGTGGATCTTGTTCCCACATTGGTAGGAACTTGTTGAACATGTAAGATGAGAAAGATCAAAAATCAAACATGCACATACAAAGAGAAGGCATAGCCCATTTTACTTGGTTCACCACTGAGGGCTACGTCCAAGGAGCATACGTCGACAAGTTGTCGGTCGTACCAAAAACCACTAAACATTACTAGCTGGAGATTACAATTGTTTGGGCACAGTCACTCTGTCAGAGGCTCACTGCCTTTACAAAGGTTCTGAGATAGCTCACTTCTTCCCTCGGGTCACTCTCGTTGACTCCCCCTGGCTCACTACCTTTGGTGTAGTCAGACTCAGTTTATAGACGTGAAGGTCTCTTCAATTGATAGTCATCAAGTTCATTGTCTCCTGTTCAGCATGAGACTTTGTTTGCTTCAGAGTCCTGATTTTAATTCTCTATTAAGATCCAAATTCCAAACACTGATGAATACCCCCTTTTCCCTTGTCCACAGGGAAAACAACCTTTGGAAAAGGCCTTTGCAAAGTACCCTACTTCGCGAGGCTCCCAATACTGCAAATCTCAAACAAGCCTTCATGGAGCCCCTACCATTTCGCGAAGCTCAATCGCGAAGCTCAATCGCGAAGCACTCTCGCGATGCTCCAGCCTTTGCAATGCTTGGCTATCGCGATGCTCCTGGCTCTTCGCGATGCTCACTGAGCCAACGCGGGGCGCCCGTCTTTCGCAGAGCTAGAATGGCCGCCACGAAGCTCCTCTTTCGCGAAGCACGCTGCCTTCGTGAGAGACCTTTGCGAACCGAGAGCAAAGGACTTTCTCTGAAATTTTCTCTACTTCTCTTGAAGGGGTCGACCTTTATTTATAGGAGATTCTACCCACCCTCAACCCTTCCGCGTGAAGTCAGCGCCACGTCATCTCAAATCGTGAAGCAACAAATATTCTGCCGGAATTCTGTCCAAATCGTGAAGCACCATGGCACTTTGCTGTTCGCGAAGCTTGATGTAGTCGTGAAGAATCACCGTCAACATTCCTTTGTGCCTTCGCCGCGAAGCTCCCTTGCGAAGCCCTTCTCGCCGCGAAGCTCTCCAGCCACTGCCGTTCGCGAAACTTGACGTAATCACAAAGGCTCACCACCTCCATTCTTCTGGTCTTCGCAAAATCCAGTCCATGCATCCCATCTTCGCGAAATTCAAGCCTTTGCCATATTAAATCATGATCTTCATGGAAATCCTATTTTCGCGATGCTCACCAATTTCCAAATTTTGGACTCCAAAAATTTGGCAAACACTGGGAAACGGTGCCACCTTCAATACTGTTGTGTACTTGAACGGTATGATCTCTATGCTTGTGCACGATCCGAACGTCCATTGATGATTGACAACAACCACAAACCACACTCCAAATCATGCATAGAAGACCATGGTTCCAACAAAACATGGGTGAAAATGAAATTTGAAAATCAAAGGAAAATAGTAAAAAAATATTCAAAACATTTTTAGAAAATATATATATGGAAGAAAATGGATTTTTTAAGAAAGAGATAAATAAAGTTAATTTCCCTTAAAAACTCTCTTTTGATATCTTAAATAATTAAAGTGAGGAAAACAAAATGAAAATATATAATCTAGAGAAATAACTATAGGAGAATAAAATTAATTATATTCATCAGATAAGAATCATATAATTTCATCAATATAAATTCAAGTATAAACTATCCGGATTAAAATAGGATTGAAACATAAATCTCATACCTCAATTCTTGTCCTTCCTAGTTCATGATCAAACCCCCTCTTCTTTGAAATGACTCTTTTAGATATTCTATAAAAGGCTCTAGGGTTAGTCTTTTGGGAATAAAAAAACCTCTAGTATATGTCCATGGAATTTTGTAGGGTTTGATTGAGATAAAAGTCTCAAGGTGGTGTAACAAAGTGATGGAGGAGGTTCCCTTTTATAATGGAGGTGAGGGACGCTTTTGTTATTTTGTAAAAATATTAAAATATAATATGAATATTATAGATAAAAATTCATCTAAATTGTCATGGATTAAAATTTATGATAATATAGGGTCATAATCATATAAATAAATAGAATTTGGACATGTTTAAGTGGTATTTCAATCCTTATCTGTTGGTTTAACGCCATAGTTAACCTATTTTAACCGGAACAATGTCAACTTATTTTTCACTCTTAAATGGTTATAATTTTACATATAAGGTGAAAAATTTCTAATAAATGGAAAATTTATTATATTTTATAACATATAAATTTATAATTTCCCACTTTTAAGTTTTTTATAATTTTTAACTAATTTAATAAAATATTAATTCGAAAAAATATCATTAATGTCAAATTTGACACTATTCATTTAATTTGACATAAAAGACATAAAAAAAAAGTTGTAATTAAAATATAATTCATTTAAAAATCATTAATATATCATGACCATCTATAAAATATGGGTAAAAAAATAATTCCTTCAAATTTTATTAGTTTTAGTATTTTAAAAATCATTTATTTTATTTTTCTACTAATTAAAAAAGTGATATGTCGGAATTTTGTGAGAATATGATGTATTTATTTAATAACTAAAAATTAAAAATAAATTTCCATCATAAAAATAGTTTATTATTCTCAAAATAACCATTTATATTCATTTAATATGTATTTTAACTCATAGAAATTTCATAGAAACTTATTTAATATTTTATTTTAACTTTTTCAGCCTTATGTAGGAATTGCGCAAGCATTTTCAAAAGATACTTGTTATATAAATCTAAATTTAATGTATAGATATAAAAATAATATATAATAATTAATATTTGATAAAAAAATTTGATCAAGGACTTATTCTATCCCAAATATAATCTTTAGGGTGCCAAATTTTACATTCCCAGCGCTATACAAGCTCTCTGTTGATAATGAAAATTATTTTCATATTTATCATGGAATAAATTATAATATATATTTGTCTGAATTAATTTCTTATTATATTTCTATTATTTTATCATAATTTATTCATTACATTAGTTTCAGAAATTGTAATATTATGGTTAGGAATTTTAGATATTATTAAAGACGATGTATTTTAAAAAAACGGTATTTTTTACCATTCAATAAAAAATAAATCTTTTCATAAAAATTTTATAAAAACACCCTAAGATATTTTTTACATGATTATTAAAAAAATGATATTATTTTTATTAAATACAATTTCAAAAAATTCCAGAAATTACATATAATATCTTCTTATAAATACAATAAAATCATTTTTGAGGAAGATGTATTTCTCAAGAATAAAACTACATCAATAAAAATTGAGGGATTATTTACTAAATATTTATTAATAAATTTATATTCAGTAGAAAATTTATATATATTTCATAAATTAGTAAATCGTATTTATACCTGGTAAATTAGTGGCTAAGTTATAAATATCACATAATAATATCTTAATAGTGTATTGTGGTTCATTTAAACATAGTGATGTGTGTAATAAAACATATCAAATAAATAAAATTATTTATATAGAATTTTTTTATCAAATATCAAGTTGGTACACTTATTTATTTCATTATTTTTTATTGTCTATATATATGACTCAATAATTAATTCAGGTCATTTTCTACTACTTTTACACTAATTAAATTTTTTAAATAAAATTTTATTGTTTTCTGAATGTGATTCTTACATCAAAGTGTGAAAAGAATATATTTTTATTGTTTTATATATCAACAGATATTTCCACATAATTTTTTATTTATCTATGAAACATTTATTGGTTGGAGTAGAATTGAAAAGGGGGTTGAATTTCCCTTTTAAATTTTTAAAGTGGAATGAAATTTAATATTTAAAATTATTTTATTTCGAAACGATAATGTGATAAATAAATAATTAATTAATAAAATGAACTGATAAATTAAATACATATTAGAAATTGAATTTAAATATAGATAATTTTATTATACATGGTATAAAATGATCATATATAATTTATTAACCTGATACATGTAAATTTTTAATGATGTAATGTATAAAATAAATGAAATATAAAACATGGTTTGATAAGGAGTTTGGAAATAGCTTTTTGTGATCCCTTACATGTCCACCCCTTGAGTTTAGATGTCAATTTTATTACTCCCTCATTATTTTTAGTGATCAATAAATGCGTCCCTCGTAATTATGGTTTGTGATAACCCTCTTCAGCTTCATTGTTAGTCGAGGAACACATCCTTCACTTTTGTGATAATGAGAACCTATTAGAGAAGGTAATGAGAAGATAGATTTTATTTGAAAAAACTCATTGAAAATAAACTCCCTGATGTATCAAAATTATGTTTAAAATTTGAATGAGAGATAGGATATGATTTAAAATAGGATTTTTGATAATGATGTATAAATGTATATTAGTTCTTTGAGAGGAGTTGAGAGGATTCGTTTGATATTTTATTTGATTTAATGATCATATATGCATAGTTTGTAACTAGTTGATCTTTTAATCCTTCTTAAGTATCTATTTATAAGATTACAAATATCTAGGAATTTTATAATATTCCTCAAGGAAATTGAATCTAAAGAAAGATGCAATTAAGTATTTTTTACCAACAAAAATGATATCCTCGAACAAGATATCATGATACCATTGGCTACTCAATGCACCTAAAAAGAGATATAGTGGGTCACCAGAAGCTTGGGTATTCTAAAAAAGCACCACCACCAAGTCGCTACTGACCAGTAGCTGGTTGTTGGCCTTTTGTAGAATTAAGAGCATTTGGGACTACCACCAGCTTGCTGATGCTCCACCATCGGTCGGCTGGTGGACCTCTATTTTAGTTAGAGTTTGGTATATAAGGAAGATACTGGTCATGCAGCCTATATTCCTCCATATTCAAAAATTTACACCCTTTTTTACATCCACAAACTTCTATGGATCTTTTTAAATAATTATATATTCTTCTAAAATGAAAAACGATAGGTCTTGGCCTTTAATAAGATCAACATGTCACCTTTGAGTTTACTTTAAGATATCCATTTAGACCATTAATGGAATGAATTACAGTTAAATTGAGGAGTCAAAAATTCACTCAAATGAAAATGTTAGATACACATGAGATTTATTTTTATTAGAACAACACATGAGAGAGACAGGTCAGTATTATAAAAAATTTTGATGATCGCAAACACTTAACATGAAAATATATATCAATTTTAAATAAAGAGTAAAATAAATAGAAAGTTTATTCAAGATATCAACTTAAGAAATTTAATGTGCTAATGGTGAAAATAAATAAATAATTTTATTAACAAGAGTAATAACTTTAACACAAAATATAATAATTCACACTTTGCAAAAAAAATTAATCACCAATATAAATTGTAGAACTAAATACAATTCCCCATTTTAAAATTAAAAATATTTCATAAATTTCATGAAAGATAAGAAAAATTCCCCCATTGTGATAAAATTACACTTCTCTCCTACTATGATTATCAAAAATAAAAACAAGGAGAGGAATGATAAACATAAAAGGGAATATTTGATGAAAACTCAAGAGATATGGTTTTAAAAGATATTTTTAAAAACCAAAAATAAAGATATTAAAATATATTTTAGAAGATAAAGATATTTTAAAAAAAAATTCAAAAACACCTCTTAATTTCCAAACATCTCTATAATAGGAACATTGGATATAGAGAGACAGATGGAAGAATAATAGAAAAAGAATAAATAAAGAAAAAGATAAGAAAACCTAAAAATAAAGGAAGTAGAGAAGAAAAAGGGATAAAGAAAATGATAAAACCCAAAACAACAGTTTATACCTTTTTCAGAAAACTCATCCTCTACTCAAGGAGTAGTTTTCCCTCTATTTATTAAATTCTTCATGTGGAAAATTCATTTTTTATGAAACATACATCAGAATAATCATCCCATTAGGATTATTTTAAAGACAACTAAAAATCATTGTTCTAGAGAAATGTATATATATAAATTTTATTAATCATTCATATTTATTTAAGAGAGGTATAAACAAATATTTAAACAAACATATAATTAAATACTTATATAAGTTTTAAAAAAACATTTATTTTAAAAAAGGAGTATTAATTTTATAAAAATTTACTCATTTCAATAAATATGACTTTGATCTTTTGAAAATAAGAGAAAAAATCTAAAATTTAAAAATAAATTCAAAAAAAGATCTCTCTTTATAAAAATTTCATAATAATAAGAGATAAGGACCTCCATCAAAAATAACAAAAATGATATAAAGGTATCATAGTGAAGAAAAAAATAGTAATTTCAAAAAAAAACCAAGAAAGATTTATAATTAATCAAGATTTGAAATAAATTTTGAAAATATTGCTCAAGTTATCCATAATAAAATGTTGAGTGTCACAATCATAAAATTAAAAATTCACCATTATTTAAATTGATAAAATAAAGGGCTAGAGTTTTAGTGAATATATCAGAGAGTTGATATTCCATCCTCAAAAAATACTATATGTTATCAACACTTTGAAAGTTATTTGTTAAGAAATGGTTCCAATGTTCAGTGTGTTTGGTAGGGGAGTGACAAATAGGTTTCTTCTAAGTATTAATACCACTAATATTCTAAGCCTTAATAGGTAAATAGTAATATGTAAACCTAAATTATAACAGATTGTATTTTATCCATATTATTTGGGAACAAAATCTCCGGGTGGATATGTATTTTTCTTTACATATATAAAAAAATAGATCTTTTTTCTACTTACTACTCCATGAGATGAGCGATTTTCGATGTAGGTGGAAATTTTCAATTGTAATTTGTCTATTTATTTAGAATCCTCTAAAATTAGCGCTAAAAACTACTTAATTCAAAAGAAGATCCTTTTGGATAAAATAAACCAAGATTTTTAGTACCTTTTAAATAATGAAAAAAATAATTTTAGTGGATTTTAAATTATATTCCTTTATATTTTATTAAAAATGACCACAAATATAAACACTGAACATGATGTCAGGTTGGTTCAGAGTATGATAATGTACACTTCAAATCATAATTTTATAAATAATTTTTTCAATCATCTTACTAGCTTCATCCAACATCAGGTTACATGTTTCACTCATGAGATTATAATTTCATTATATTGATCAATTCCAAATCACTTTAAGATTTTATTAGAGTGTTTTTATTGGTTTAGGAAAATACAATTATTTTGAGAAATTTGAATATGGAGAAAGAATTTAAGTTTACCCATAATACTCATTTAAAATTTCTATTTCATTAAATCAAAAAATTAAAAATAAATATAATCATTGATAGATTTAAAAGTCACATCATCAATAAAAATTAATACATGTAACAAATCTGTTTTGTTTTTCTTAGATAAATAATTGAATCATATTTTCTTATTTTAAAACCATTTGATAAAAGAAAATTATATAAACATTCATACCAAGCCTGAGGGACTTTTTTTAAAAATTTAATATATTATTTAATTTGGAAACTTAACTTATCAAAATAATATTTTTGAAACTGGGTTTTTATTCCACAAAAACATTTCCATTAATGAAACCATTTAAAAGTGTGTTTTTAACATTAATTTTAAATATTTTGTAATTAATGTGAGAGGTGAATTCAAACAATATACTAATGGATTCAAACCTAGTGATAGGAGAAAAGTTTTCACCATAGTCAATTTCTTATTCTTGGTTATAACCATTATCTACTCGATGGGATTTATTTATTGGGATATTACCAAACTCATCGAACTTATTCAAAAAACTCCATTTAGAGACTATAATAGGATGATCATTAGTTAATTTAATAAGAGTAAATGCATCATTTTTAGTGAGTTTATTTACTTCATCTTGCATGGAAAGAAACCAATTTTCAATTTCAAAGGCATCATTATGGTTTTAGGGTTCTAATTGAGAGACAAAGGCACAGTTTTTGACCTCATTTGGGACTAATTATTTAGTATGAGTTCCCACTTGAAAATATCCAATGGAATTTTCAAGGGTATTTTATTTATATTTCTTTTAAATCTTTAGGAAAATAATTTTAGTGATATTATTATTCTTATTAAACATGTTTTGATTTAAAAGATTAATTTATAACATCATTTTAAAAAAAATTAACAAATAGATTTTGGAATAATTTCAACATAAACAACATGGATTGATTCTTCCAATGTTTTATTCCTTTTATTAAAGAATTAGTATGACTTTCCAAATATTGATTTCCTAAGGAAGATAGCTTCATTTTATTTTGAATTTAACTATTCATGGTTATATTTAGTTTAAATAATAAAATATTTTCAACCAAAAACTTTAAAAATTTGACTTTAGGTTTTTTATTATTCCAACGTTTATAAGGTTTAATTTTGAGAAAATGTCTTATGAGAATGTGATTAATGATAAATCATGAAGTATTCACATCATGTGTCTAAAAATATAGAGGTAAATCAAATTCATTTTAAATAGTTTGAGTGATTTCTTGGGTAATTCAATTTTTCCTACAGCCTCATTTTATTGAGGGGTTAGAGGAGCATAAAAATAATTATTATATCCTACATAATAGCATAAATAATAAAATCACTTTTTGTTTAATTATCCATCATGATCACTTCAGATTGAAATTATTTAAAAAAATCAATTTTCAATTTTTTTTTGAAAATTTGATAAAGGATTTTTACGATTAACTTTTATGATATAATAAGACAACCCAATTAAATATTTTAAATTCATCAATAGTAAAAATAATCATAGTATTTACATATTATAATTTAAATTTGAGAAGGCCCAAGTAAATCAACATAAATTAACTCACGAGATTTTTGAGAACAAGATAATAGATTTAATGGAATATTTGTGTTTCTTACCATTTTGGAATGCTTCACAAACCATGTCGTTTTTTGAAATTCATTTTAGGTAAATCTCTTACTTGTTGATATCGGTTGAGTTTGACAAGTGAGTGTGTGATATAGTGACTAAAGAGTTAATTCGAAATCCATGACTCACTAATTTTTGAACTCAATCATTTGAAATTTTATCTAGAGAGATATTTTAAATTGACTGCATAAACATTTTGAAATTGTGAAGTTGTAAATAAGATATTTTCTTTTAGGTTAAAAATTTTTCAACGGTATTTTTTAATAAATTTTTGAAACACCTATCGCACAATTCACTAATGGTTACAAAATTTCGCTTCAAACCTATAAAAAAATTAATAATATTAAATTTGGAAACCCAAATAAAACCTTAGATGATTATATTACCTCTAGATTTATCACCGAATGTGATCTTACCTCCTTCTAGTTTATTGATTTGATTAATTTCAAAGAGTTCTCCATGCAAGTGTCTTGATAAATCACTATCTAGGTTTTATATTTCTTATTTTTATTTTCTCTAAATACACATTTCCTAAAAAATCAAATAACTATAATTTTTTCATACCCAAAAAAACTTGCGTATACTTGTGTTAGCTAATAAAGACTTAGGTATCCAAATTTGTTTAGCATGAGATTTTCTTTTTGACAATTTTGATAAAATATCAATTTAATATGTTCTCCCATATTTTGAATTCTTTCATTCAATTTAATAAATTAAATTTCCAATTATTTTATGATAATTAAAAAACTTATCTTGAAAGAAACATTTAATAAAAGTGGTTTCGATGGATTATTCGCGGTTCATTTATGGTTTTAGAAACTAAAGTCGACAAATTATTTTTCATTTCTTTGAGAGCCCAAAATTTTATTGACCTTAGGTGAATTTGGAAGGAGAAATTTTGATTTCATTAATTCTATATTTGATCTTATTAACGTCCATTTGATTCATAATTTTCTTGGATAATTCTTCCAATTTTTTTAGGATTTTTTCCTTAATTTTTTAGGTTGTTATTTCTCATAGTGTTTTTTATTTGATTTTTGATAAATTTATATGTATAAAGAGTGAATATTATAAAACCCATTTTTGAGTAGATCAGGATTTTATTTTAGGTCTTTATAATTTAGGTGACTTGAAGAGAAATAATAAGAAGAATAATAATTAGGGGAAGGATATGTTGGAGGAGAATATGAGGAAATATGAAGAGTGATAATAACATTAATGTCTTCAACAACATATTCCATTTGGCACTTAGGACTTCAGTCACTTGAAGTGGTTTTGGAATTTGATCTTTTAGATTCATCACTAATCCTATAGGTATAAACTTTGAGATCCTTATTTCCTTATTTCCTTTCTTTCATCTTATTTTTTGTAGATGTGGCATTTTATCATGATATAAATTTTTTCTTGTATTCATAGAATGTCACTTACATTTAAGATTTTTGATTTACTTTATTTTTTTTAATTATAATATTTCTACTTCATGAAGTAATTATTCATGTTCTTTGTGAGTTGACAAAACTCTTGAACTTCAACTCAGAATGAATTATCATTGGTAGAAATGAAGCTGGTTGTTTTCGTTACTTATTTGACTTAATTGGCCTCCTTCTCAGGTTATTGCTTCATAGTTATTTCATATATAATTAGGGATCTAATTATTTAATTTAACTCTATTTTCTTCACATTCTTTTCTTCTTGTATAGCTGTGAATTTGGGTGCTCAGTTTCTTGGTAGGACATAGAGTATTTCTCATTAAAAATTTTGTAGATAAATCATCACCAAGATACATTTGACCATTGTATATATTAGTGGAGAGTGTAAATATACTATTTATGGATTAGTTTTGATGCATTTAATTCTTTTAGAATCTTCATGATACATTTATAATCTATTATTTTTAACTTTATTGGTTTATTAATTGGTATCCTATATAAATTTAAATATTTCATAAGCTATTTTACATATAAAAACACGGCTAAATTCATTTTGGTCATGACTGTAATGTTGATCATTCATAGATATTACATTAAGCGCAAAGTTTTTAATATCATCTGGTATCCAATTGTCTTCAATTTCATTATTTGAAATGTATCCATGCATAACTACTTTACAGATATGGTATATTATGGTACAAAGAAAGGTTGATATATTTATTTTCCAACATGAATAATACATTACAAAAAAAATTAGTGTTAGAAAATAAGAATTAGATACCAAAATAAAAATAACATACTTTAAAATTGATTAAGACTGAAACTATAATATCATAATAAAACTTTTTGAAAACAAATATATTTTTTATAAAAACATAACGACACCTTTGATGCCAATTTTTGGTCATTTTAAAATTGAAATAGGGGGTGAATTTATCATTTAAAAATTTTAATCAAAAGTGAATTGAAATTTTAAAAATAAATGATTTTTAAATGATATAGTGAAAAAGAAATAGATCAATAAAGTGATAAATTGATAAATTAAATACATATTAGAAACTTAATTTCAATATAGATAAATATACTATGAAGAGTGTAAAATGATCATATAATAATTATGTGCTTTATGTGTATTAATGTTGAATGATGCAATATATAAAATAAAATAAAGTGAAAACACTGTTTGATAAGGATTTCAACAATATCTAGGTGTGATCCCCTACACCTAACCCGAATAATTTTATAGGTAAATTTTATTAATCCTTTATCTTATTGGTAATCAAAAAACCCATACCTTATAATAATGGTTTGTGATAACCCTCTTGAGCTTCACTGTTATCCAATGAACTCATCAATCACTTTTTGGGTAGTGAGAACCCATTGGAAAAGGTTATGAGAAGAGAATTTTTTTTATGAAACCCCATTAAAAATCCACTCCCTAAACTCTCAAAATGATTTCTAAAATTGGGATGAGTGATAAGAAGATGAATTAGACGAATATACATTGGGAATGATGGAGAAATATAGATTGGATCTTTGAGGGGATCTGCTAGAGATTTTCCTTGATTCAAATATCTAAGAGTAATCATTAGTAACTAGTAAGTATTCCAATCCTCATTAGTTATCTATTTATAGTCTTAAAAAGTACCAAGAATATTATAGAATTCTCTAGGGACATTGAATCTGAAGAATACCACAATTCTGGATTCTGGATTGTCATAAATGTTATCCTTGGACTAGCTGCCCTGACACCACTGGATACCTGATGCAATTCATTGGATGTCTGGTCGATCACACAGATTTAGAGGATTCTAGAAAACCTCTACTAGGGAGCTTCTTCTAGACAACTATTGGATGTTTTCCTTTAGGTAGAATAGAGGTCTCCTAGAATTTCAAATGGAAATCTAGTGCTCATACACCAACTGGTCAGTGGACCTCTACGTTAATAATAGTAATTTCCACATGGAATGGACTAGCTGATGCCCAACACTGCTTATCTGATATTGGCTTCATGCCTTAATATTCATCATGTGCTACCCCTGTTTTTTTATAAGGACTTCAATGTATCTTATATCTTAATTCCATGTTCTTAATACATGATAAAAGATAGGTCTATGCCTTCAATATGATCAACATGTTTCCTTGGAGTTGACTTTAAAATCTATATTAGAAATATTAATGACATGTATTATAGTAAATTAAGGAGTTAAAAGTTCACTCAAATTAGAAACACAAAATAGTGTTTTGATCATGAAAAAAACATGAGAGATATAATTACAACAACTATATCTCTCTAAATTTTAATATTTTCTAAATGAAAGTCTTAGCATCCTATTTTAATAAATAAATGTTTTTTAAAAGTTTAAGAATTTTTCTTATCTTAAATGTTATTTATCTAATGATAATAAAAAAAATTCACCTATAACAACATCTTTATACATATTTTATGTTTTATAGAGGATATTCTTCAAATTTTACCATCCACAGTTTTTTCATTGTATGGATTATGGAATGTTCATTTCTATTAGAGGAGTGATATATAACTTCCTTTTTCTTTCCTAACCATCCACTATGAATAGGCATAATTTTTTTCCAATTTATTTTCTTTTTAAATACCATATTTTTCAATTATTTTATTTAAGGGTGTTCACCTAGATAAAATACATCAATTGATTGGGGAAATTATTGATTGAACTATATACTCCTTATCTATACAACTACAAATACATTATACCTCATCAACTTAAGTGAAGGATATTTACCTAGAAATGAATATATTTTGATTCCCATTTTGTTTCCATGGGTTGTTCATGTTAAAATTATTTATGGAATTATAAATGATTTATTTATGTTATTCCATTTGAAAAGGATGTGATACTCATTCTTTATACATGGGTTTTTTATGATGAGTTGAATGAAAAAAATTCTCTTTCCATGGGATCCTTATTATATGATAAATCATTGATTTCTTATAGAACTCATGTGTATATATAATGACTAGTGGAATTATATATCACAATAAAATGAATTGGTTAAGGTTTTATATCTCATCAAATAATAATGAGAATTGAGTAAGGAATGCTAACTCAACTATAGGAATCAGGTAGGGATGTCTACTCCACTATGTTATGGGAATATGGTTGACATTCTTTCTATTCTATGAAATTATTACCTATTATTATATTTATTCCATATTACTATAATTATTATTATGACTATGTCATTCTATCATAACTTGTATTTAGGGACTCAAGTTTACATACTCTTTAATTCATGATTTATATTTTACCATACCTTATGCTAGGAATCGTGAATTTTGATCTATTCTTTGTTAGGTTTGATTTTCTTAGGTAACTTGATTATAAATATAAGCTTATATTATGCTCAATTATGATAATTAATAATTATATATTATGTTTAACCTTACTGAGTGTTGGAAATCACCCCTTATTATGTTTCCATTTCCCCTAGGTTATCAAAGAATGTTTTATATATAATTTCCCTAGAATATTATCTTGTGTAGTGAATTTATAGGAGTTGTTAAAGGCTCATTTTTGACTAAGTAGTTTCTTATATAGTTGGAAAATAGTTCAATTTAAATAATGAAAATGGTTTCTACTTGTTAAATATTCTTTCGAACTTTTTAAAACTCTAAACATCAAAAGGTTCTTTAGGATGTAAATGTTACATTATTTTTGAAAGATCTTGTAATTAAGGTTGTGTATTAAATCCAGTGTTTAAAGTGTGTATTTGTTAGCCACTGGAAGAGGAAGTTTGGTTCTATGGTGCCTCAATCACCTTATAAATGGATTTATTAAATAATACTTTTAGAGTGATTTAATATTTGGTATCTACAGATCTAATTATTGAAGCCTATTTTGTGATACAACTTCAAAATTTTACAAAACCCATTTTATTTAAATGGGATACTTATGATGTGATGGATGATTAATTACAATTGGTACACGTATGTAAGGATGTTGATGGTTGGGGTCATATATCACCATTGTATTCATTATTTAAGGTTTCATATCTCATAAGAAAATGAAGCGTGGGAATACTTGGATTTTTTAACAACATAAAGGGTGGGACTTCATGGATATGATCATAGTATAAAGGGTATACATTTTTAATATTCTCACAACTAAAATTTTATACTTTCTTTGATATGCTATCAACGTAAAAGGGTGGTCCTTCTTGTATATGCTCACAATATGATAATTCAAAGTGTTTATGTTTGTTCTATAGTTCCTTATAGTGATATGTTTCTATAACATGTCACATTTTTATGTTATATGACTATTACTGTGCTCCATGGATAATTTATATTATCTAAAATTTTAACACACTTATACCCTGGTAAATTTTTTCTCATTTTATATTACATATCCTTCTATCTGGTCATGTGGAGAACTCTTATTATACCATGTTTATCTTAATCATTTATTTCTATAATTCCCACGTTTTCTCATATTCTTGTGATCTAATACTTTATGAAATTTTGATTTGATTTTCCCTTAATAATAATTTAATCTCAACCATTTTTATGTTTTTATTCCCTTGTTTATGAAGATGAGTATGACCAAAGAGTGTTTGATCTCACCCCTTCTTGATTAATAAGTTCTTTATGTGGTTGATTCTCAAATATACTGAAACTTTGGTTCTTGGGATAATGTTATTATTTTTGAGATGTGATGTCAAAATTAGGGAGATTATATAAAATAAATATATTTTTAGATTTAGTCACCTTAGTTTGTTTCAAATATGTCATATAAAATATGTACTTTTAGCACCGATTCTAGGAGTGCAGGTCTTGACATCTCATGGAGCATCTTGAGTCTAGAATTCACTCCTTATAGATTAAATGATCATAAACATTCAACACATCAGTAATGTCAAAATCCTTTTCAACTAACCATTAGTGATCGCTATTATCTCTTTATAATAATTAATGTTTCTAGAATAATATTTCTCTATATGCATAGGTTTTTTATATTGGAAACATTTAAACATGTTCTCTTATTTAGATCTATGTTTCATAAATTGACTCAAATGTTACTTCCCAAAGAACTTTATCACCCACGGGAAAAAAACTATATTTCTTCCAAATAATATCATCTAATATATAAACATATTTAATAGCATACTATCCCTCATAGGATAGGGTTTTAACTAAAGTTCCATGGATCAAATAACAACTGAGAAGGGGGTTTGAATTAGATGTTTACTTTTTATAAGTTTCAAAACTTTTAGAAACTTAACATGTACAAATTGTTAAGATTTATATCTTTATCAACTTTTATTGAATACTAATGCATGAATGAATAGGGTATAAAAGAAAATAACACAAGATTTACAAGGTTTGGACACAGTGTGAGAACCTATATCATTCACATAGACACTCTCATGGGTCTATAGAAATATATTATTGTGAAGAAGTGAATATAACTTGTGCCAACTCTTGTTACACACCTTCTATATTCCGATAGGAATGATTATACTGACTCCTGTCAGTTTAAAATGTTTTATTTTAAAATAATTGAGACTATATAATGAATAAAGAATTTGTTGAAACTAAACCACAAATGCTTAGTCCAAATCCACAGTCTGATTTGGATGGATCTGATTCTCTCAATCTAATGATGTTGGATCCTAATTTTATTAATACACTGAAGCTGAATTCTGGATCCTATTTCTTTCAATATAATGATTTTGTAATCTGGATCCAATTTATTTCAATATAGTGATGTTGTAATATGGATATGATTTCTTTCAAAACAATGATGTTGTAATATGGATCCAATTTATTTCAATACAATACTAGTGTAATATAGATCTGATTTCTTTCAATACATTTTTGTTGTAATTTGGATCTGATTTCTTTTAATACAGTGATGTTGTAATATGGATATGATTTCTTTTAAGATAATTCTACTGTAATCTGGATCTGATTTCTTTCCAAATAATGAACACGAACTCAATTTATAAAAAACTCAAACTCTTCTAAAATGATCAAAACAATTCTCTGTCAATCAAACGAGACCTTCCACATCAATTTCACTAACACTCCACCTTTCACACGTGTATATAAAATTTGAAAATGAATGAATGATTTGAGGAATTATTTATTGGAAACATAGTAAAAAAAGTGAGAAACTTGAAATATTTCTCACTTCCTCAATTCTAAAAACTCCAAAAATCTCTCGCATTTAAACATTATCTTTTAATTCATCAAAACTCATTAGATTTCTCTGAGATTTTTTCAAAGCACGTTAATTATTATTTGTATTCAGGTAATTAAAAATTCTTTTTCAACCTTAAAAAATGTTTTTCTTTCTCATCCCATTAAAGTGTTTTGATTATCCTGGATACAATTATCAGTATCCTTTACTCTTTCCATCTGGTTCTGATTTTCACAGAATACTAGTTATGATTCATAGAATGTTGGTTATGATTCTATCAGAAATATGGTTAAAATTTTCTGAAAAAATTGGTTTCAATTATCTCAAAATATTCAATACAATTCTATCAGAATTCTTGTTACGATTCCCTCAGAATTCATGTTACGATTTTCTCATAATTCTAGTTTCGATTCTCCTCATAATGCTGATTATGAAAATCAGATTACAAAAATCTAATTATGAAAATCTGATTTCTAAAATCTGATTATGAAAATTTGATTGCTAAAATCTGATTATAAAAATTCATTTTTCAACTCTAAAATTCTTCAAACCTCTACCACATTACTTCAAAAGATTTTATCATGAAAATTTTCATTAATTATGAGAAATTATTGATCATAAAATCATCGAATGACTTTTTTTAAAAAGTATGAAAACTGTATATCTCCTGACATCACACTATTCTTTCAAAACCCTTTAGCAACTTCATTATTTCTCTGATTACAACAAATAAAGTATTCCAAAAAACAATAAACACTACTTCTAATTATTTTGGATCTAATTGTCTAAATATAATGCAGAAGGATCCAATTCTATGAAAACAAATCATTCTAATACAAAAATGTTAGTTTTTAAAAATATAAAAACTTTGTTAAAACAATTATTACAATGGTACATTAATCTCCCCCTTTGGATTTTTTGACTACCATTGTTACAAATTTTCAACCCTAAATTTTTTCACAACTCAATTTTTTTGAATTTTATCAAAACATAGCCTTTCTCAAAATATAGTGTCCCAAAACCACACTACTGAATAAAGTAATGTTTTTTAAGTAATTATATCCCTCGGTGGTAAGAAAATTTTGTTTTCATTTAAAGATAAGTTATCCTCACTTTTCTTTTTATAGTTTCTCTTCACCAATATTTCTTTTCTAACTTTCTTTTTCTCCCACTTTTCTTTTTGTCTCCCCCATTATATGATAACCATAGCTCTAGATTCATAAAATAAAGATAAGTAGAAATTTATTACAAAATAAAAAGTTTTTTACTTATTATCCCCCATTATCAACATATTCAAAATCATAGTGGGGGCCTTTATTATGAGATTTAAGAAGACACATGAGGAGGTTGATCATGTAGTTGCAAACACAATTCCACAAACCTTTCTTTCAACATTTATTTTGTAAATATATCAGCAATCTGATACTTTGTTGAAATGTATCCCAGTAAAATATCTCCAACATCATCTTTATCTTTTATAAAGTTAAACATTATATCAATTTATTTTGATCTTGAATGTTGGAAAATATTCCTAGAAAGATCAATTGCAATTATATTATCACAAATTATCTTCAATGTTTTAGAAAATTTCACTTTCAAATCTTACAGCTAAAATTTCATCCCCAACATTTCAGTACAATCCTAAGTAAATGAATTATATTTGGGTTCATCTATTCTCAATATTACTGAACTTTGTTTCTTAATATACTAATTCACACAATATTCACCAAAGAAAAATGTTCCTCCTTAGGTTGATTTTCTGTCATTACAATCTCCATCCCAATAGGCATTAATATTACCATGAAACATTATCTCATAATTTCTTTTTTATAAAAACCCATGTAAAATTATTCCTATGAAATATCTCATAATTATTTTTGCTTCCAACATATGAGATTCTTTAGGATTACTTTGATACCTAGCACAAAAAGTCACAACATAAAAAATATCAATCCTTTAATCTATAAGGTAAATAAGACTTCATATAAGCTTTTAAAAGTCTTTATAATTCACACTTATTCTAGATTCATCTTTTCTCAAATTTTTTATCATTAAAATAGGAGTTTACAAATCATTGTATTCATCCATCCCAAACTACTTTAACAATTCCCTCGCAATTTTTCTTGAGATAAAATGATGTTTTTTTCTTTATGTTGAACTTTTAATCCAAGGAAGTTTTGATTCATTAAGGATTTGATTATGAATTTTCCATTCCTTCTTTCAAGGGTGAGATTTTTGAGTCATTAAGCATTCCTTGTGACTTCACAATTCCTTCTTGTTTTGAAAACCACAAACACCTTATCTCAAGGAAAATCTTGTTTTACCTTGTTTTACTTCTCTAAGGAAAATTTCTTTCCCCAAGGAAATTTACATTACCTTGTTTTCATTATTAATATCATAAATTTTCTTAAGTATAAAATTTGGATTGAGACAAAATCCTCGGAATCATATAATACATAGATATGAGTCATTCTGTTTAGGACTTCGAATTCTGGTAACAAACTCTCATGAAGTTCAACTCCGAATTCTGGATACAAACTCTAATGAAGATCAACTCCAAATTCTGGATACAAACATTATGATGTTCAACTTTAAATTCTGGATACGAACATTCATGAATTTTGACTCCGAATTCTGATTACGAACTTATGTAAAGTTTAACTATGAATTATGCTTATGAATTATGATTACAAATTCTAGATAAAAATTCTTCTGAGTTCTGACTCCGAATTCTGATTACGAATTATGGTTAAGATCTTCTCTATGTTTTGGCTCTGAGTTCTCCGAATACAGACTCCAAACTCTTATGAGTTCTAACTCCGAATTCTCATGAACTCTAACTCATAACTTTATAAGTTCAGGCTCTAAATTCTTGTGAATCCAGACTCTGAATTTCCTTGAAATCTAGACTCCAGAATTCTATAGAATTCAGGTTCCAAATTCCTATAAAAAAGAATCTGAATATCCTTGTACTATAGACTCTGAATTCATTCTTGTTTAGACTCTGAACTTTCATTTACTTACATTACGAATATCAATTTTTGGTTATGATTACACCTATTTAGTTATAAAATTATTTCTTGCTTTCTATTACTCACTAACCGTTGTTTGAGTGACATATGTACAGGTCCCTTTGAAATTCATGGAAAATGTGACCATTGGAGGAGGGAGATGACCATTGAAACCATGCCTATAAATAGGAGCTCATTTGAAAGAGCTCAATACAACTTTGACAAATGTGATTACATGTTGTTGAAGTGATTTCTAGATAGAGAGGCTCTTATAAACTCTCAGGCTTCATGAAAAATGTTTGAACAGCTTGTTCAAACTTTTCTTTGTGCAGATTTTCTTTGTATGACTCTGATTGTTGTTGTCTATAATCGAGGGCTTTCGGGGATAGGAATATAGAGGTTCCGACTACCTGATAGTTGAGGACTTGCGAGGATGGAAAGACAGACTCTGATCATCATATTGAGGGATTACCCTGGTGTGGGTAAGACTGAATTTCTTGAAAGTATGAATCAAGGGACCTTTATCCAAGGTTGTTGGATACCCTTCTCTTTGGGTTAAAAGTGTTACTTTGTAACTTGTTTTGTTGCAAGTTTTTCCATTGCATTTGTTTTTTTAGGAAAGTATAACTTTCTTATACTTCCTTATAATTGTACTCTGATTTAGTTAGATTCTATACACTTTAAGGTAGAATCTTATTTGTTGTGAACTTTTGTTAAGTTTTATTTCTGGAATAACTTTTCTGGAATCAAGACAGTTATTAGAACTTAGAAGTGTTGTGAATTTTGGTTATTCAAAATTTTCTTAGGTATTTTTAAAAATAAAATCCACCCCCCTCTTGTATTTGTATCTCATTTTACATATTCAATACTACATTTGGTATTATAGAGTATATCATACTCAGACATAGAATCTCAACAATTAGTATCAAAGGAGGGTGACCCCTGAATTAATCTCACAATTAGATTCAGAAGGGAATTCATCTGCTTATTAATTTTTGGAATTTATTTTCCGGAATCATATTTTCCAGACTCATACTTTTTCGGAATCATATTTTTCAGATTCGTATAGTTCGGATTCATTTTTTCTTAGAGATACTCTGGTTCTTTATTATCCTTGCTTAGAAATATTTTATTTTGTTTTCAAACATTTTCTATTAACAAGTTTTTGTGGAAATATTTTTCTTATAGATGGCAGGAATCAATTTTGGTTCCATAGACAATCTCAATCCAACTAGACCACCTATCTTTGATGGAAATGACTATGAATATTAGAGATATTGAATGAAGACTTTCATTATTAATACTGGTGTTGATAATTTTGTTACGCTTACTGGAGGATACAAAATCCCTGATAATAAAGTTAGTACCTTTACTAATCAAGAAAAGCATGAATATCAATTGAATTATAAGGTATACAATACTTTACATTGTTCTATGACTAGAAACATATATAACCAAATTTCATCTTGTGAAGCAGAAAATTATATCTGGAAAAAACTTGAAGTTACTCACTTTGTAACTTCCAAAGTTATTGAAACAAGAAGAGCCATGCTCAAAGCTGAATATCATGGTTTTAAATTTCCCTTTGGAGAACCCATATGTAAGGTGCAATAAAGGTTTATGACTATTGTGAATAGTTTACAATCTATGTGTGAGAAAGGATTAGATGATGAATCTCTTGTTTACAAGATCATATACATCATTCCTAATGAGTGGGAATCCAAGAAGATTGCTATTGATGTGAACAGAAAGGTTAATCATATTTCATTAGATGAGCTATTTGTAACTCTTCATAAGCATGATACTAGAATGAATAAAGATGCTGATAATGTAAATAAGAATAATGGAAATGGAAGTGTCGCTTTTACTACAACTTCTAATCATATGAATGCCAAGACTCATAATAGAGTTACCAGATCCAAATCTAATAAAGTTGTTATCCAATATGAATCTAGTGGAAGTGAATCCTCGGAGAATGAATTAGAAAATCTTTCTCGAAGGATGAACAAGATATCTGGATAGAGGAACATTCAATCGAGATATAAGAAAAAGGAAATGGAAGATAATAAATATTCAGAAGTCACATGTTATGAATGCAAGAGAGCTGGACACATAAGACCTGATTGTCCTATTCTTAAAAGAAAATAAAGAAAGGAAATGAATTAAGAGATAAACAGAAAGAAGTATTAAAAGGATAAAGCTAAGAAATTCTTGAAAGCAAATGACACCTGGAGTTCCAGTGGTAGAGACTCCTCGAATGAATCTTTAGATTATGAATCTTATGGACAGAAAAATATTGGTCTAATAGCCAGACTACCAATTGAAAATAATTGTTTAATGGATAAGGTACACAATGTTTAATAATTTACCAATGTCTCTTTAAAATATAATGATAGTAAATATTATAACTCTTCAGATGAAGAATATTTTTTTGATGAAGAAAAAACTTTACCTGCCTATGAAGAAATTTCTAGGTTTTCCAAACTTCTTGAGATTGAGAACTCAAAACTCATGAAAAAAACTTGATAAGGAAAAATCTAGGAATACAATTCTTACCAAGGAAATGTCAGATCTTTCTAAAGATCTTGATAAGAAAAATGATGATTTTGAAAGTATTTCAAAAAATCTTGAGGAAGTAAATTCTGAGAAGAATAAACTTTATAAAGATCTAGAAAACATAATTTATAACAAAAATATTTTCGATCCAAACTCTAGTTCAAATTATAATGTTTTTTAAGACAAGAACTTGGTTATCAAACTCAAATATAAAATATTTTCCTTGATGAAGTGTTTTTCAAACTTTACCTTAGGTAAGAAAAATTTTGATAAAATGTATTCACAAATCCGACCTCTAAGGAATAGCTCTGGTTTCGGTTATATTAGTTCTAAATCTATTTTTATTAACAATTACTTGGTCCTTAAAAGTGCTCCTTTTTTCAAAAAGTGTCATTGTGGTGGTCACTGGGAAAAGAATTGTTCTTTAAATAAAACTCAATCTTTAGGATTTCATAAATCCAATTTTTCTAAGAAGATGTGGGTTCCAAAAATATTTCTTTCTAAGAATTCCGGTTCCAAGAAAGTTTAGATTCCGAAAACCTAACTCTTTTTTATTTTCAGGAAAATAGAGAAGGTACCAACAACAATATATGCTACATGGATAGTGGATGTTCCAGGAATATGACTGGTAACAAAAACTATTTTGAAAAGATTATCAATACGAAAAGAGGAAAAGTAACTTTCAGAGATAATGCTCAGGGAGAAATTATTGGTATAGGTAACATTGTTCTTCTTGGAAAAACATTGATTTCAAATGTTTTATTTGTTAAGGGTCTTAAGCACAACCTTATTTTCATAATCCACTTATGTGATGAAGGTTACCTTGTCAATTTTAGGAATGAAAAGTTCTTAGTACACAATTCAAAGGAATATTTTATTCTTTCTGCCCATAGTCAAGAGAATATATACACACTAAACATAGAAGAAATTAGGATCCAAAAATTAACTTCCCTTAGTGAAATCGAAGATCATTCTTAGTTATGCAATATAAGGTTAGGACACTGTAATCTTAGGAACTTATGAAAACGTTATAAGAAAATATTAGTTAAGGATCTACCAGAGCATAGATTTGATTTTCAAAAGTTTTTGATCCTTCTCAATATGGAAAGAAACATAAATCAAGTTTTAAATCAGTCAGTGAAGTCACAACTACTGATGCATTACAGTTAGTGAATATGGATATCCTTGGTCCTACACAAACTGGAAGCATTAGGGGAAAGTATTATGTATTTTTCTTGGTTTATGATTACACTAGATTTACATGGGTCTATTTTCTAGCAAATAAATCTGATGCTTTTCTTATTTAAAAAGTTTTAGAGCCCAAGTGAAAAATGAGAAAAACCTTCCATTGAAAACTATTCATAGTGACCATGGAGGAAGACTTTGAAATTCTGATTTTTAAACTTTTTGTAGTAGAAAATGCATTACTCATTACATTTCAGCACCTATAACACCTTAACAGAATGGTGTTGTTGAAAGAATAAATAGAATTCTTCAAAAAATAACAAGAACCATGTTTTAGTGAGTATTATATAGCCGAGATTTTTTGGGATGAAGCTATAAGTACTTCTTCTTATACTATAAATCGAGTTTTGATTAGACCTTTTCTTAATAAAAATCTTTATGAGTTATAAAATGGTAGAAAACCTAGACTTTCTTACTTTAATTTTTTTGGTTGCAAGGTATTCATTCTGAATACTAAAGATAATCTACATAAATTCGCACCAAAATCTAATTAAGTAATATTTTTAGGCTACTCCACTACTTCTAAGGCTTATAGAGTTTTCAATAAAAACACTTGTACTGTTGAAGAGACAGTACGTGCTAAATTTGATGAAACTGATCCCTTTGTTTTTAAACAACCCCAACCTACATCCTTATATGTGTTTTCAAAAACTGATCATCAACCTTTGATATAATATCCTTATATTAAGGAAAATTTTCAAGAAGATACTTATGAAACATTTACCCCATAATATTTTCTACACTATATTGATGAACATGTTTTACAAAACCCAAATCAGTCGTTTCTAAAGAACCATCCCAGTGATAGTATTATTGGTGATGTCAATCAACCTGTAAGGACTAGATGATCCTTAAGAAATGAAGTAGAACATCTAGCATTCCTTTCCCAATTAGAACCAAAAATCACTGATGAATCTTTAGGTGATTATTATTGGATTAAATCCATACAAGATGAACTAAACAAATTTGAAAGGAATAAATTTTGGACCTTGGTTGAAAGACCTAGGGAAACCTCTAATATAGGAGTAAAATGGGTCTTCAGAAATAAGTGTGATGAAAATGGAATAATTATTAGAAATAAAGCTAGATTACTTTCTAAAGGCTATAATCAACAAGAAGGAATAGATTATGAAGAAACATATGATCTAGTATCTAGAATTGAATCTATTCGTATTTTACTTTCCTTTGTAGCATTCTTCAATTTCAAAATTTTTAAAATGGATGCCAAATGTGATTTCCTTAATGGTTATGTTCAAGAGGAAGTTTTTGTTGAACAACCTCATGCCTTTTAAGATACAAAACATCATGATCATATTTTTAGACTTACCAAAGCTTTGTATGGCCTTAAACCAGCCCCTTGAGCTTGGTATGATAGAATTACAGGATTTTTGCTTCAAAATAACTATGTTAAGGGAAATACAGATCCAACCCTTTTTGATAAAGAAAGGTAATAAAAATGTTTTTATTTTTCAAATTTATGTTGATGACATTATATTTGGTTCAACTCAGCAATCATTAACTAATTACTTTGTGTATTTAATAAAATATGAGTTTGAAATGAGTATGATGGGTGAGTTAACATTTTTTCTAGGTTTTTAAATTTCTAAAAAACCAGAAGGAATATATATATCCCAAAATAAGTATATTAAATATTTTCTTAAAAATTATTGATATGACAACACTAAGAGTGTAAGTACTCCCATTGGTACCTCAAACACACTTGATCTTGATGAAGCTGGGAAACCAGTAGACCAAACATATTTTAGAGGTATGATAGGAAGTCTACGTTACATGACATCTAGTCATCCAGAGTTAATGTTTTTAGTATTCTTATGTGAAATATATCAATCCAATCCTAAGGAATCTCATTTAAAGGAAGTTAAAATAATTTTTCACTACTTAAAGGAAACCATGGTTTTCAGACAATCTTATACTTCTGGAAATGGTTTTATTCTAAAAAAAATCAGATGCTGACTTTAGTGGATGTAGAATGGATAGAAAGAGTACATCTAGACTTGTAATTTATTAGAAGATTCATTGGTTTCTGGGTCATTGAAGAACCAACACTCAGTATCAATTTCCACTACTGAAGCTGAATATGTAGCAGCTGGAAGTTGTTGTGCTCAAGTGTTGTGGATGCAACACACACTCACAGACTATGGTATGAATTTTACCAAAACAAAAATCTTGTGTGATAATACAAGTTTCATTTCCCTTAATTAAAACCCTCCACATCACTCTTGTGAAAATCACATAGAAATTATATATCACTTTCTTAGGGATCACACACAAAAAGTGGATATCATTATTTAATTCATCAGAATGCAAGACCAACTTGCTGATATTTTCACAAAATCATTACCTTTCGATAGATTTGAATACATTAAACAGAAGTTAGGAATGATAATCGTAAATAAATACACCTTGTTAACTTACTATTGAAATCAATATCTTTACAGTAATAAACTCCTTTTCGTAGGGGGAGTACATTTCTAATGATGTTTTTCATATTTTTCGTAATGAAGTTTTTCATATTTTTCATAAAGAAGTTTTTCATGTTTTTTGTATTATAGTTTTTCAAGTTTTTTTGTAATGAAAATTATCAGACCTGAAGTTTTCATAAAATAAATCTTCAGACCTGAAGTTTTCATAATGAAAATATTCGGACCGGAAATTTTCATAATGAAAATCTTCGGGCCTAAAGTTTTCATACTAAAAATCTCTGGACCTGAAATTTTCGTAATGCAAATCTTCGGACCTGAAATTTTTGTAACGGAAATTTTCGGATTTGAAACTTTTCGTAGTGATTTTTTTTCGTATTCATGTTTTTTTTGGAATCCAAAGTTCTTCAAGAAGAATATTCCTCAGTATAAATAATCTTCCTTAAAATCTGAAAGATATTATTCTTTCTGCAGTTTTTCGTAATTACCTTTTACTTATGGTTAGTTTCTCTTTTTTTAAATTTCTCGGATTCTAGTTTCCGTAAATCAGAATGTTTTTGTTTTTAAACCTCAAAAGAATGGATTCAACCAAATTTTTTTTTTTGTGCGGCTATCATTTCAACCATCAGATCAGATCTGAAGAATTATCAACCATTGGATTCAAATGGGAAGTTCAACCGTCACTTGATCGCCTATATAAAGTGGACCCCCGGTAGTTGTCCCACATCGGTTTTCAAAGCTTGTGCGTGTCGAAGTCCTGCCCCTCTACAAAATCTCGTTCCGAATTATTCAGAAGTGCTCAAGTCCGAATGTCTGCAGAAGTTACCTCTCAAGATATGTCTTCTGTCAAGCCAATTTTGGAGTGGCAAATTTATAGGGAAAGGTTGGTACATCAGAACTTCTTTAATAAGTATAACTCTATTATTTCCAAGAATATAAAGCTCAATTGATGGGAAAGTGTAGCTATTTCAAAGACAGGAGATCGAGATGTTGTCTATCTAGATCTACTTATAGAATTCTATGAATCAGGTTGCTTCTTTAAGGAAGAAGGTAGAGAAAAATTCTCCTTCAAGACTTATGGAAAGACATATAAACTCTCTTATAGTAAGGCTGCGAGCATGGTGGGGCTTTCATATGAAGGAGAAGCAGAATTTTTCTCTATCAAGATCCCTGATGTTCATGGAAGTTTCATCAAGGTGAAGGCTATAGAATTCCTTGGTCTTAATGATGTAAAGATAGAAAATACTTCTCATCTATCTACTAACAATCGGATTCTACAGTTATGGGTTCAAGGTCTCATCATATCGAGGAAGGGTGATAAGGACACCCTGAAGAAAAATTGACATGTATATCTTAGACTTTTTAGTAAACCTAAGGAAGGTCAACCTCATGATGCATATTCTCATTACGATTGAGAATATCAAGAATGATAATCTAAGATCTCAGATAATAATGTATCCTACCTTACATTCCAAATTGATAGTTCGGTTCCTAGAATCTTTCAAGATCCACTTCAGTTCTATGCCGAGGAATTTCAAGGTGATGCTGATCAGTGATGACACCCTTAAGAGAATGAAGGTTGGTTTTTCCAAGGAGACATGAGAATTTTATGATCTTCCTAAGGATCAGGCAGAATCCATTCTGAAAAATACAGAAGAAGTTGAACCTTCAAAGAAGTCCAGAAATAAAAGAATGTTGAAGGAAGTGTATGTAGAAGACAAAACTCCTATGTCAAAGGAATTACAATCCGCTCCTCCTAATCTTAAGAAGAAAATCAGGGGAGTCACAGTTCGGTTTGGATCCTACTGAGTCTAAGGCCTTGAAAGAGAAAGCTGCTGATGATCTTGAGAAGCAGGCCAAGGAAAATAAGCTGAAGAAAAAGCTGTCTGAGGCTGAAGTTTGTATAAAAATGGAGGGAGGATAAGAAGAATAGAAAAGCAGGGGAGGCGCAGTTCAGTTTGGATCCTACTGAGTCTAAGGCCTTGAAAGACAAAGCTGCTGATGAGCTTGAGAAACAGGCCAAGGAAAAGAAGCACAAGAAAAAGCTGTTTGAGGCTGAATTTTGTCGATCCCTTATAAGGGATACTGAGATATCATCCGAACAAATTCCTATACCAAAATTTTTCCTTGTAGAACCACTACCTGAGACACCGGGAAAGGAGTTCCTGTCTCTACAAAAATAACAAGAGAATATTGTGAAAGAGAAGAATGTTACAGAAGAAGTACAAGAACCTTAGAATAGTGGTGGCTCTGATGATGTGATTAAGCAAGTTGAAGATTATTAGGAAAAGGAAAGTGCTTCCAAAAATTTGTCAATCCGGACTTCTCAAGCCAGATCCTCAAAGCTTTCTACTCCTAGAGTTGATGAGAAGGGTCAAGAAGAGGAAGTGAATAAGTTTTTATAGGAAGAGAGTCATAATCATGACTTCATTATTTATGAAGATGTTGAAGTTGGTACTGAGAAAGAATGTTTTGATGAAGATAAGATTGTCCAATTATCTGAGAGTGAGCATGAGTCTCCAGATGAGGAAGCAGTACCGAAAACTAACAAGGGGAAACAAGTAGTTGTTGACACCCCAACCAAATATATTTTGATGAAGAAAGAAGATGGAGGAACCTTTGAGAGGAAGCTGGTAGAGTTATATGAAGAACCATCTCCAAGTAAAATGACTGATTCGGAGTCATCATCCTCAGGACATGATTTTGTTGGTCAATCTCTGAAGAAGTTGGTGGATACCATTACGATATTTACAGCAATTGATTCTAGATGATAAATGCTTCAGCATAGCATGAATCAAAAGTCATACTCTATATCCATGGTGATGGATAGATGTGTTAATATTGAGGATGATAAAAAAAATTCTTGATCAACTATGAAGCTCACAAAAAATATTGCAAGAAAATGACCAGATGGTCTAAGAAAATAATTGAATATTTGGAAGAGCTTGATCAATTTCAAGAATATTTAAAGGAATATTTTGATACCTAAGACACCAAAATAAAGAATCTTTCGAAAAAATTTCAGGAAAAGCTAAATCTTGAAAAAAATTCTCAGATTCAAGATATCAAAGATCTGAATGGGAAGCTGAGTTATTTTGTCCAAAGCTGGAAAACAGAAAAGGATATTCAGATTGAGATCCAAGAAAAGCAAGCGAAACAAGATGAATTATTGAAGGTTTAGGAAGAGGCCATGAAATCTTAGGAAGACGGGATCAAAGCACTAGAAAATCAAGCGTAGTAGGATCACAAAGAGATGAAAAGATGAAGACCATTGTGAAGAATATAATTCCCAAGGAAAAAGAAGCAAAATAGATCCAAATCCTATCTTTTGTTGAATCTATTTTTCCTTGTAAAAATTCTTCCAACCTTAATGAAATTGTGGATGCTTATTTTCTTTGGATGTGTTTACTAATATTTCAGGTACCATTATTTCCATTCCCTCAAAATATTTTATAAAATCACAATGAGAGATAAGGAAAAATAATTCTAAAGTGGATAAAGAAAAATGTTTCTAAGTAAAGAAGGATTATCCCTAAGTAAAGGGGAGTTTATTTAAGGGGGAGTTCTCATTATGAATATTTCCACATTCAAATGAAAATTCTCATTATGTAAATCTAGAATATGATCCTTAGTGTTCCAAAGACTAAGGGGGAGTTAGTCGTATTCACCATTCTTCATATGTAAAGGGAGATACGTTTTATTTTCAAAGTCTAGAAATTTTTTTTCTAAGACCTTCTATTCCTTATTTCATGGGGGAGATTATTGAGTCATTAATCTTTCCTTATTACTTCAAGATTCCTTCTTGTTTTGAAAATCACAAACACCTTATCTCAATGCAAATATTATTTTACCTCGTTTTACTTCTCTAAGGAAAATTTACTTCTCTAAGGAAATTTACCTCACCTAGTTTTCATTGTTCATATCATAAATTTTCTAAGTGTAAAATTCCTATTAAGACCAAATCCTAGGAATCATATAATAATTAGATATGAAGTATTCTGTTTAAGACTCCGAATTCTGGTTACAAACTCTCAGAAAGTTCAACTCCGAATTCTGGATATAAACTCTCATGAAGATCAACTCCAAATTCTGGATACAAACGTTATGAAGTTCAATTCCGGATTCTGGGTACGAACATTCATGAAGTTTGACTCCTAATTCTGATTACAAACTTATGTAATGTTCGACTATGAATTCTAGTTATGAATTCCGATTAAGAATTCTGGATACGAACTCTTCTGAATTCTGACTCTGAATTCCGATTATGAATTCTGGTTACAAAATTCTCTATGTTATGACTACGAGTTCTCTGAATACAGACTCCGAACTCTTATGAGTTCTGTCTCTGAATTCTCTTGAACTCTGACTCCGAACATTGTATGTTCAGGTTCATAATTCTTGTGAATCCAGACACTGAATTACCTTGAAATCTAGACTCTATAATTCTATATAATTCAGGTTCTGAATTCCTACAAAATAGATTCTGAATATCCTTGTACTATAGACTCTGAATTCATTCTTGGTTAGACTCTGAAATTTTATTTAATTACATTCTGAATATCAGTTTTTGGTTATTCTTACACCTATTTAGTTATAAAATGATGTCGTGCTTTCAGTTACTCACTAATTGTTGTTTGGGTGACACGTGTATAGGTCCCTCTTAAATTCATGGAAAGATGTGACCGTTGGAGGAGGGAGCCGACCGTTGAAACCATGCCTATAAATAGGAGATCATTTGAAATAGATCAATACAACTTTTACAATTGTTCTTACATGCTATTGAAGAGATTTCTAGAGAGAGAGTCTCTTATAAACTCTTAGGCTTCGTGCAGAAAGTTTGAACAGCTTGTTCAAACTTCGCTACATGCATATTTGCTTCGTGAGACTCTGATTGTTGTTGTGTACAATCGAGGGCTTCCGGGGATAGGAAGACAGAGGTGTCGACTACCTGATATTTGAGGGATTGAAGGGATATCAAGACAGACTCTGATCTTCATATTGAGGGCTTACCCTGGTGTGGGTAAGATAGAATTTCTTGAAAGTATAAATCAAGGGACCTTTATCCAACGTTGTTGGATACCCTTCTCTTTGGGTTAAAAATTTACTTTGTTACTTGTTTTATTACAAGTTTTTGAACTGCATTTCTTTTGTTGATGAAAGTATAACTTTCTTATAATTCCTTATACTTGTACTCTGATTTAGTTATATTCTATACGTTTTAAGGTGGAATCTTATTTTTTATGAACTTTTGTTAAGTTTCATTTTGAGAATCACTTTTCCAGAATCAAGCTAGTTATTAGATCTTAGAGGTGTTGTGAATTTTGGTTATTCAAAATTTCCTTAGGGATTTTTAAAGAATAAAATTCACCCCCATCTTGTATTTTTTTCTCATTTTACATATTCAATCTAACATTTGGTGTTATATAGTATATCATACTCATAAATACCATCATAACAGGAATAATATTAACTCTCCCAACATTGACATTTCAAAATTCTTCTTCATTTCTTTGGAAAAATCATCCCAATCCTTTTCTTCATCCCTAGAAAAAAATATGTCATCTACATAAATAATTACAATTAAAGTTATAGAGTATAAATATTTCACATACATGTTTCTATCAACTTTTCCTTTAGAAAATTTCATCAATATCAAGAAATTTTCAAGATTCAAATACCAGCGTGTGGAGCTTGTTACATCCCATAAAATGATTTCTTCAATTTACAAACGTTTTTTCATCCTCATAATATAGAAACCCTCATGGTTTCTCAATGTAAACTTCTTTCTTAATATCACCATTTAAGAAAGATAAATTTATATCCATCTGATAAAGTTTCTAATTCTAGTTTGTGGAAATTGAAATAAACAGTATGATAAATTCCAATCATGAAACTGGGGAAAGGGGTTTATCAAAATCCATACCTTCCACCTATTCATATCCTTTTAAAACAAGTCTTGATTTGTTTCTTGAAATTTATCCACGGTCATTAAATTTTTTTTATAAACCCACTTGGTTCCAATAACATTTTTATTTGTAGCCTTGGAACAAGTTCACATGTTTCATTATTCTCAGTCTGATCTGACTCCTCATTCATATAATCCACCAATTCATTATGTTGAATATCCTATGAAATTGTTTATTGTTCAACTTTTGAGATATGTGAAGTATGATTTTTCTAATATCAACTTTCTTCTGGTCTGAAACGAAGCCTTATGATTCCCAATAATCTTTTTGGGATTCAACATTTTTTTAATGTAGAAAATCTCAAATTTTATTTTCCAGCTAGAGTTTCCTCATCACATGATTCTTCTAAATCTAAATAAGAATGTTTTGAATAACATTCACTATTATTGGAAGTCTCCCATTTATCCTCCTTAGCATTCTCAATAACATTTATTAAGGAACCATTATTTTCAATTGACTTCATATCATATGAGTCCACCAAGTTTTGTAAATTTTTGTTCCAATATTTTTAACTTCTCTCATTTGGTGAATAACCCATGAAAGTTCCTTCTTTAGTTATCTCATCAAATTTTCCCAAGTTTGGATTTTTGATTTTGAGCGAACACGGGCTTCCAAAAACATTAAACTATTTCAATGAATGTTTTTTGTTATACCACATTTTAAAACAAGTCATGTTGGTTTCTGGTATCAACAAAAATTTATTTTAAACATGTATAAAAGTACTAACAACTTCTCTCCAATAGAAATTTGAACTTTTGTATTCTACCAACACACTTCTTCCCATTTCAACTATGCTTCTTTTCTTTCTTTCTACTACTCAATTTTGTTGTGTAGTATCGAGATCACTAAAATGTTTCTTCCAGAAATTTTTTTTTTCTAATTTTCAAAGAATCGCATTTTGGTTGAGTGAGAACCTTATAGGCTAGAAAACCACATGAAAAAGACACCAAAGCGGTCCTGTGAAAGGGCCCCATCCAAATCTGGCCCGCCCAATTATTTCTTGATGAAAACCCCCATTTCTTTCCCAACATATTTTCTAAAAAAATTGAACATTTCAATAGCCTCTGACTATTTCTTCCAAAACATTTTTTTCATCCAAATTAAATCATCAATAAAAGTGATAAATTATAAATCTGATTTTGTTTATTGATATCTCATCGGCCCACATATATCAAAATAAATATGATCAAGTGGTCTGGTATATTGAATCTCAATTTTCTAATGACTTTTTTAGTCATCTTTTCTTTCTATATAGTAATACAAACATCTTCATCTCTTCTTTTAAATTCTGGAAAATTAAAGAAAACCTCAACTTTAGAAATTTTATTCGTGCTTCTTTCCCAAGGTACCCAATTCATTGGTGCCACAATTTGTTTTTATCTTCAACATTCAAGTAACTAGAGTAATTTAATTATTCTATTTGAAAGATATTCTCAGTGGTTCTTTCTCCCTTTGTAATGACTTTTCCATATTTCACACTTATGATGGCATAATAATAATTTATAAAGATTAATTATTTTCCGTCATCAAAAAGTTTACTTACACTAAGTAGGTTATGTTTTAAACCATCAACAAGTTAAACCTAATGTGATTTCAATTTATCCACTTTAATCTCTTCCATAATAATTCCTATGATTTTTAACGAATTATCATTGCAAAATGTAACTTCTCCTATATCATGACTTTCAACATGTTCCAAGATTTTTATATCACTTTTCATATGTGAATAATAACCACTTTCAAGAATCCATGGTTTGTTCCTCTTACTTACCTTCAAATTTGTCTCAATAACAAAAATATCTTTCCTCAACCTTCTTCTTTTCATCATTCTTTTCATTTTTATTATAAGAAACTTGTTCTAGAAGGAGTGTCATACATCTTTGGGAAGGATGAAAAGACCTATCACATATTCCACAAACTTCTTCTAGACATTCAAATTTATTCTTTTTTGAAATATTTCTAACATCTTGAGAATTCACCTTTCCAACTTTTTATGAGTTTAGAGAGTTTCTCATTCTTCATTAACTATTTCTAACACTTTCCTCAAACCTTCTATTGAGTAGAGAAAATTTGTGCCTAAAATTATAATCCATATGCCTATAGATTCTACAACATTGAAAATAGCCTTCAAATATTGATTTTCTATTGAATAAAAATCATTCTCTATATAAACTTTGTTGAGGTTGGTAACTTCATTCTGTTGTAACATACTATGGATACGGGACAACTTTTCTTTTGAGTGAGTTTTCTACTTTTATAGAATTGATAGATTTATCACTTCCTTTATCCACCCAAGATTTACCAATACCTTTTTTATAACCTAATATATAAAAAGAATCGAATGACACATTATTTTTTATAGGATAATATTTTATCTACTTCACATAATGAGCCTTATCAGCAACTTTATAAGTCTCAGCTTTTAATTCTGTGGATTTTGTGAAGTTTTAATTCATCTTTCTCAAGGTATTTTCCTACTCAAGAAGTTTTTATTACAAATTGTTAATATCTTCTTCCTTAGCTTCTATCTTCTTTCCAAGATCTTCAATCTTCTTTCCCTATTTATAAATTCTATGTTTGTAACTTAAAATCTTCTAAATGTATTAATACTTCTACAAAATGATATCTTTTATTTCATCAGCAACTTATTCATGATCTTTCTTCATTACTCTAATTTCATTCCTAAGATTTTTGTTTTGTTCTAGACATGTAACAAGATCTGTTCTAAGATGATTCTCTCTACAAGATTCTTTACCACCTTATTCACTCCTAGAAGAATATTTTATTTTATCAACTTTTTAAATGAAGGTTCTAAATTTTTATGAACATTCACCTTTAGAATACTAATTTTCAGTTGTGTCTTATTCAAAATTCTTACACAAAATACTTCTTTTCTTTTCAAAAAACTACTTCTTGAATTTTTTGGAGTACTTATCTTCTTTATTATTTTTGTTCCACTTCTTCCATTGAGGTTTTTTGTTAGAATCATCTCAATATTCTCCAACATTGTTCTTATTTAAATTCATAGAAAAGTGTCTGATTCCACCACACTCCAAGAATTTTAGGGAAATATTTCCTCCATATAATATTTTTCTTCTTCGACAGTTCTTGGATATGAGAGTCCTGATTTTTTCATTAAACACATCATCTTCCTTATCATAAAGCTCACAAGGATCAACTTCATCAACATCTTGTATATTAATATTTCTCATAGCTTCAAAATACATTTCATGTTTCAAATTATTTTTAAATATTCTATATTTCTTTATTTTATAAGTAATAAGAAAATTATGCAACTCATCAAGAGATAAATCATCCTTATCTTCTAATGTATAAATTTTAGAATCAAACCTTTTCAAAAAGTTTATCATGAGTTTATTCACAATTATAGAATCTTATAGAACATCTCTTAATCCTCTAATATTTCCTAAACTTTCATTTATTATGGTGAATTATACATCAATTATTTAATCATATATTATTATAATGTTTTCATACTTACTACTCCAGATTTTTAGCTTTTCTTCCTTCACTTGTTTACTCCCTTGGAAAACACTTTCCAACTTGTCCCACATACTTTTTGAAGACTTGAGACTCATCACCTTCTGATAAAAATTCTTGGATAAATACATAAGAATTTCATTTCTATCCTTTCCGTTAACTTCTATGTTTATCTTATTTGAAAATTTCATGTGATAATCTTTCTCCATAGGTAGAAACCCAATAGTGGAAGCATCAACAACTTCAAGGAAAAGAGATAGAAGATAAGGAATCATTCTATTTTTTCATCCATATCAATTCATTCCATTGAATGTATGAATTCCTTTATTGTTGACAGAATCGATATTATCCAGGATAAGGATTCAATAAAGGAACCTCCCTCTAATACCAATTGAAGTTCCAAGGATCGAATAACAACTGAGAAGGGGGGTTTGAATCAGTTGTTTATTTTTATAAGTTTCAAACCTTTTATAAAATTAACCCCTGTAACCTGTCAATATTTATATCCTTATCAACTTTTATTAAATATTCATACATGAAAAATAATGTATGAAATGAAATCACACAATATTTACAAGGTTCGGCCTCATTGTGAGAACATATACCCTTGTCATAGCCACTCCCATGGGTCTATAGAAATATACTATTATCAATTAGTGAATACAACTTTTTCCACCTCCCGTTAGACACCTTTTATCTCCCAATAATAATGATTATATTGACTCATATCATTTTACCATGTCTTATTTTAAAATAATTGATCGAATAAAAAAATTCTTTGTTCAAACTGCTCCACAAATGCTCAGTAAAAATCCTCAACCTTATTTGGTTGGATCCAATTCTCTCAATCTGATGAGATTGTATACTGATTTTCTCAATAAAATGATGCTGGATTCTGGATCTAATTTATTTCAATACAATGATGTTGTATTCTCGATCTGATTTCTTTTAATACAATTATATTGTAATATGGATCAAATTTCTTTCAGTATAACAATTATGTAATATGGATCTGATTTCCTTCAACACAATGTTATTATAATATGGATCTGATTTCTTTCAATATAATGCTATAGTAATCTGGATTTGATTTCTTTAAATATAATGTTTCTATAATCTGGATCCAATTTCTTTCAAAACAATGTTGTTTTAATTTGGATCCTATTTTTTCAAAACAATAAGCTCAAACTCAATCTGAAAAAAACTCAAACTCTCCTAGAATTTTCAAAATAATTAACCTTCAATCAGATGACAACTTCCACTACTATTTCTCCAGTGCTCTACCTCTAATGCGTGTATAGAAAATTTGACAATGAACTAATGATCTGAGGAAGTATTTATAGGCAACTCAGGAAGCAATGGTGCAAAACTTAAAATATTTCCCACTTCCTCAAATCTCAAAACATTAAAAATATATCGTATTTAAACATCAACAATGACTTTTTCAAACCTCCTTAGATTTATCTAATATTTTTTTAAAAGTTTATGTCAAGGTTGACCAGTTTAATTCTTCTTAAAAATCATTATCATTATGATGTTTTTTTCAACTTACTACAGTTTGTTTTATTCTCAACCCATTACAATCAATTGATTATCCTTGATATAATTATCATTATACCTTCCTCTTTCCATCAGGTTCTGATTTTCACAAAATGATGGTTATGATTTTCATAGAATTTAGGTTATAATTCTATCAGATATATTTTTATGATTCTCTGAGAAAATTGGTTTCAATTCTCTCAGAACACTAGTTACGATTCTCGTAGAGTGTTGGTAACGATTCTCTTGGAATGATGGTTATGGTTCGTTCAGAATACAGGTTACGATTCTCACAGAATTCTGGCTATGATTCTCCTCAGAATACTGATTATGAAAATATGATTATGAAAATCTGATTATAAAAATATGATTAAAAAAAATCCATTTTTCAACTCTGAAATTATTCTAACTTCTTCACCATTTCTTCAAAAACTTTTATCATGAAAGTTTTCATGACTTATGAGAACTTCTTGAATAGAAAATCATCATCTAACTTGAATTTATAAAGTATGAAAACTTTTTATATCCTAACTTTACACTCTTCTTTCAAAACCCTTTAGCAACTTCATTCTTTCTCTGATTACACAAAAGGTAGTCTTCTAGAAAATAATAAATTTTACCTCTTATTCTTTTGAATATGGCGGTCTGAATATGATGCAGATGGATCCAATTACTGGAAAATAAATCATTTTAATACAAAAAGGTTAGTTTTAAACAAATAAAAAAACTTTTTTTAAACAATTTATCACAAAATTAATTCATTAACAATATTTTTAATACAATTTAGTGTGTCAATAAATTTGTTATGATCCAAGAGAGATTTTATGTTAATTCTCCATAGATTGAAATCATTATCACTATCAATATTATCTATGTCGAAGTTTGTAAATGTAAAAACATGGTTATTGATGATAATAGAACAATTTCATTCCTAATAAATATTCATGAATTGTATTTTATAGAGTTATATCCACTATAAGAATATTAATTAATTGTTCGTTCTAAAATTAAATAGTTGTATTTATACAAAATTTATTTACATATATTATATGGATTTATTTAAAAAAATTAATTCATAAATTCAATAATTTTAATTTTTCAAAGAGGAAGAAAAATTTATATCATCGCATCAAAATTATCTTAGATTTTATTTCTGGGAATTTTCTTGAAAATTTGATTTTGGAATGAGTAATAGAAAATAATGATTTTTAAGAAAACATTCGTTTCATTTAAAGTATTTATATAGTATAATATTTTTTTGATTTGATTTAAAATTTAATTTGTTAACTTTATTAAACTTGATCCAATCAATTTTTTTGTAATCAATATTATACATGAATTTTGTATAAAAAAAATTATAATTAAAAAGGCATTTTTCCTAGAAAACCAATCTTCATGGTGTTTTGTGGGTGTATTTTAAAATTAACTTCTACCACTTATAGAAATGGAATTTGATAAAATGGAATCCATATTTTGAATCATTATTTCAAATTTTTTTACCAATTCCACTTCTCTTCCTAGTCAATATGAATAGTGAATCTACTAAAAAATGAGTTACCATGGTAATAGTTCAAACAGGTTTAAAGGGTTAAAACTAAACTTATAAGGGTTAAACTGAACTAAAACTTGTCCAAATACTATTATATTATCATATATTGAACCTTTGTTGTCTATTATTTTAAAATGGTACATTTGGATCTATTTTCCTTGAGTAATACATTAATATATTTTAATTTTTGGAAAAAATCCATTTGTGTCATATCCCTCACTTATAAAATGACACCACTCTTCCTCTCTTATCCACATGTTATGAGCCTATTATATCAGAAAATAAAAAAACTAATCCTTTCCTAACATCTCTAAACATGTCCTATAGAATCTTTTTGACCATAATACCATTATAGTAATGATTTATGTATAAAAACCTGGAGGTTGTCTGAAGAAGAGATATAGTTCTTAACCGGGTGTTTTCATTTTATTTTTTATTTTTCTCCTACAAAAAATTATTAACAATTATGATATAATAACGTCATTATATCCCATATATTTAAATGTTATTATTTTTTATAACCCTTTTTCATCAACTTATACATCTAATGGGAAATTAAAACATCCCTCATGCATACGTGCAGACTACCACCTCATGAAACAATGTATTTCATTTTCCATTATCGCCTCTTATGTTTAATCCTAATAATTGATAAAAGTGAAATAATATGATATAAATATATATGTGATAAAATTTAATTCTGTAGTATTAAATAAATATTGTACTTTTTTATTTACCATCCAACAAAGAATAAAAATATCACCTGATGTGTGCATGCGGACTACCGCCTCTCAAACTGATGTATTTTATTTTTCATCATTGTTACACATGGATTGTATATATATATATATGGATTCAAATAAATAATATTATATTTAATATATAATTATTATTTTTTAAATATAAAAATAATACTTACCTTTTTTTCTTCATTTTCATTTAAAATGGAAATATTATCCATGTATACGTACAGACTACCGTCTCCATGTTGTAACATAATTCATTTATCATAACCTCCTTACATGTTTGGTTATAAAAGTATAATTAATATATTAAAATGACAAATATAACGTGATTAAAATTATATAAATGATATTATTATGATCCATTTAAACATAGTTAACTTACCAAATACATTTCTGACATGCAAGGTGAATGTTTTAAAATGTCCAACGCAAATATAATCGATTAAGTAATTAAGTATAACATGGATATAAGTTAGATAAACGGAATGATAAATTGAAAAAATTATTTATTAAGTATATAAATGACATTATTTTGTTATTTGGGAAGATAAATAATATAAATGACAAGTCATTCTTGAGGTAAGGGACACTTTACCATAAAACCTCATTTTGAATATTTTAATGATTTATTTTCTAAATATTTTTTCTCCATGTACATATTATTAAAATTGTTTTATGGATGTATTTATATTGACAAAAATAAATTATAAATTAAATTTTATGTCTCCTTTTAATTAATTTCAAAGGTTTTCAAAATGAATCTTTTACATATTCTATAGAGAATATTTTGACATTCCTTAAAAAAAGAAAAATGAATGTTCTTTTATAAAGAGTTATATTTAAATTACTTTTACCAGTACTATAAAATTTATTAAATGTTTGGATTAATTTATAATATTCCATTTTTTATTTAAATAAATTACCTTCTTCACTTTTTTTTAAGTATTTTAGTTTTGAAAATGGTATTTTAAAGGAAATAGATATAACAGTATCCAAAAATGTTTTACTTATAGATTTAAAAGTATATTTTCATGAGTTTTACAATGTAAATTTAATATTTTACACTTAATATGTATTTTATCATCCTTTTAAATTTTTCATGATGATGGGTGATCTTGATATAACTCTTCAATTCATTGGTTAATAATTATGTTCTCCAAAAAACTGTGTTGGAGTTAGCCACATAGGTTATTCTATTTATAAGGGTTCTTGAAAGGATTCAATGAAGATGATGTCTGAAGGAAACTAAATAAATTTTATATGATTTATAATGAGTTCTCATTGAAATATATTCATTTAATAATTTAATATAATGTTCTTTTGTTTAAATAAATGATTTTATTCTTTAAGGGTAAAAACGTATGTTTTTAAGAAAATGTGTTTCATGGGTTATCTTGTTTTCTAAGAAAAATTCATGATTATGATTTTGACTTTATGTTTTCTTATAAATTGTTTTATTACAAATTATTTTTAGTAAATATAAATTCATGTGTAATAAAAAGATTACTTTATATCAAATATTATTATGTTAAAGACAAAATTTCTTATATGATCTCTTGGTTTCTAAATAGACAAATGATTTTATTTCTTACTTTTTTTTATGTCCTTTACAAAGATTTTTGTGCTAAACCCAAATTTTCAAAAAAAAATCAAAATTTGTAAGTATTATTAAGAAAAATGATAAATTAGATTTTAAAATCATGAATATTTTTCATGAAAAGAAAAGGTTTTTTATTTTAAAAGTATTGTATAGTGGAAAAAAGGATACTGAGTTGAAGTTTCCACTTTATAATTTATGAGTTTTTTATGTGAGAGTTATGACCTAGTTATATAAAACTATAAACCTAAAAAATTTGAGAAGTATAATGAAATGAATTATTTTTTAAACTATATTTTATGGGTTAAATAAGGATTGGGTCCTTAAATTTGGTATCATATTAGGATTTAAAAAATTTTATTGTTTAAGATAATGTAATTAAGTTCCTTTAATAGATTTTATTTTATGGTTATCATTATAAATCATTTGAACATTACTATTTTTATTTATCTAAAATGTGTATGTTAAAAATGGTTTTCTATAAAGGAAAGAGGGAAGGGGAAGTATAAAGGAACCAAGAAGACAATATCCTTCCAAATCAACAACCTAGAATTGTAGTAATTTGAAAAAATCCAATTATTATTGTGATGGATCAGTTGAAGTAGGATATAAATGGCAGTGATATCAATTCAAGAGATAAACCATGTTTACCAAATACGAACATGTCCATTATAGAGCATTTCAGGAAACATCACCCTCCAACATTCTATGAATCATGTGACCTTATGATAGATTAATGATAGTTTAAAGCCTTGGAGAAGATATTCAAAGACATGGGTTATTTTAAAAATAAAATATTTACACTTTCTACTTATCATTTTGAAGTTGAATATGGTTACAGGTGGTCAATGGTTAAGAATATAAAAGAAATAGAATACATTGATTTGTTTAAATGGTATTAATTTAAAAATATTTTCTTTGACATATTTTTTCTTAAATTTGTTTGAGTTAGAATATAAAATAAATTAATATAATTGAGGTAGGAGGATGAATATTTAGTTATCACAAATGAAGAAAACTTCATATGATTTTCAAGGTATATACCAAATTATATTTGAGGTCTTGATAATAAAATTAATTGATTTTATAGACACTGCTATATTTTTGTGTTTTTGCACCCATGTAAGTGAGTGATAGCCATTGGCAGTCACTATTGATACTATTAGAGGCCGCCAAGGGCGGCCGCTAATCTAGAAAAAAAATCATGATTTTTCCACCCCATCACTCTACTTCCCCTACCCCTCATTACAATAACTTGATCCAGTGTACACCACATTTTACACATCTTCGCACCACCTCATCTGGTCACCCTCATTGTTTCCTGTATCATCCCCCCTATAGCTTCCCCCATCACCCCTCACGATATCGGACCCCCACCTCAACTTCCATCATCTTACAACACCTCCCTCTGGTCATTGCAGATATTCCATGGCTGACAGTTAAAGGTTCGTAGTCCCTCTTTTCCCCCGCCTGAGTCTCTCTCATCTTACTTACACTCCACCCATGTCCCTAGTAGTGGTAATAGGCTCTATTTTGAGGGAATCTTTAGAGAACATTATTGGTGGTCGATATTGATATTTATCGATGAATCAACTACAACCACCAGAAACAGCCTTTAGGCGGTCTCTAAATCCCTTGAGTGGCCGTTTTTAGTGCTCACTCAAATCCATTATTATAGTAGCTTCAGGATTGATGTGTAGATATCAAAGATCATTATATTCTTGTGAATTCAAAAGTTATAAGAAACTTTTTTAATATGATAAGAATATAGAAATAGAATTTTTTGATGATCATGTATTCTATTACAATAAAAAAATAGGTCTATATGGTAGGTAATAGGGAATCATCCATCAAATAAATATGAAGGTAAGAAAATAAAGTTCCCATCTTGTGAAAAGTATGGTAAAAATCATCTAGGTGAATGTCTTTTTAATATTGGAAAGTGTTTCTAATGTGGTAATTTTGTACATGTGGATCTTTACTACAAAGAAAAAGTTACAATAATGATCATATAAATAATGAAAAGTCATCAGTAAGATGTTTTAATTATAATGAGATGTGTCATTATGTGAGTACTTGTATGAATATAAGAATAAATGATTCATCAACATCATAAGAAAAAAGGGGTGTCTAAATCCTTTATGACTACTTTGATAGAAGTTAGACCATCTAGTGATGCGATATCAAATTCATTACGTGTTTATACATATTATGACAACGAATTATTTTGATTCAGAATATATATATTCATTCATTTTTGAGAAATTCCCTAATAAATTAAAATTTTCACCTTAATAAATAGAGCCCGAGATTTTGGTAAAAACACATAGTGGTGTATTAAGGGAAAAAGAAATTATAATAATCTTACTTTTATTTTTCATGGAGAGTTTTTAGCTAAAGCGCATGTTTTCTTTCCCCTTGTAGATTTCAATGTTATTCTACGTATATAATATATGTTCATTCATCATGATAAGATAGACTTTAGAGATAAAGAAATGGTTTTTCAGAATAATTTTCAGTTTGTACACAAGAATTAATTGATACATTTGATAAAATATCAAAAAGATGGAAAATTTATTAAATATTGAAATGAGATTTATCTTCTAAACATTTTTAAAAAGAAAAAAACTATTATAATTAGTGATATTATTGTGGTAAATGAGTATCTGGATGAATTTCCTGCTGAATTTACAAATTAAACCTAATTAGGAAATTGAATTTACTATTGACTTAGTTCCTTATGTAAACACAATTTAAAACCCACCTTATCTAACAACTCAACTATAACTTTTGGAATTGAAAAATCAATTAAAAGAGATTCTTGATATGGGTTTTATTCTTCCTCACACTTCTTTAGGGATTTCTCTTATTTTTTCATTAAAAATAAATAAATTTTCATGCGGATTTTCATTTATTTTAAATTATTTAATAAAATAACTATTAATAATAATTATATGTTTCCAGATATAGACTACTTGTTTAATCAACTCTAGGGAGCTCCTTGTTTTTTGAAGGATGATCTCAGGTCTAGGTACCGGGGGCTAAATTTTAATGAGGATGAAATTTTTAAGATGGTTTTATGTACTAGGTATGGGAATTATGAGTTTTTGTTTATGCCTTTTGGGTTGAAAAATGATACTTTTGTATTTATATATCTTACTAATAGAGTTTTCCATGAGTTTTTGATAAGTTTTTGGTTATGATCATTGATGGTAGTTTTATGTATTAAAAATGTTATACGGATCATGAAAAACACCTAAGGATTGTTCTCAAAACCTTGAAAGAAAATAGCTTATATGGAAAATTTAATAAATTTGAATTTTGGTTGTGATAGATTCCTTTCTATGGACATATTCTAAATAAATATGTAATAAATATTGATCTAGCTAAAACTAAATAGGTTAAAGATTGTCTAAGACCTGTAAATGTCATAAACATTCATAGTTTTCTTAGATTAGAAGGTTTTTGCTGATGGTTTTTGATAACATTTCTTGGTTATCATGATCACTAACTAAGATAACTCAAAATGGATTTGAATTAGTTTTGATGAAATAATGTGATGAATGTTTCCAGGAATTGAAAATAAGAACAGTGAATACTCTTTTTTTATCCCCAACATCCAGAAATAGTGATTTCATTATCCACAGTGATTATTTTTCGAACAGACTTTGTTGTGTTCTGATACAGAATGATTAGGTAATTTCTTTTGTTTCATAATAATTGAAACCCCATTAGGTAAATTATCTTATAGATAACCCTGAACTAGTTACTTTGTTTTTTGATTTAAAAATCTGGATGAATCATTTATATAGAGTAAAGTGTGAATATTATACTGATCATAAAAGTTTAAAGTATATATTTACATAGAAATAATTGATCATGAGGAATAGAATATTGTTACAAGTGATTAAGGATTATGATTTCATGATTCATTGACAACTAAGAAAAGAAAAAAGTGAAACTAATTCTTTAAGTTATAAAGATAATGCATCATTAAATTTATTATGCTTGTAACATGATCCTTCGGTAAAAGATTAGATGAATATCAGTATATAAATTATATATGTAGGAACATACTTTATTTTTTTATGTGTTATTGTACTTTTTATTGTTAGAAAGGATTAAAAAGGTTTATGAGGATATCGGATTATAGAAAAATGTAGAATTGGTCAGGAACGGTTTGTTTCATAAATTTAACATTGAAAAATAAGGTGTTATAAGATTTGGAAAGAGGTTATGCATGATAATTGATTCCTAGTAGAAGAAATAATTATTGAGTGAAGCCCATAGCTCTCTAGTTTTTTTATCCCAATAGCATTAAGATGTATAGAGACATTTAGTAATATTTCTAGGGGAAAAATTAAAATAAATATTACTAACTTTACCATGAAATTTTTTTACTTATCAACAAGATAAGTGGAATAAAAATTACCTAAGTGGATGCTTCATCATTTTCCAGTGCTAAAATTGAAATGGTAGAATATATCCATGGATTTCATGGTTGAATTACCAAATAAATCTCTAGGTGATAATTTGATATGTGTTATTATTTATTGTTGGAATAAATATTTGCATTTTCTTTATATTTGTGATTGTATGTTTTTAGAACATACTTCTAGAATTTATGTCAAATATATAATTAGATTTGATGGAGTCCCTCTTTCAGTTGTATCTGATCCTAATCCCAAATTTAACTCAAAATTTTTCAAAATCCTTTAGAAGTCATTAGGTACTAATATAAATTTCAGTACAGCTTTTAATTCACATTCTGATGGATAGTTGTAGTGGAGGATTCACACATTGGAAGACATGATTCGATCTTGTCTTATAGATTTCCAAGGAAAACTACTACAAAATACGCATTTAGAAGCACTGGAATTTATTAGTACTTGAAAAAATCACTAATAAAGTCCATCTTTTTTAGCGCTAAACTAAGCAATGATAAATGGAGAATTTTATAAGCACTTTATATAAGCCCTGATAAAAGAAATTTTTATCAGCGCTTTCTTTCTAGAACTAATAAAAGGTTCCCTTTATCAATGGGTTTTTAGAGCTAATAAAATTTTACCTTTATCGATGCTTTTATAGCACTAATAAATGTCCATAAAAAATGAAAAATTAAACAAATAAAATTAAAATTAGTAAATTAAGAAAAATATGAAACATTTTATTAATTAAATGATTATCGATAAAAATTAATAAATCTAATATACATATATATAGATTATAAATATTAATAAATATTATATATTAAATATATATAAATAAAATGAGTAAGTATAATATATATAATGTTTTAATTAAAAGCATATTAATGACTTGTTCATTTTTAATGTTGTTTGATTTTTCAATTTAACCTATATCAAACATCGTGTGTTTCATTTATTTCACGTGTATATATATATATATATTGATGTATTTGTATATAAACACACACATAAATATATTTACGCAATATATAGAAACACATACACCTAATATTTATGCAATTTATTCAAATTTTAATATATTTTAGAATTTCATTATTACATGATACATTTAATATATATTATGTTTTTTATAGATCAATTTTATTTATTAGTTTTCAATACTACAATTTCATTTCTAATGTTTTTTATTTTATTTTTTATTTTTGAATTTGATCATTTTCTATTATTTATTTATATGTATTTATTTATATGTATTTATTTACTATATATTAGTACTTTTAATATGTATTCATCCACTTCAATATATATATATACATATATATATATATCCATATTTTTCTAATAACATATATTTAATTACTAAAACTTGTCCATTTTTTGAATATTCTTAAACTGTACTCATTTTAAATTATTCATTTTCAATCATTTTTAAAATGCATGTATTTAAGACTATATATCGATTAATAATGTTAAAAATATATTTTTAAATAAATATATATAAATAAATATATTTACTATTTTTATATTTACTATTTTTATAATTATTATAAATATATAAATATTACATTTTAAATAGGTATTTCTTTAATTTTAAATAAATAATTATAAATTTATAATAAATTTATTTAAATAATTATAAAAATATAATAAACTTATTTAAATTATTATAATTATAAAAAATTTATCAGTTCTTTTTTAGCACAGATAAAGATTAATATTTATCAGTGCTAAAAAAATATTTGTTAAAATATATATTTATTAGTGATAAAATGCTATTATTGATAAATATTCCTTTTATCAGCACTAAAAATGTGCTAGTAAATACTCCTTTTATCAGACCTTATAAATTTAGCACTAATAAAAGGTATATTTATCAGTGATTTTCTGAAACTATGATTAAAAGTGTTCCTTGTCTATTTAAAAAAAACCTTGACCAAGACTTAGTCACTCCCGATTCTCAAGCTCTCGCAAAACTCCTCTGATGTTGGAATGATTTTTTATGTTCCCTCGGATTAATCAAGGATATAATCCAATTTATGTTATTTTATACTCTTCCTCTATCATTGTTTGATGTTTTTTGTTATACATTTTTAATTTTTTCACTTTTCTTAAACATGACAAACCCTCCATCTCTTCTTGTTATTACTGAAATACAATGAGTGTGGTTCTATTTCTTCTTCTCCTTTCATATTTTTTAGTGTCCGACACATTTTTCCCTACAGACACACATAGATTGTTTACTCTACTCTCTATATTAATAAGTAGACCTCTTATCCACCCTTAGTTTTCTCTTCATTTGAATAATATAGGGATCAAAATCTTGGTATTTTTCCAAATTTAATTCATCTTATATACTAGATTATAGATTCTAAAGGATTAATTATGAGGGTTTTTAACGATTAGGGGATAAAAATTTGTGGCCCTAATTTATGGGTGATGAACATATAGGGACCAACATACATGTAAAAATCATTAAAACATGTTTTTTGGATTTTGTTTATTCATGTAAATTGTTAAACCAGGAAATGGGTTATTTATATTTATTATTTTAATGAATATTTTTTTATTTAATTCAAAAAAATATTGAATTAATTAGTCTCATTACAAAAAATATATTAATGATGCATGTTGTGAGAGATTTTTTGTTTTAAATTAATTAAAGATTATTATATAATATTAACCATGGGATACAATGAGTGATGGATAATTTTTTTGTTGAGAAAAGTATGCTCACCAAATTTTTTAAAAATTTCCTAGATTGGATAGAGTTGGGAAATCATTGGGTAAATGGACATAGAAATACACAATAAAATATAAATATTTTATGTCCCAAAAGTAAGTGAGTTATTCATGGTTGGATAGTTGATCAAGAAAACTATGAGATGTGATTTATTAAAAGATTCACTAATCAAAATAGAGAGATAATTAATTTATAGGATAAAAACTAATTTGAAAATCCATCTAACATGGTGAATAACCCTAGAGAGAACAAAAAATGATTAAAATATACTTTTAATGGTTTGGATATTTATGTTATATAAGTCATGTAATTCTTTATCCATGTCCAAAATGAAAAAAATAAATATATGATCCCCCTATTGTAATTAACCCTATGTTGCCTTCCATATCCAAAATTATCTTCTTCTTTGATCACTATTTATCACTAGGTTAAGGAGCTATAACTCCTTCGGTGATCATAGGATTATCCCCATATAAAAAACTTGTTCTTAAAAGAGTGTAATTATTCCAATTCATCTTGAATTGAGGAGAATGTTTGAGTGATTCCATTCATGTAGGTTCCTAGGAAACTTTAATCATTAGATTCTTGATTTTATTATATCTCTTGATGATGGATTGAACACCCTCTTTCAAACTAACCTTCCTCCCATTATCAAGAGATGGGAGGCAACCAAGCATCTGAGGATTAAAGTGTCCTAGGAACCTACATTAATGAAATCACAAAAAAAAAAGTCTCCTAAACAGAAGATGAATTGAAATAAATCCACTCTAATAGTCTTGAAGAAATTAATCTCACCCCACCTACATTGAACATCACTTATTTCTAATCAAGGATTCCTCACCTTCCAATTTTGGATATTTTTTTAATCCACCCTAACATACCTCTGATAAAATACATCCCTATAAAGGGTGATCTTTTCAACTTATGCTATATATTGATCTAAAACAAATTTACCCTTATAAATTAAATGAATCTACTCAATAAAATCCTAAATTTATTATTTTGATATATTACCATAAAATCTTAGACGAGCCATAGATACTTCACATCATTGAAAATTATACCACATAACTTGAAGTATATATATAATAAACTCTAGTAATGTCTTAATTTATGAATTATAATGATATTATTAGTTGTAAAATATAATATTGGAGAGAGTTATTCATTCGTGCCACAATCTAACACACGGTGAGATCGTTATGACTCCAAGTGTGTAGTTTTATTCAAAATTGTCATTAATTTTAGGGGGAAACAACTCACATACTTAAAATTGAACAAACACATTCATATTATTTTGGTACCTTAGGAAAATTAACCATACGTCACTTGTGACATGTAGGGATCAACCCCACCTCAATATGATGTATTATGTGACCGTTATGACTCCAATTGCATCTTTTTATTCAAAAATGACATTAATTTTAATCAAAAAAACAACTGACATACTCGAACTGAGAAAACAAATTCTGATTGTTTCGGTGCTTTAGGAAAACAATATATATTTGATTTTTGATGTGTATGAATCAAGAACACCTCAATTTTACCCATATTATGACTGTTATGACTCCAAGTGCATCTTTTTATTCAAAATTTTCATTAATTTGAGTAAAAAAACAACTTACATACTCTATAATAGTGTTTTATTTTTCATGTGTTTGTGTTATAAATTTTATTTCATTTAAATTCAGTATTTGTATATTATTTTGGTAACTTTCATTATTTTTTCTGCTGATGTGGTGTGTTGTTTCAGCACATTTCACCTATTTCTGGTGAAATAGTGTGTTGCAACATCACAGTGCACTTTTCACCTTTATCAGTGCTAATAAATGCACTGATAAAAGTATGATTGATCAGCTCTTTTGGAGGTGCCTATAAATCTCCCATTTATCACCTCTTTAGAAAGCATCGATAAATATTACTTTTATCAATGAAAATAAAAGTGATAATAAATCAATATTTTATTATCACTTTATATAAAACTGATAAAAGATCATTTATCAGCACTTTTTAAAGCACTGATAAATGGGGTCTTTTATTTGTGCTTTTAAACATGCTGGTAAATAGGGTATTTAATTTGTGCTTTTACAAGCACTAATAAATCTAACATTTATCAACGCTTTTTTAGCACTGATAAAATCCATGTAATTTTCTCCATTATATGTTAATAATCACATTTCATCACTAATAAAGGAAAATTTTGAGATGATAAAGGCATGTTTTGTAGTAGTGTATGTTTGGATAAACATCTATCTTTAGTTGAATTTTATTATAAGAACAATTTTAATTCTAGTATGCAGATGACACCATTTGAGGCATTATATGGAAATCAGTGCTGAACTCTAGTTTATTGCGATGAAGTTAGTAAAAGAAGGTTTTGGGGATTAAAATTTGAATGAGAGATGTTTGCGAAAGTGAAGGTGATTCAGTAGCATATGATAGCAGCTCAGAGTAGGAAGAAATTTTTTTTAGATAATGATAGGAAAGATATTTAGTTTGTGGAAGGTGATTGTGTTTTTCTTAAAGTATCTCAATGGAAAATTGTTGTTAATTTTAGTAATAAGGGAACGTTAATCCCACTTTTCATTAGACTATATGAAATTAAGAAGAATATTAGTTTAGTTTCTTATCAAATTTTCGTTACTCTATGTTTATATTGGGTAAATGATTTGTTTCATGTTTCATTATTAAGGGACTATGTTCTAGATGCATCTTGTAACACACCTATATTTTTTGAATTATACTTTTCAAATTAATTTAATCTTTTCAATATTTTTAATTTCACACAACACAGAATATAACTTGTGTTATATAAAAGTAGCAAGTTATTCTTTCCTTGTATGCAAAACCAAGTTGATATTTCACTACATGAAACTCATAGAGTAGCATTTCATATATGCAAAACTTTGTTTGTCTTGTGTTATATATAATATAGAGTCCCTTAAATAGCTTGTGTTACATGCAAGATTGATTATTACCAAACTACAATATAATATTAATATTATTATTAAACTATTATTATAGATATCACCTAGATATTATAATGGATGTTACAAATAATATTAACTAAATTTTGAAAATATGGTTTACACTTTTATATAAAATGAGTTTTTCATGAACCAACCCAGGTTAACCCTGAACCGGTCACCCGAGTCGGCCCGTGACATGGCCCGAGGGGCATTCCCGATCACCATAGGCTGGAAACTAGTGTCAGGCATCAAAATTAAATAGGTGGGAATGATTTATCAAATAAGTGAGAGACAAATAAATAAATAGAAACTAAACAATGAAAACAAAAACTTGAAACAGTGAGAAAATAAAATTTTACATACCTTCATGTGACCCTACGGGTCACCACCAACCTCAAACCAACATCACACTATGGTCACCAAATCCGAGCATGAAGAATAACCCAAATCTAAAAACAAAAATAAACTATAGTCATGAGTATTGAAACTTAGTAGGCTATCCCAAAAAACTATTCCTAATTCACTTACTTTAAAATAAAAGAAATATAAATATTCAATTTTGATCAAAAATATATATCAAATTATTCTTTTCTACTAATTTTACTCAAAACAAAATACAACACATTTCCCTTATTCATTTTAAAAACCAATTTCATTTTATTAGGGTGTCGTTAACATTTAAAAAAAAAGGATGTGATGCTTTTGTTTTTTATGGAATGAAATATCATAAAACACTTTGACATTAAAACATTTTTCACAAACATTTAGAGAGATAAACATCACTTCCAAGTAAACACTACACAAGAAAACGCTACAATAGGTATATAACAAGGGAAAAAAAATATACATACAAGTACCACATTCGTTATAATAAGAAACTAATATCTAATAGACATAGGTGAACCCTGAAGAGCAAGAATAATCCAAAACAAACTAACACATGAGACCACATCTCCGGTAGCATGCTACACATGATGAAATCAAAATTCCCAAATGTCTGGATTCCCTAAATCATTATAATCCGAGGGAACCAACCCAATATCAATAAACCTAGATATAACAACCTTTTATGGGCCACTGGTAAGTACATCAACTACCAGTGCATAAAATGTTCTCAGATAATTCTCTCAATATTTCAGGTTCACATGTCTCATGTATATAATGGGGGTGAGAAAAAATGATTCCAACCGATCATCCAATCACAAATATATATTAATAATAATAATTCATTACTGACCTCACACTTAGTCTCCCCAAGGAATAATCTCATGCCTTAAAACAAATATAACACCAAGGGTTCCAACTGGGGAACCCAAATAATGGATCCCTAGGATTCCACAATCTGGAAATCTCATCCATTATTAGATACAGGGCCTAATAAAATCCAATATAGGTTTCATGATAAACATTCTTCATCATTTTCACAAAGTGTCCAAACAGGCCCTTAAACATTTCATTAAACCAACCATTACCAAAAAATCAATCCATCTTTCAAGAAGAGGAATCAAACACACCATTTCCATATAAATACATTAATATAACTCCTTAAAAATATTTCCATGTCACTTTCAAACCAAAACTATTTTCTATGAAAGTTCCAACTAGGCCATAATTCACCATCACAAATCAAACCGATTTCAAAAGCTAAAAACACACTTCTTTTAACTTAAAATTTTTTTAAAAATATTTCAAGAAACCCAAAATCATCATTTCACATGACACATTGTTATTAACAAAGAAAAATCACACATTAAATATCATAGTCTACTCACTAAATCCAGTTAGGCATTTCTTTGAACATTTGGTGTGAACTAATTTACCAAAACAAGTCTATATATCACAAAAAAAGGCCTAAAAGGACCATTTTAATACCAAACATTTAGACCAAGAATCACATATCAATATTAATTAGTCATGGAAGGTGTGAAAAGAATGAAAATAACATTTATTAAATTAAAAGGGAAAGTACATGGGAAAACCTACCTCAAATGATGGCCAATCCAAATCTTTCTAACTCATGCAGCAGCCTTCTCGCATGCATGAACTTCCATATATATATATATATATATATATTTGTGTGTTTGTTTCCTTAAATTGATTCATGTGTTCCCTATGCCATGATTCAACATGCACATAGATGATATATATATATATATATTCATACCTGGTAATATGATTGCGTGCCTTCGAAACTGATCGCAACAGGGACCAACACGCTCTATAAAAAAATATTGGTAACTCAAAAACCATAAAACCTTTAGTTTAAAATTGATCAAAAAAATGAACCAAGGTTTGGGGAGGAACACCATTTTCAAGTGCCACCTTCATTTGAGGGAACATCAATGATTGCACTCCATGCACACATGGATGTGACAACATCCAATGGAATAATCCTTGAGTCTGTGAGACCTTTTTGAAACCATTTTCAAAATCACTAATTTCTTTTTAAACCATACCAACAATACCATTTAATTTCAAAATCATAAAAAATTCTTTCAAAACCTTGGCACCACAATTCTCTGGCCATAAAAATTACAAAATCACTCAAACAGGGCCAAAACCAAAATCCAACCAACTTTATAAAATATCCCAAATGGTAAATATCATCACAAATCACCCAATTTATCAATTAAAATACAATTGGCATTTAATCATACTCATTCCACATAAATTCATCATGTTATAAACAAGGAATCACCCAAAAAACAATTTTTAACAAATTCTAAAAATATAAAAAACACCAATAAACTAATTAACTATATTATGAAGCAAAGAATAAAGTTTAAAAAATAATTGAAACCAAATAGCCATCAATGGATTACTTCATAATGGGAAGGGATGGAAACAACTACCTCGAAGGTGTGTGAATTCGATGAAGATACAACGTAAGAGAGAGTGAGTCCTCTCGGACCAATCGTATACCCTAAATATGAAGAAACACAAACCACAAGCAAACCCTAAGGGTTCAGCCTAAACAAGAAAACCCCAATGAAACCCTAAAATCCATAGGGTAAAGAGAGAGGATACTCACCATATGGGAACACGACGTACGGGGGAGGATCTGCCACCGGAAGAGGGTGACGCGTCGGAGAAAGGGTTCGGACGGGGTAGTCGCGCACGAGCAGAGAGGTCATGTTGTTAGAGTGAGGGAGCAGTATATGAAGTCACGATGGAGACAAGGGGAGAAGGAGGAGGTTCATCGAAAGGGGGGTCGGTCGAAGGGGAGGTCACTAGAGAGGCGGTGTATAAGGGTGGTGTGTAGGGTGGTGCGGGGAGGAGAAGGTCGTGTGAGGGAGGAAGGGAGTAAAATGGGGAGAGAAAAAAATACAGGAAAAAAGAAAAAGAAACCATAAAAAGAAACCAAAATAATAATAATAATAATAACAATAAATAATCATCTTATTAATAATAATATTTATGATAAAATTAATATTTATTTATTAATAATAATAATAATAATAATAATAATAACTTAATGATGATAATAATAATAATAATAATAATAATAACTTAATGATAATAAGAATGTTATTATTATTATTATTGTTACTAAAATATTCCTTAAATTTTATATTCACAAAATTTTATTTATTTTAAATATTCGGAAAATGCAAGATCACCTAGACCGACCACACGGTTACCGCTAACTATGCGGTGCCCGTGCACTGGCCCAAAACCCACCAAAATTATCAAATTTCAAAAAAATTAAACCAGCCCTCAACCTGAATCTCAACGAAAATACCTGATACCAATAAAAGGATAAAATTAAGGAGTATATGATGTCAGGGTGTGACAATTCACTCCATCACAGACACTTTCTACCCCTATAAAGTCACCAAACTAGAAGCCAATCAAAAAATAAGTTCATGCTCGATCAAAACTGAGGAAGACCATTAACTTCGGGCTGACCATTCTCTCCACATGTCACACCCAACCGATTCAAGAAGAAACTGAATCCTAATATATAGGGGGGTAACATGAGAGGGTTTTCTCCACCACGAAAATTTCACTAACATGGAAAATCTAAAAGCCAAACACACCACCCTAGGGAGGGGCTAACATAGGAAATCTCAACCATAACCTACCAAAACAATATCCTTATTGTAACTTGAAACTAAGGAACTCTAATCCCAAACTCAACCAACATCCTTAATGCTAATGGAACAACTCCACCACAAGGATTTAAACAAGAGGCCTATTACAAGGCAACCAGACGTACCAGAACACTGGAACAAGGGATATCTCCTACATGAACCAAAATCCCTCTGCACAATGGCGAAGAACAATATCACCAAATCCACGATAAGAAACTTGAACTATACAGCAGACCATAAACATCATCCACCTGTATCACAACACCCAAACATCTCCAAATGAATATAGGTGAAACCAAAACCAATACGGACCAATTAATCCCGGGGCCACACACCCCTCAATGAAAATGAATGATTTAGAGACACCACCCTTAGATGATACATAACCGTTTGGATTGTGATAAAGCGAGTTCATCACAAAACTGAAAAAAAGGATGAAATTACAATGACAACAAGACTAAAACAAGTAAAATTCAGATATTTAAACTCTAGAGCTAGAAACATAACCCATGCCAAGGTTTAACACATCCTTAGTAACTCTTGAATGTTTGAGAGTTTTACCCCAGAACCTGTGGATGGGGATCTAGTGGTCGAAGAATCTCATGCCTCATATTCATGCACTAAAATTCCCTAATAATATTTCTTTCCTTGAATTATGCTTCCAAAAAAACTTCCACCAGTGACCCAAACCACCACAATGATGGAAAGACTTTTGAAGGATGTGACAAGACTACTTGGAAATTATGAACTAGCCATACTAATGGCACATCGGAAAGCGTTCTAATGAACTAGGTGTCAAAACCAATAAGTATAGCTTCTTATATATAGGTTCCATAGGCATGTTCTCCTCATTAGAGAGGTAACCCTTGCAAAATCTGATCAGCATTAACTACAACCCAAGAACTGACCATGCTAAATTTCACCATCCACTAACCTCTCAAAACATGTTTCACAGGACATGAGCAATGTTCCCATAATCTATAGTTGATAACTCCAAATAAAAAGATGAACTAGCTCTTCAAAGTGGTCAGCGTAGACTTTTACTAACCGTTGGCCCTACCGAACATCCCACAACTCTGCCATATTCCTTGACTTCACCTCCTTGGGTATAACCCTTGGAGGAAGGTGGACTTGGAAATTTCCCATGTCACCCTAAATTCTAATGATGATGAGACATCTAACCTCTACTAGTCCAAAACTAGACCCTCAAACAAACCTGAGACGGTACAAATATTAACAACCTTGGGAGTTCCCAACAACCCGAAGTCACATTATTCTTCTTTCAAACCACTTAAATGCCTCTAATTGTCCTTTATCACTTCAAATAACATGCGACTCCAGAAAAGAATCATAAAATGGTCATGACTCATTGGAAACCTTAGGGACCTCTCTGGGCAGCATACTCCAAACAACACGAGGAACACAAAACCGAAACCATCATCGATCCAAAACACAATCAAAATAACACCTCGAGATGAGACAACTAGCATAAAATATAAAAAAATACTAACAAGACAAAAATCCTTTTTTTTAAATCACCATTTTTTCATTTAAATTCGAAAACTGCATTATCCCGATGCCATTTTTAAAATAAAAAATCTGCTTTTTACAAGTCAACAATCCACTCCTCAAGGAAAAACCAATTTTTCAACCCTTTATATTTCAAAAACTCGCCCATGTAATCCTCTGAATCATCACATGTGTGTCCATCCATTTTCATCCACATCTTTCACAAAAAAGTTCCCCACACACTTTCCATAGATAACCACACACATTTGATCCTCCATAAAGAATACCAAGGGTCACATCCTTCCATTCATCATCAAAACCCAAGCATTTACCAAATTTTCAATCCAAAACACTTCCAATTTTAGAACTCACTTTACCAATTTTAATCCATTTTAGAGATAACATTTTCATTTCAAAGTCCGCCTTCAATTTCAATATCATGCTTACAAAAAATTGAACCAAACATAACGCAACTCACAACGAACCATCGGAATGAGGAACTAATAGTAACGCTTAACCTAGAAACCTGGTATTTAGCCACACCCCAAGTAAGTTTCAATGACTAAGAAGAGCTTAAAATGTGTGCTAAGAATCCACATGGGTCACTAATCCATGTGAAATCATGATTTATGACCATATTGCCTCCATTGTCACCCCTCAATCCATAATAATTGCAGAAGAATCAAAATCCATACTACCCTTGGAAAACAAAGGTTCAAAACGAGCAAGAGTTCATGACACGCACCCCGCACCTACCTCCCAATTCCCAACAGTACTAATCTCCAACAACTACACATCCCAAATAAAAGGGTCTTCTATGATACCATTGTTTCATGAACCAACCCAGGTCAACCCTGAACCGGTCACCTGAGTCATCTCATGGCATGCCCAGAGGGGAGTTCTCGATCCACATGGGTTGGTAACTAGTTTTTGGAATTAAAAGTAAAAGGTGGGAATGATTTTACCATAATTTAAATACGAATAAATAAATAAAAACTGAATAATTAAAATGAAAACTATTAGTGGTGAGAAAATAAAACTGTACATACCTTAATGTGACCCAACAGGTCACCACCGACATCAAACTAATGTCGCACTACAACGATCGAATCTGAATTAGAAGCATCACTTAAAGCTAAAAACAAAGATAAACTATAGGAATGGGTATTAAAAATTAATAGGCTAGACCGTTAAACTATTCCCAATGCACTTCCTTTAAAATAAAAGAAACATCAATTTCCAAGTTTTAACTACAATATATCAAAGTATGCTTTTCTACTCATTTTACTCAAAACAAAATACAACTCATTTCCTTTATTCATTTTCAAAACCAATTTCATTCTATTATTGTGTCATTAACATTTTAAAAAAATGAAGTGATTTTTTTTATAGAAAGAAATATCATAAAACACATTGACTTTAAAACCTTTTTCACAAGATTTTTGATATTAACACATCACTTCCAAGTAAACAGTACACAAGAAAGCACCAAAATAGTCATATAACAAAGGAAATAAAAATATAAATTCAAGTACCACATTAATTACTGAAATAAACTAAGATCTAATAGATATAGGTGAACCTAAGAGATCACGAATAATCCAGAACATACTAATACATGAGACCCCATCCCCAGTAGCATTCCACACATGATGGAATCAAAACACCCAAGCATCGGAACACCCTAACTCAGGACAGACCAAGGGGCCCAACCACATAGCAATAAGCCCAGATATAACCACCTACTATGGGCCATTGGTTAGTACATAAACTACCAGTGCAGCAAATGTTCTCATATAATTATCTCAATATGCCAGGTTACCATATCTAATTTATATAATGTGGGTGAGTCAAATGATTCCAACCTAGCATCCAATCAAAAACATATATTAATAATAATAATTCATAACATGCCTCACCCTGAGTCTCCCCAAGGACTAATCCCATGCCTTAAAACAAATAGAACACAAAGGGTTCCAACAGAGGAACTTTGATAATGTATACTGAGGATTCCACCGCGAGGAAATCCCATCCATTATTCAATATAATCCATGAGAACATCCAATAGAGGTTTTCATAATAAACATTTTTCATTATTTTCACAAAGTGGTCTAATGGACCATTTAACATTTCACAAAACCAACCTTTACCAAAAATGAAATCCATATTTCAAGAAGAGGCATCAAACACACCATTTTCATACAAAGGAATTTATATAACTCCTTCAAAATATTTCCATATCACTTTCAAACCAAACCTTTTTCTATAAAAGTGTCAACCAGGCCATAATTCATCATCACGTATCAAACTAATTTCAAAAGATAAATACACACTTCTTTAACTTAAAATAATTGAAAAACTCTTTCCTGAAACTCCAAATCATCATTTCACATGCTAAATGGATATAAAAAAAGAAAAACCACACTTTACATATCGTATTCTTTTCATAAAATCCAACTGGGCATTTCTTCGAACATTTGGTGTGAACTAATTTAGCAAAACAAGTCTAGCTATCACAAAATGAGGATTAAAACTACTATTTTCATACCAAAAACTTAGAAAAAGAATCACATATCAATATTTATTAGTCATAGAATGTGTGAAAAGCCTAAAACTAATGATTCTTAAATTAAAAAGGCAAGTGTACGGGAAAACCTACCTCAAAGGATGGCCATACCAATGCTATCTAACTCAAGAAGCAGCTCACTCGCACATACGCACTTCCATATATTTATATACATATCCTTAAATTGGTTCCATTGTTCTCCGCACCATGATGGAACACGCGCATTGAATATATATATATACACACACACACACACATACATACCTTGTAATATGTGTGTGCTCCTTCGAAACTGATCACAACGAGGTCCAACACACTATAAAAATAACATTGGAAACTCAAAAACCATAGAACCTTTAATTTAAAATTTACCAAAAACAAATGAACCATGGTAAAGGTAGGAACACCATTTTCAAGTGCCACCTTCAATTGAGGGAACATCCAATGTCATCATCCTTGAGTCCGTGAGACCTTTTTGAAACCATTTTCAAAATCATTACTTTATTTTTAAACAAACACAAAAATCACATTTAATTGAAAAGTCATAAAAAAACTCTCTAAAAACATTTCCACCACAATTCTTGAGCCATAAAATTTACCAAATCACTCAAACAAGGCCAAAACCACAATCCAACCAACTTTATAAAATATCTCTAATGGTAAATATCATCACAAATCACTCAATTTCTAAATTAAAATTCAATTGGAATTTAATCATACACATTAAATATAAATTCACCAAGGTGTAAACAAGGAATCACCAAAAAAACCTATTTCTAACAAATTATAAAAATATAAAATCACCATAATAGACTAATTAGCTATCTTATGAAGCTGCGAATCTAGTTTAAAAAATAATTGAAACAACACAAGCATCCATGGATTACTTCAGAATAAGAATGGATGGAAACACCTACCTCAAAGGTGTATGAAAATGATCAAGATTCAACAGAAGGGAGAGAGGCTCTTCAAGGTTGCGTGTCATTTGGCATGGGAGACAAAATAAAATTTATAACCTAATTACTACTTAGTATAGTGGAAAGAAAGGTTCGAACCATAGGGAGGCCAAATGTTGTGTTTGGAAATCTAAAAAGAATAAACTAAACAAAAAAACACACAAAAACAAACAAAAACAATTGGTGGTGGGGAATTGGAGTGAGTGAAGATTAGTGTGTGAGACAGTAAAGGTGAACTGGTGAGTGCAAGGGGGCATACAAAACAATAAGAGAAAATGTGGTGAAAATAACCAATAGATGAGTAGGGGAAAGTCCACTTGCTAATTTCAATATTGTTTACCTTCATTCATGCACTGAAGTTTAATAAATATGGATATGACTAAAATTAGCTAGATAGATTTGTTATCTAGTCGGTTTTCGATGAAATAACTCTTACATTCCTTCAATTGTAAAAAATAATTCCATCCAATAGTGTTAAAAATTCAGTAGTCACTGGGCTCAACTTGTCAGTTGAGTTCAGTGTGTCTCTCAAATTTTAGCATAATTCACTTGTCAGTGAATTACATGGATGGAAACAGTTTTCATTTAGATCCAATAAAGATTGGTTTTCACTCATCCTTGTTGTTTTGAAAATAAAATTGTTTCATAAATAGTGATAGACAGTCGATCCAAGAGAATGTAGTGCATGAATCAGACTAAACGAATCTAATCAGCCAGCTTATTCCACCCCCCCAAGGGAATTTAGCTGGACATAATTGTTGGTTTCAAAGCAAACATAGAATTAGAATCAAAGAAGTTCATATTGAAATGAGTTGCAGAAAAACAGAGCACAATAAAAATAAATATGTTCGTCTCCCTACTTGATATCCTGAAAGTTCTAATTCATGCTTCTCAATGGTGGATGCAATGTTGGAATGCACTCGATGTCCCACCACAGGAATCAAGGTGTGAAATGCTTTGATCTACTGCTCTTGGTAGTCCAATCTTCTCCCAATGGAAAACCGTGAAAACTATATGGATTTCCCGATCTTCTCTCGATCGATTGAAGTGAAATCCAAATAAAGTCTTTGTCCTAATGTGTTCCCCCTGCCTTGCTCCCTCCAATCTCGATCGATCTCCCCTTGCTAGATAGATCCTTCATGGAAAGTCTTGCCCTGTGATAAATTCTAATGAACTATTTGAAGTCTTTATAATCCCACTCGAGGTGTTCCCTAGCCTCCATGTGGAGCTTTCATAGTTCTAAATCTCCCACACTGGTCAATCGAGCAATTGCTTCTAACTGAATGAATGGGTGTGTGCGAGGCAAGCTACAACCCTCCCACTACAAAAAACACACGTGAGTCAGAGAATGAAACTACTACATAAAAATACTTTATATTATATTTCTTAATTAAAAAATACTTTATATATATATATATTATAATATATAATATTATTATTACTAAAATATATACTAATAATTGTTATATTTATTTAATAACATATATTATTATGATATATAAAATATTATATACTATTATTATTAAACTTTTAATTATTGTTGTATAATATATCATATATAATACATAATACATATATTATATTATATGATAAAATAGAATAGAATAAAAATTAGAAAAATAAGGTGAAAAATGAAGAAAGGGGGTTGTTCGTGTTCAGCCGACGAGGGAGAGGGAAGGCCGACAAAAAAGGGGTCTCGGCTTAGAAGGGGTGGCCGGTCTAGTTCGGGTGATGCGAACAGAGGAATTCGGAAGGGGGTCTCGGCGTGGGTTAGGGAGGCGCAGGAGTGTGGTGTAGGTGTAGTAGGCAAGGCCAAGGTTTCAAACGATGGATCAGGACTTGCAGATGGGAGCGGCAGGTCTTTAGGCGATGTGGGCTCAGCCGGAAGGGGAGTTCGAGCCACAGAGAGGGGTTGATAGTGGATGGAAGAGTGCAGCGGGACTCTCTCTGAATAGGGCATTGGCGGTTTGTGGGTGTTCCAGCACGGGGCTTGGGATTAGCCAATAGGGTGGAGGCGATGTTCAAGGCAAGGAGGAGAAGCGGAGAGGGACGTCGGCTCGGGTGATAGCGGGTTCAGGCTTTAGCTGCGGAACTGTTTCAGTGGGAAATGGTTTCATCAAATCTGGAATTTATGTGTTCAAATTGCTGGTTCGAGGGTTTTTTTATTGATTTCTGGTTTTTTCTTGCTTTGAAATTATTCTGCTATGCTGGTGTTTTTTTATTCTGCTTTTGATTTGTGTTTCTGTTGTTGGTGTTTGGAGAGGCAATGGGGGTGGGGGGGTTGCAGTGATGCGGTTGGAAAATGGGAGATTGGTGCGGAACTATGAAACGTGCCACCGTTCTTGAAACGGTGAGACAAGTTGGAGGGTGGCACCATGATGTTGTTGTGAGTGTGGAACAGTGAGGATGTAGAGGAAGCAGTGTGTGCAAGAAATGGTGAGACGTGAGGCTAAAACGGTGGGATAGTGAGTGAGGCAAGACGGTGGCACCGTGAAGGGGTGGAATACTGACTGGGGGAATGGAGAATCGGTGCCACCATTTGATAGAAATGCTCATACAGTCAACAGTAGGGTGGACATGGTGGCACCGTGTCATGCGAAATAGTGGCACCGTGAAAGAATGAAATGGTTGCACCACAACCTAGAGGGATCCGGATCTACCGTAACACCTGCAGAATAGATAAAATCAAAAACAAAAAAAATTAAATTAATTAAAACATTGATAAAACTAAAAAAATGAATTAATCAATTAATAACTTAAATTAAAAAAATTTAATTAAATAATAAATAAATAAGATAAAATTAAACAATAAAATTAATTATGTTTTATTTAAAAGAATAAATATATTTTTTTATAAAAAAATTTATTCAAAACAAATTAAAACAATTGTTGTCACTTTCTTAAATTAATTAACCAATTAATTAAAGAATTCATTAAAGAAAAGAATAAAAATATTAATTGAATAAGATTAAATTGTTAAAACTAATTAAATTATTAAAAGACTAAAAACTAAAATGAGTTATTTATTTACAATTTAAAGAATAAAGAATTAATTAATTAAATTAATAAATTAATAAACTAACTGGAATGAAAATTTTGTAAAAATAAAAGAATAAATATATAAAATTGAAATTCGCAAGACTAATTTAATTTAAGAATTATTTAAAAAATAATAATGAATACTAATAACACATGATTTAAACTACAATTGAATATTTTACACAACAAATTCAAAAACAAAATAATTATCAATTACTTAATAAAAAAACATTTTAAAATAAAAAAAGTCAATAAAAATACAAAAAGGGATGTGGCAAAGAGTGTGAAAACACTACCACATAATACTCCAACACACTTAAAACCTTGTTTGTCCTCAAAAAAGTTCATGCCTTTGACTTTAAAACAAAAAGACAATTTGTGAGTTTCAGTTCAGAAAGAGTGCATGATTAAACATTAGTACCCTGAGGAGAAGGAACAAACAATGAGTTAGGCTTTTCAGAGGTGTTCAAAATTGATGTCCTGTCTAGCTTCAAAAATCCACTGGAAGCCAAAATCCTCACAAATTCATACACTGTCAAGTATGTCATGCCTCTTATGTGTACTCATTAATTGTTCTACTTAACCTTCCAATTCATGTTCTGATTCAAGGATTGTTGACAGGTTAGATGAAGTGGAATTCAAAACATAACCAAGGGCACCTTCCATTCTCACCTTCCCCCAGGTTCCAAAAATTAATGTCCATTAATTTTTTCCCTTTAATGATTCAACTCAAATGAACATTAACCAAGTCAATTGCTCCCTTATTCATCTGGGTTCAAAATTCATCTCACCTTAATGAACTCATTTTTTACAAGGGTACTTTATTTTAATCTTTCCCTGTCATATTCCATGTGCAGAGCACTATGCATAGCACTTATTAAGATTGAAATTGGCTTTATTTATTCACAGAAATGCACCCAATGCACCTTGTCTCAGATACTCACTACGAGATCCCATTTTCCTATTTTACTCCAGTTACAAAGGACATAATTAATAATCATTCAAGTTGACTTCCTAAAGTGATTGAATATAATTTAACAAAAATGTGATTCCCATAAGTTTCAGCGAGAACTTATAGTTACTCTAAGTCATGATCATCATCCCACAAAACATATCCTCTTATACTCCCTTCCTTAGTTCCTAAACAGAAAGGTTCATAAAACAATGAAAAATTGAACTCAGCAATCACTCATGCTTAACAATTTCTCACGAAGTGTCACTCTCAACATCCAGAAATCAGTTCCCCACTATGAAGTACATAATTTAAGTATGAGTGAACCTACATTGACTATAAAATGATGAAATAATTTGAAATTGTTTGGAATATTCTGAAAACTATTTGAAAAAATTTAACCATTTTTTATACAAACTCATTTTCAAGAAGGGGGAATTCGACATGATACTAGAATGATCCCTCTCTCCCACACATAAAACCCAAAATTGTCCCCAATGTTGACTCTCAAGGTGGGAGACAGTTTAAGTTCAAAATAGATATACATTTCAACTGAAAAAGGATATGGAGTGGTAGCAATGAAGTTCATAAATTTTCTTTGCCACACAAAAAGTGAAAGAAAATAAAAACAAAAACAAATGAACCCAACCCCACCAACTTCACCAGCGACAAGATCAGTTACTTCTGAAAAGTTCATGCTTAGAATTTTTAAGAACAGACAAAATATTACTCAATATACTTCAAATATTAGCATGATTAGAAGTTATGTGCAGCAGTTGCATAATGAAATTGAAAGCAGTGGGTGCAATCATGTTCCACAAAGCATCTCAAAATAATTTTTTTTCTTTAACTCTCTTGATATGAGCATCTAAACACCCATGAAAGAGAACATATTCATTTTTCAGAGGGTAGGGGGAAGTCCCCCACACTTAATTCACAGTAAAGATTAAGAAGGTAATTAAAAGTGAAAAGGGGAAGAATAATACTTCCCTATATTATTGGATCTTTAACACTAAATTTCAAAGACAGGTCATCATCAGCAGCACTGGGTTGTTACTTCTCTTCATTAAACTACAAGTTCAAATAAGTAAAATAAGATTTCAGAGTTTTAAGTTCAAGATAAGTAACCCAACAGAGTGAGTATAAATAAATGTTATCCATATAATGCAGTGGATTTCTCCCTTTGGTTTTCTTGGCCATGATTCTTCCAGCAACGACTCTCTCTCTAAAACAAAAGCATATCATGAGGCACCATCAAGATGTTAATAGGTTAAAATGTAGAACAAGAAGTAGGGTTTAACTTTATTAACAAACAAAAATAAAAAAGGGAAACAACTAAGAAACCACGGGTTAGTTTCCATGCAACACTGAGTTTATAGTCCTCAGTTAGACATGAAACATCTCATTCTTCCAACAAAGATATGGAAGCCAAGACCTTTGGATTCTATTATAATAAGTTGTTTATTCTTTGAAAATTGACTAATAAAGGTATATTCTCTTCTCTAACTAGTTCAACAGCTCCATTAACTAAAAATCTAAAAATGGTAAAGGGTCCTGACCACTTGGACTTTAACTTTCCTGGAAACAGCTTCAATCTAGTATTGAAAAGTAGGAATATCTCACCAATATTAAAATTCCTATTTTGAATGATTGAGTCATGAAAATCCTTTGTTATTTCTTTTTAAATTTCAACATTCTCATAGGACACTCATTGAATCTCCTCCAGCTCACTCAGCTCTAACAGTCTCCTCTCACCAGCAGACTTAAAATCAAAGTTATGTGCCTTCACTACCCAATAATATATTTGTTGTAACTCAACAGGTAGATGACATGTTTTCCCAAAGAGTATCCTATATGGTGACATCCCTATAAGAGTCTTATAAGTAGTTTTATAGGCCCGAAGGTCCTCATCCAACTTCCTTGACCAGTCCTTTCTAGAGATAGACGATGTTTTCTCTAAAATTTGTTTGAGCTCTCTGTTTGAAACTACTTCTTTCCCACTGGATTGTGGGTGGTAAGTGGTACATGTCCTATGTGAGAACCTATACTTCTCCATCAAACCATTGAACTTATAATTCTTGAAATGAGTCCCATTATCACTGATGAATTCTCAAGGCACACAAAATCTGGAAAATATGTTTTTCTTGATGAATTTCACAACACTAGCATCTGAATAGTCGGGAAAAGTTATTTCCTCAACCCACTTGGACACATAATCCATATAAACCAAAATTTACTCATTATCAGAAGAATATGGGAATGGTCCCATGAATTCCAAGCCCCACACATCAAATATTTCAACCTCCAGAATACCTTTTTGGGGTAGTTCCTGCCTTCTTCCAACATTTCCTAACATTTGACAATTTTCACAGCCAATAACCAGACTCCTAGCATCTTTAAATAGTGTTGGGCAGTAGAAACTAGCATGTAGGACCTTTTGAGATGTTCTTTATCCTCCATGGTGTCCACCCCAAGGTGAAGAATGACAGCTCTCAAGTAAGGAAAAAATCTCATCCTCAACCACACATCTTCTCAAAATCCCATCAGAACGTATCTAAAATAGAAAAGGGTCATCCCAAATATAATATTTCAATTTAGATATAAACCTAATCTTCTGGTTGTGGGATAGATCCTTGGGAATGACCCCAGCTGCCAGAAAGTTGGCATAGTCTATGAACCAAGAAGAAAACTATATAGAGGCAGCAAATAACTGTTCATCAGGGAAAGAAGTGTTGATATCTTTTGGTCCTTACTTGGGGAATTGGGGAATCGGGACAAGTGATCTACAACTACATTCTCATCCCCTTTCTTATCCTTAATTACTAAATCAAACTCCTGTAATTGAAAGGTCCACCTCTTGAGTCTAGGAATTGAGTCCTTTTTATCCAGAAAATACTGTAGGGATTAATGATCTATGAAAATTATTATCCTTGATCCTATCAAGTACTGCCTAAAATTTTCCAAAGAAAACAACATAGCAGCTAACTCCTTTTTAGTGGTATAATAATTATTCAGGGCATCATCTAGAAGCTTTCTTGAATAGTAAATAACGTATAGTTTCCTATACTTCCTCTTCCCTAACACAGCTCCTACTGCAAAGTCGCTAGCATCACACATCACCTCAAAGGGAATCTTCCAGTCAGGAGCAGTGATTACAGGTGAAGTAGTCAACTTCTCCTTGAGCATATTAAAGGCCTCTAGATATGTCTCATCGAAGACAAAGGGTGTGTCCTTAACCAGGAGGGAGCACAAGGGTCTAGTAATCTTATAAAATTCCTTAATTAACCTCCTATAGAACCCAACATGACCTAAGAAACTTCTGATTCCTTTAACATTTTCATTTGGGGGAAGCTTTTTTATGACCTCAAATTTAGTATTATCAACCTCCATCAACGTCTTAGAAACTCTATGTCCCAAAACTATGACTTTAGTGGCCATGAATTGGCATTTTTCGCAGTTTAAGACTAAGTTGGTCTTTTGGAACCGTTCTAACAATAGTTTTAGATTTTTCATATAGTTCTCAAAGTTATTTCCCACAACAGAAAAATCATCCATGAATACATCAATTATCCTTTCAATCATGTGTGAAAAAATTCCCATCATGCACCTCTGAGAAGTGGTAGGATCACCACAAAATTCAAAGGGCATCTGCAGGTAGGCAACAGTTCCAAATGGACCGATGAAGGTGATTTTCTCTTGGTCCTCAAGTGCGATAGAAATCTGGTTGTAACCATAATAAGCATCAAGAAAGTAGAATAATTCATTTCCTTCCAATCTCTCTAACATTTTATCCAAAAATCTCATGGGAAAGTGATCCTTTATTATGGTAGCATTAAATTTTCTATAGTCTATACAGACTATCCATCTATTCACTGATCTTGTCTGGATTTGCTCATTCCTTTCATTAGTGACCACTGTCACTCAACTCTTTTTGGGTACCGCCTAGACCGGACTAACCCGAGGGCTAACAGAAATTGGAAAAATTATTCCAGCATCAAGGAACCTAATCACTTCTTCTCCTAAAAATTCATTCATGTTGGGGTTGATTCTTATTTGGGATTCTACTCTGGTCTTACACTCAGGTTCCATGGGAATTTTATGCTTGCAGAAGGCTGGACTTAACCCCTTTATATCAGTTATAGACTAGCCTTTGACAGACTTGTACTTCTTAAAAATATTAAGTAGATTTTTCTCTTGACTCAACTCCAGGTTGGATGAAATGATAATAAGGTGGGTGGAACTGTCTCCTAGAAAGGAATATTTGAGATGGGTAGAGAGGGGTTTGAGTTCAAGTGTGGGTGGTGACTGGCTTGAGGGAAGACACTTGGCCCTGGGTGGCCCATGGTCTTCATGCTGCCTCTTGAAGAGGGCAGTAGATAAGGATTCTTCCTCAGTTCTAGAGTATCCAAAAAATAAAGCATCAAAATTAGGGGTAAGAATGTGCTCCAAAACAAAGTCATCTAGGTTCTCCAAGAATTATCCCTTGTACTCATCAACAAATTATCTCTCCTTACTTGAGCTGATCCCCATGCAGGAAACAACATGGATTTCAGGTTCACTATTGATTTCAGCTATCATTCTAAGAAACTCTTATTCCTACATATCACCACTACTCTCATCAACTAACCTCTAATATTTTGGTAAAAATGGGTCAGTGGGTTCTTGTATTTTTCTAATCATGTTGAATTCTTCTTTCTATTCACCCATATTGAAAATCAATTTTCCATTACACACATCTATCATAGCTCCCCTTGTGGCCAAGAAGGGCCTACTGAGAATGATAGGTACCTCTTGGTCACACTCTATATTAAGGATAATAAAGGTTGCAGTCAAAAAGATTTTTCCCACTCCCACTAATAGATCATCGACCCTACCCACTGGATGAGTAATGGACCTATCAGCAAGCTGTAACACAACAGTGGTGGGCTGGGGAACTCCTAATCTCAGGTGCTGAAAAAGTGAAAGGGGAATGAGATTAATACTAGCACCAAAATCACACAAACAGTTGAACTTACCACCTCTATCCCCAAATGTGCAAGGGATAACAAAGCTTCCAAGGTCCTGGAGCTTAGGAGGTATTCTAATCTACAAGACTGCACTACAATCCTATGTTTAGCTATAGGTGGAAAATTATTCGAATGTATTTTTGTTTGAACAGATTTTCTTGAGTGATTTCAGACATGAAGGGATTTGAATCATGGCTTTCATGAATGGGATATCGATGTTCAGCTTTTTAACTAGTTTTAAAAACTTCAACAATTCAAAATCATGAATTGGTTTTTTAATTATTTTTGGGAAGGGGATTTTAGGGGGAACATTTCCTCCGAATTGGGGGGATCACTATAGCTTCCCCTTAAAAAAATTTCTTTCCTTTATTGTCTTTGTTTTTTAAGCCATTTTCCTTGGGTTTTTGAGCAGGAACAACAGGAACTGGAGGGATTCCAGTGGTGTTGTCCAGTTTTCAAGATTCGGGTTCTTTCACGTTTGAGTTTCCTGATTCATCCAGTTTTTTATTTTCAGCATTTTGGGCTTCTTTCCTAGTCTCTTGGTGACATTGGAGAACACATATGGTGGTCACATCCATGTCATTCTACCGAGGATTGGCTTCAGTGGTTCTTGGGAACCTACCCTTTTCTCTATTACATGTATCCCTAGCCGACTGCCCCGTTTGAATTTCCAAGTTCTTCATTCTAGAATCTATTTGAACTTTATCATAATCAGTTTTGGTACTTTGTTCATCAAACCTCCGTATCAACTTATGGAACATTCCACTCACCTCATCTTTTAAGTTGGATGACTCAGCCTTAGGCTGTGGTTGGGGTTAGAATTTCTGCCTAGGAGGCTGTTGGAATCCAAGAGGGGTATTAGGTCGGAGGACTCCATACTCCCTTCATGACAGGTTCAAATAGTTCTTATACCCTTGATTATAGGTGTTGGAAAAAGGATCTTCCCTAGGATTCATTTGAGGTCCATATCCATCAAAGTGGGAACTCTCATGAGGCTGGACAAGCATATCGAAGTTTGGACAGCAGGTTTGAGAATGGCCAAACATGCCATAGTGGTGGAACTATTCATTAAGGGTTTGATGTGGGTTCTCATCAAAGAAACTAGCATCATGGGATTCATCTTGAGGAGAAGAGGTGGTTTCCTTTCTCACAATGGTTCTCCTCCTAGAGCATTTGTGTAGATAATTTTGTGCTAAGGTGTTAAAGATTTGTTTGAGCTCGTCATCAGTCCTATCACTAAAGTCTCCTATAGAAGACTAATCCACCAAGGTTTGGTGTTAAGGGGTGGGACTATTGTAGAAGTTTTCCGTGAGAAATTGGGGTCTACATTGATGGTTCGGACACTACCTAAGCAAACCTCTAAACATATCCCAAGCTTCATGAAACAGTTCTCCTTCATCCTGAAGGAATCTAGTTATTTTGTGCCAAATTTCAAATGTCAACCTCCTAGGATAGAATTTCATTATGAAAGAATTATAAACTTGATCTCAGGTGACAAATATTTCTTCTTCTAACTGTTTAAACCAAGTCCTAGCATTTCCCTTGAGGCAGAAGTGGAACACTCATAGTTTAAGCACTTCCTCAGTGAGACCCCTAAGTGGTAGTTATTGGACACTATAGTAGAAGTCTCTAATGAAGTCAAGAGAGTATTTACTTGGAATTCCATTGAAGTAATGTATCTTACTAAGCATAAATTTTTTGATATCATAATTCTTGGACCAAGGAGAGAGTCTAATGCATGAAGGGTTACTAGATACTGAAGGTAGCAAGAACTCTCTCAAATTTTGCCACTCAACTATCTCATTCTAAGTTGGGTTCATCATTCCATGTTGGTTCAAATTCTCAGGAGGTGGTTTGTTCAAGTTTTAATTTCTATTATCTTCCATTTTGACCCTATCTTTATTTTTTTCACTTCCTTGAGGTGATTATCAATTTTAGGATTACCCGATACTAAGTATTCAGACTTAGACCTGGTTTTTATGCAGTAGGTTCACACTTTTTTTGAATGTCAATTTTCTTCTTTTTTTATTGCAGAATTTTTTTATTGTTTTTTTAAGTGATATTTTTTTATATGTGAATTTTTGTTTTACTTTTTTATATCACACCTATCCTCCCCAGCAATGGCTCCAAAATTTTCACGGCTGTGCGTCATTGGGCACAGGTGAAAAACTAAAATTTATAACCTACATAATACTTAGGATAATGGTAATATAGGGTCGAACCACAGGGAGGCCTAATGTTGTGTTTGGAGATCTAAAAAGAATAAACTAAACAAATACACTAACAAAAACAAACAAAAATATTTGGTGGCAGTGAAGTGAAGTGAGTGAAAATTAGTGTGTTAGATAGTAAAGGTGAACTGGTGAGTGCAAGGGGGCAGACCAAACAGTAAGAGAAAATGTGGTGAAAAAAACCAATAGATGAGTAGGGGAAAAGTCCACTGGCTGATTTCAATATTTCTTACCCTCATTCATGAACTGAAGTTTAATAAATATGGATCTGGATAAAATTAACTAGCCAGATTTGTCATCTGGTCAGTTTGCAATGAAATAACTCTTACAGTCCTTTGACTGTAAAAAATCATTCCATATAATGTTGTTAAAAAGTCATATGTCATTGGGATCAACTTGTCAGTTGAGTTCAGTGTGTCTCTATCATTTGACCATAATTCAATTGTCAGTAAATTACTCTGATGGAAAAAGTTTTCATTTAGATCCAATCAATATTGGTTTTCACTAAACCTTGTTGTTTTTAAAATAAAATTGTCCTGCAAACAGAGAGATAAATATGATCCAAAATAATGTAGTGCATGAATCAGAATAAACGAATCTAATCATCCAAGTTAACCCCCCCCCCCCCTCAAGGAAATTTAGCTGGATATAATGGTTGGTTTCAAAACAAACATAGAATTAGAATCAAAGAAGTTCATGTTGAAATGAGTTGCATAAAAATAGAGCACAAGAAAAATAAATATGTTCATCTCCCTGCTTGATCTTCCAAAAGTTATAATTCATGTTGCTCAATGGTGGATGCAATGTTGGAATGCGCTTGATGTCCTGCCCTAAGAATGAAGGTGTGAAATACTTTGATCTTCTTCTCTCGTCACTCCAATCATTTCCTGATTGAAAATCGTAAACTCTATGGATCACACAATCTTCTCTCCGTGGATCGAAGTGCAATCCGAATGAAGTCTTTGTCCCAATGTGTTCCCCCTACCCCGATCCCCCAAATCTTGATCGATCACCCCTTTCTAGATAGATCCATCATTGAATGTCCATCCCAGTGATAAATGCTAATGACCTAGTCGAAGTCCGTGGAATCTTGCCCGAGGAGTTCTTTGGCCTCCACATGGAGCTTTCATAGTTCCACATCTCCTACACTGGTCACTGGAGAAATTTCTCCTAACTGAATGAATGAGTGCACGTGCGGTGAGATAAAACCCTCCCTCTTCAAAAAACACACGTGAGTTAGAGAATGAAAATACTATATAAAAATACTTTATTTTATATCGCTTACTTAAAAAAATTATTAACAATATCTATATATATATATATATATATATATATATTATAATATCTAATATTATTATTACTAAAATATGTTTTCATAATTGTTATATTTATTTAATAACATATATTATTATGATATATAAAATATTATATACTATTATTATTAAACCTATAATTATTGTTGTATAATATATCAAATATATTACATAATACATATATTATATTATATCATATAATAGAATAGAATAAAAATTTAAAAAAAAAGAAGAAAATCAAAGAAAGGAGGTTGTTCGTGTTCAGCTGGTGAGGGAGAAGGAAGGCTGAAAGAAAAGGGGACTCAGCTTAGAAGGGGAGGCATGTCTGGTTTAGGTGATGCAGACAGAGGAGTGCGGCAGGGGGTCTCGGCACGGGTTAGGGAGGCGCAGGAGTGCAGCGCAGGGGTAGTAGGTGAGGCCAGGGGTTCAAACGATGGAGTAGGGATTGCGGATGGGAGCGACGGATCTTCAGGCGATGCGGCCTCAGCCGGAAGGGGAGGTCAAGCTGTGGTAAGGGGTGGATAGTGGATGGAAGAGTGCAGCAGGAATCTCTCCAAATAGGGCATTGGCGGTGTGCAGGTGTTCCAGCACGGGGCTTGGTTTCAGCCAACAGGGTGGAGGTGACGTATGAGGTAAGGAGGAGAAGCAGAGAGGGATGTCGTCTTGGGTGATGCGGGTTTGAGCTCTGGCTGTGGAACTATTTTAGTGGGTAACAGTTTGATCAAATCTGGAAGTTATGTGTTCAAATTGCTATTTTGAGTGGTTTTTTTATTGATTTCTTGTTTCGCCTTGCTTCAAAATTGATCTTCTATACTGGTGTTTTTTTATTCTGCTTTTGATTTTTGTTTCTGCTGTTGGTGTTTGGAGAGGCAACGGGGTGGAAGGGAAGCATTGATGCGGCTTCAAAACAGGAGATTGGTGCGGAACAGTGCGGCGTGCCATGGTTCTTGAAATAGTGAGACAAGTTGGAGGGTGGCACCGTGATGTTGTTGTGAGTGTGGAACCATGAGGATGTATAGGAAGTAGTGTGTGCAAGAAACGGTGAGATGTGAGGCTGAAATAGTGGGATAGTGAGTGAGGCAAGATGGTGGCACTGTGAAGGTGTGGAACAATGGCTGGGGGAATGGAGAAGCGGTGCCACCATTTAAAGGAAACGGTGAGACAGTCAACAGTGGGGTGTACACGGTGGCACTGTGTCATGCGAAACAGTGGCATCGTGAAGTAATGAAACGGTGGCACCGCAACCCAGAGGGATCTGGAGTGACCGTAACACCTGTAAAACAAATAAAATAAAAAACAAACAAAAATAAAATTAATTAAAAACTTGATAAAACTAAAAAAATGAATTAATCAATTAATAAATTAAATTAAAAAGAATATAATTAAATACTAAATAAATAAGATAAAATTAAATAATAAAATTAATCATGATTTATTTAAATGAATAAATATATTTTTGTTATAAACAAATTAATTAAAATCAAATTAAAACAATTGTTGTTACTTGATTAAATTAATTAACCAATTAATTAACGAATTCATTAAAGAAAAGAATAAAAATATTAATATAATAATATTTAATTTTTAAAACTAATTAAATTATTAAAAGACTAAAAACTAAAATGAGTAATTTATTTACAATTTAAAAATTATAGAATTAATTAATTAAATTAATAAATTAACAAACTAACTGGAATGAAAAAATTGTAAAAATAAAAGAATAAATAAATAAAATTGAAATTCGCAGGGCTATTTTAATTGATGAATTATTTAAAAAAACATTAATGAATACAAAAAACACATGCTTTAAACTACAATTGATTATTTTACATAGCAAATTCAAAAACACAATAATTGTCAATTATTTAATAAAAAAACATTTTAAAATAAAAATAAAGTTAATAAAAAATACAAAAAGGATGTGGAAAATAATGTGAAAACACTGTCACATCAGACTCCACACGAACCAACCCTATAACCTAAATATGATGAAATGAAAATCACAAGAAAACCATAACCATTAGGGTCCGTCCAAAAAAAGAAACCCCCATTAAAACCCTATAAATAAAGTGGAGAAAGGAAGAGGATACTCACCAAAGGAAAGCCGAGGGCACAATGGAAGAGCTACCACCAGAAGAGGGCAGCATGCCGAAGAAAGGGGTCAGTAGGGGCCATCTCGCCCGAGTAGGGAGACCACACTGTCGGAGAGAGGGAGCATTGGTCGAAGTCACGCTAGAGAGGAGGGGTTGAAGAGGTGGTGTAAAAGTTGGGGTCCTAGAACCAAATTTTTGTACTTTTATTACATAAATATTTAATATATTTAAATATTAAACATCTTATTACATATTTTTTATTGTTCTGCATGACTATAGTGTAACAATTTCCTAGAGTACTTGTCACATTGACAATGTCATAGTAGTTCACCATTATGATGAGAAACATGAAGTGCTATGAAAATATTCTGAAATATAGTTTTGTGGTTGGATGACATAATATAATGGGACACATATTATACAAACCTTCATGTGTGAGTACTCGTAAGTATATGAGACTTTCTCTCATGATTTTTTTACTTGGTAATCTCCATGATGGGTGACTATGAGAACAAACCCGCTAGTAGGAATTCTACATGTTTTGCTGTCATCGGATATTCCTATTTTCGAGCATATGTAATGATCCTTAGAATTTAAGATTATCATTCATTTGTGTCATGACTCACGCAATTTGGTATACTAATAAAAACCATTACACAGACAGTTGGTGGGAAGTAGGGTATGTTGGGTGCATCACGAGTGACATGTTTTTAATGGATAAGTCGAGGAAGGATTATTTTTCCCTTCTATTTATGGAAGTTGATATCTAATCCCTTTAAATGAAATAGAACTGTCATTAAAAATTCAATGTCCATGAAGTAATGGAGAGTGTATTTTAGGTAGTCCAATAATGATGTATCAACCACAGTGGTTGGTGACACTATCATGAAACCAACTTTATGAGACATTGATTCAAAGGTATTTTATTACATAGTGAGCATTCATATACGGATGTCATTGTTGCGACTATATGTTCTTTCTCTTGGGTGTCTTGACTTGTTTCTAGACAGTACTCTTGGACTTTAGGCAAGTCTTCCTATTGCTAATGAGAAATAATCCTAGAGGTCACACACTAAGTGTTTTTTATGGTCTTGGTTAAATTCTATTTGAATTTAATAAATGAATTAAATATTATTCTCAAGGCCATAGAATAATTTTATTCAAGTAAAAATGATCACATAAATAAATATTTATTCATTGTATTGTGAGTAAAATATATTTATTTATTTTATTAAACATTTAATAAATATTTATTTACTAGTTTGTAAATAAAATATTTATTTAAGAGAATAAGTTATTTATTTATTTATTCAGGTATTAAATAAATTTAAGTAGAGTTTTAGAGGACCAAGGTCAGTCTAGTAGTAAAATAATTATTTGTAAGACATTAAATAATTATTTGACTAGTTGGCCCAAGTTAAAATAATAATAATGTTGCTATTATTTTGTGACGTTGAATTTTATTTTTAATTCTGTTTTGTGCAAGTTGGCACACCATAAATAATGGAACGGTATTATTATTAAGATAATGGGTTTTATCTAAGGTTAGGAATGTATTTAATTATTGTTATTCAATTAAATATTGTAAATGAAGCCCCATGTCGATAAATAGACACGTATGTCTAATTTTCCATGCACTGAATTGCATGCCCAGTGAATATGGAATTATGGAGCCAAACAATTTCTCTCTTGAATACACTTCCCTCCCCTCTCAATAATGAGAGACATTCTTCAAGACCAAAGAATAGGCAATCAAGAATAACCGACACAAGAAACTCACTCCGGCGCACTAGCACCCGAAGAACGAGAGGTGTCAATTGGAGGCTATCGATGTATGTGTAGATCACTGATAAAGGTATTCTAGTTTGGATCCCCACAAGTGCAATGAGATAATCCTGAAGGGTCATTCCGGAAAATCAACATCATCCACAAAGAAAATACCAAAGATCTAGGTATTCTTTTCTTTATGAAATTAATTAAATTAATTATAAACATGATGTGAAAGATCCTCTCTAAAGGTTTTGGGCCTCTTCCTTCCTTATTTAAATATTTGATTCTATTCGCAGGAGACTGTCATTCATCATCATATTGATCCTAGAATAATGACTGATAATGGTAAAAATTAAAGTTGGGTGTCGGCCTAACCCCACTTCCGCTACACCCAGAACATTAAAGTGGTATTAGAGGGGTTACATCAAAGTTTATAATTATTTAAATAATTCATTGATGATTTATGGTTTAATAATTGAGTTTTTTAATTCAAGTTAATCGTTCTGTAAATCTGAATCTTGAGATATGTTCCCCCTCTTTTGTTTCTTGTTTACCTTATAGAAATTATCTTTTCTTTTAATTTTGATTAAAATAAAATAGGGGATCTCATCTGGAGGTGTCAAAGGTTCCTGGCCATACAAAACAATAATACACATTGTGTAGTTGGATTCAGATTCCTTATATCAAGGTTCAATGCAACGGAACTGGTCTTCCAAACCAAGCTGTGTCATTTGAGTTTTTCTAAGTCTTAAAGACTCCGTGTTTTGACAAGAAATAGGTGGCACAGGGTTTCCATAGTACACACCATGTGGCCAACTGGACACGATGTGCAGTCCCTTTGGGTTTGGCTTGGACCGTGTACCCCATACAAAACTTTCCCAAATGGACACCATGTAATGTGGATAATAAACGGCGTGTGGCCCACTGGACATATCGTGTTCTCTGAGGATTTACAAAGTACATATACACGTTGTATCCTCAGGCGCGTACTTCAGATGGATTGTGAATGATAGTACATGCCGTGTAGCAGGAACTACATGTCGTGTACTCATCCAAATTATGAAGATTTATTAAAACTTATTATTATATTATACAAACCCTTAAGATGTGTACCAGGGTGTAGGTGTAAATCTAGGGTACAAAATGTGATAGTTGTTATATATATATATGTGTCTGTGTGTGTGTGTGTTTAGTTTAACATATGTGTAATTTCCATTCCTACTAATTGGGTAGTTGTGAATAGAAATTCACCGGGTTGCCTCCAAGGTACAAGTTACGTACAAAGATAATTTTAAATGAATTTTTTTTAATTATGATGGATGAGAATCTCAAAGAAATTCAGAAAAGGGGTTTAAGATAAAAGGATTGATTAATTAAAGATGACAATTAATTGATTCAAACTTGATTTATCTCAAAAAAGAATGATTAAAGAATTGAATACTAGTTTTATTAAATATGTAACTCGTTTCATTTATTTTGGTGATCATGAGCTAGACCAAGACCTTTATATGTGATTTCTTTCCTTTTAATTTATTTATTAAATTAATTTTTGGCATGTGATCCATCACTACGGGAAAAATGGGTATTTGCGACGGGTTATTTGCGACGGGGGTATTTTCTCGTCGCAAATAAGTAGCCTTTTGCGACGGGATAGCTTTCCCCGTCGCAAAAGGACTGGCGCGCTTTGCGCGCCACATCGCGGGAAACATATTTGCGACGGGGGAATATTCCCGTCGCAAATAACCGGCGGCGGTAAAAGATATTTGTGACGGGAATATTCCCCCGTCGCAAATAGTATGTCGGCAGGTGGTTATTTGCGACGGGACCCGTCGCAAATAACTATTTAACCGTTGACCGTAATAAATGATGGCTAAGGAATTTGCGATGGTACCCGTCGCAAATAATATTATTTACGACGGGAAACCCGTCGTAAATGGACCCGTCACAAATAATGTAACCTATAAATACCCCCATCCGTTTTTTTCAAATCATTCTCAAACTCCATCTTCTTCTTCTCTCAAAATTTTATTTCTAAAGTTCAGTTTTTCTCAAGTTTAATTTTTTTTCTCCGGAGTTGATATTGAAGTTTTGAAGAACGATCAGAGATCAACTTCAGATCAATTTTCAAGGTATTTATGTTCATTTTAATTTAATATTTATTTTTAATTTTTTATTAGTTTCAATTATTCTTAATTAGTTGTAATTTAATTATGTTTACATTGTTTTGTTACTTAATAAATTTAAATTATTAGTATTGTTCATAGTTAATGGTAATTAGAAATAATTAGTAATAATTTTTAATAATTAAGAATAAATATTAATAATTAGTAATAAATACCAATAATTAGAAATAATAACATTATTACATTATTAGTATATTTTATTATTAATATTAAAATAATATAATTTTTTATATATATACAATTTCTTTTCATCTGTGTGTTTGCTGTCTCCACATGTATTATTTGTATGTGGAGATAGAAAACACACAGATGAAAGGAGAATTGTATATAAATTAGAATATTATATTATTTTAATATTAATAATAAAATATACTAATAATGTTATTATTCCTAATTATTGGTAATTATTCCTAATTATTTGTAATTATTCATTTAATTACTAATAATTAGGAACAATTACCAATAATAATCAATAATTAGGAATAATTAGTAATAATTAGTAATAATTACCAATAATTAGTAATAATTACCAATAATTATTAATAATTACCAATAATTAGTAATACTTACCAATAATTAGTAATACTTACCAATAATTAGTAATAATTACCAATAATTAGTAATAATTATTAATAATTATCAATAATTAGTAATAATTAGTAATAATTACTAATAACTACCACTAATTAGTAATAATTAGGAATAATTATCAATAATTACCAACAATTACAAATAATTACCGATAATTAGTAATAATTATCGATAATTAGTAATAATTAGTAATAATTACCGATAATTAGTAATAATTACCAATAATTACAAATAATTACCGATAATTACCAATAATTAGGAATAATTACCAATAATTAGTAATATTTACCAATAATTACCAATAATTACCAATAATTAGTAATAATTATCAATAATTACCAATAATTACCAATAATTACCAATAATTAGTAATAATTACCGATAATTACCCATAATTACCGATAATTACCAATAATTAGGAATAATTACCAATAATTAGGAATAATTACCAATAATTATCACTAATTAGTAATAATTACCAATAATTACCAATAATTACCGATAATTACCGATAATTAGTAATAATTAGTAATAATTAGTAATAATTAGGAATAATTTGTAATAATTACCAATAATTAGTAACAATTACCAATAATTAGTAATAATTACCGATAATTACCGATAATTACCGATAATTACCAATAATTATGAATAATTACCAATAATTAGTAATAATTAGTAATTATTAGTAATAATTACCAATAATTAGTAATAATTAGTAATAATTAGTAATAATTAGTAATAATTAATAATAATTACCAATAATTAGTAATACTTAACAATAATTAGTAATAATTACCAATAATTAGGAATAATTACCAATAATTACCAATAATTACCGGTAAATAGTAATAATTAGTAACAATTAGAAATAATTACCAATAATTAGTAATAATTAGTAATAATTACCAATAATTGCCAATAATTAGTAATAATTACCGATAATTACCCATAATTACCGATAAATACCAATAATTAGGAATAATTACCAATAATTAGGAATAATTACCAATAATTATCACTAATTAGTAATAATTACCAATTACTAACAATAATTACTGATAATTACTGATAATTAGTAATAATTAGTAATAATTAGTAATAATTTGGAATAATTTGTAATAATTACCAATAATTAGTAATAATTACCAATAATTAGTAATAATTACCGATAATTACCCATAATTACCGATAATTACCAATAATTAGGAATAATTACCAATAATTAGTAATAATTAGTAATAATTAGTAATAATTACGAATAATTAGTAATAATTAGTAATAATTAGTAATAATTAGAAATAATTACCAATAATTAGTAATACTTAACAATAATTAGTAATAATTACCAATAATTTGGAATAATTACCAATAATTACCAATAATTACCGGTAAATAGTAATAATTATTAATAATTAGAAATAATTACCAATAATTAGTAATAATTAGTAATAATTACTAATAATTAGTAATAATTAGTAATAATTACTAATAATTAGTAATAATTAGTAATAATTAGTAATAATTACCAATAATTAGTAATAATTAGTAATAATTAGTAATAATTAGTAATAATTACCAATAATTAGTAATAATTACCAATAATTAGTAATAATTAGTAATAATTAATAATAATTTCCAATAATTATTAATAATTACCAATAATTAGTAATAATTACCAATAATTACCAAAAATTAGCGGTAAATAGTAATAATTAGTAATAATTAGAAATAATTACCAATAATTAGTAATAATTAGTAATAATTACTAATAATTAGTAATAATTAGTAATAATTAGTAATAATTACCAATAATTGCCAATAATTAGTAATAATTAGTAATAATTAGTAATAATTAGTAATAATTACCAATAATTAGTAATAATTACCAATAATTAGTAATAATTAGTGATAATTAATAATAATTACCAATAATTAGTAATAATTACCAATAATTAGTAATAATTACCAATAATTACCAATAATTAGTATTAATTACCAATAATTCGTAATAATTACCAATAATTACCAATAATTAGTAATAATTAGTAATAACTACCAATAATTAGTAATAATTAGTAATAATTAGTAATAATTACCAATAATTAGTAATAATTACCAATAATTAGTAATAATTAGTGATGATTAATAATAATTACCAATAATTAGTAATAATTACCAATAATTAGTAATAATTACCAATAATTACCAATAATTAGTATTAATTAGTAATAATTAGTAATAATTACCAATAATTACCAATAATTAGTAATAATTAGTAATAATTAGTAATAATTACCAATAATTAGTAATAATTAGTAATAATTAGTAATAATTAGTAATAATTACCAACAATTAGTAATAATTAACAATAATTAGTAATAATTAGTAATAATTAATAACAATTACCAATAATTAGTAATAATTACCAATAATTACCAATAGTTAGTATTAATTAGTAATAATTAGTAATAATTACCAATAATTACCAATAATTAGTAATAATTAGTAATAATTACCAATAATTAGTAATAATTTGTAATAATTAGTAATAATTAGTTATAATTAGTAGTCATTAAAAATAATTAGTAATAATTAACAATAATTCATAATAATTATCAATAATTAGTAATAATTACCAATAATTAGTAATAATTACCAATAATTAGTAATAATTACCGATAATTACCAATAATTACTAATAATTACCAATAATTAGTAATAATTACCAATAATTAGTATTAATTAGTAATAATTACCAATAATTGGTAATAATTAGTAATAATTACCAATAATTAGTAATAATTAGTAATAATTACCAATATTTAGTAATAAATACCAATAATTAGTAATAATTAGTAATAATTAGTAATAATTAGTAATAGTTCGTAATAATTAGTAATAATTAGTAATAATTAGTAATAATTAGTAATAATTAACAATAATTAAGAATAATTACCAATAATATTAGTACTATGAAAATAATAAAAAATTTATATAATATTAAAATTATCAATATTTGTAACATGTTTTGCTTTATTCTCAACATTTTTAATTCTTAAAGGGTCAATTTTTAGGTCTATCTCAGTAAAAAGTTTGCGTCAGTCGTGTATGATCTAAACTCTATAATTATCCTAGCTTGATTGTTTTTTCTAACAAATTATTCAAAACAAGTAATGCTTTTATATTTTATAGAGAAATATGGAACAACGAGGTCGTCAACAATCATTATTAGGTGGCCGCATATGGATAAATCAACGTAGAAATCCAAACGGTTCTGGTTTAAATCCAGTATATGTAGAGGGTGTGGAGACTTTTTTATCATTTGCTGCATCAAATCCAGAATTTGTTTCAGAAGGAAAAATAAAATGCCCTTGCAGAAAATGTGCATTGAGAACGTTTGACACGATTGACAAAGTTGGAGAACATCTCTTGTGTTTTGGTTTTCAACCAAATTATGTTTTTTGGTATCAACACAGTGAACGAAGATCCAGAGCAGGTGATACCAACATGATTCCGGATCCATCCCGATTTCAAGATTTAGTACATGATGTTGTAGGTTCATCTGTTCAACATAATGAAACTCCGGCTGATATAGCTTCAAATACTGAGTTGGCACCGTCTGAATTTCATGAGTTGTTGAAGTCTGCTGAGGATGCGTTATATCCTGGCTGCAAGATGAGAAAATTAGAAGAAGTTGCAAAATTTATGGCTATCAAATCAGATAACGGAATTTCAAACACCTATTTTGACCAGATATTTTCTTTGCTTAAAACACTGTTACCCGAAGGAAATATTTTACCTCCAATTACTATGAGAGTAAGAGGCTGGTTCGAAATTTGGGACTTACTTGTCAGAAGATTCATGCCTGTTCAAATGATTGAATTTTATATTCTGGGGAAAATGAGTCGTTAGATAGTTGTCCCACATGTGGGCAACTGAGATATAAAGAAGGACAACACGGGAAGTCTTTTTTGATTCCTGTAAAACAGTTGAGATATTTTCCGCTTACATCCAGACTTCAGCGTTTATTCATGTCTAAGAATACAACGAAAATGATGTCAAGGTATAAATAGAATATTTCAACCGATAAAAGATTGAATCATCCAGCCGACGGTGATTAATGGAAACATTTTGATAAAGTGCATCCATCCTTTGTTTTAGAAGCTAGAAATGTTCGAATGGGCCTTTCCACTGATGGTTTCTGTCTGTTTGGATCTTATGGTAGTCAATATTCATGTTGGCCTGTTTTTTTAACTCCGTACAATTTACCTCCATGGATGTTGATGAAGGAGACATATATCTTTTTGACTTTACTAATTCCAGGACATCCGAAGAAAAATATTGATGTTTATTTGAAACCATTGATTGATGAATTAAATTTATTGTGGAGTACTGGTGTCAGTACATATGATGTTGCAATGAAACATAATTTCATACTGAGAGCAGCATTGATGTGGAAAATAAGTGACCTCCCGGCTTATGGGATGTTATCTGACTGGAGTACACATGGTCAGAAATCATGTCCTTACTGTATGTGAGAGAACAAAGAATTTATGCTCATTCATGGAAAGAAACCTTGTTATTTTGACTGTCATCGCAGATTTCTTCCAGGTGATAATCCTTTTCGCAGAAACAGATCTCATTTCAGAAAAGGAACAGTTGAAAGGGATGGACCTCCAAAAATGCTATCAGGTTCGGAGTTAAAATAAGTTGTATTTTCATTACCTCCCATCACTTTTCGTCCCATAATAAACCAACAGAAAATTTCTAGTTTTGGGAAAGAACACAATTGGATTAAACGTAGCATATTTTGGGATTTTCCATATTGGTTTGATTTGTTAGTCTGACACATGTTAGATGTCATGTATATTGAGAAGAACTGTTTTGATAATTTGTTTCATACAGTTTTGGATACGCCAGGAAAGAGCAAAGACAATGTAAATGCACGTTTAGATCTTGCCCAAATTTGCAGGCGTCCAGAATTGGAACTATTTGAGAATGTCAGAACAGAAAGGTTACTGAAACCAAAAGAAGCTTATACATTGTCTAAAGAAACCCGTTTATTATTTTGTCAGTGGATTGTAGATTTGAGACTTACAGATGGTTGTGTTTCCAATTTGGGTAGATGTGTAAAGAATGGTCATATTACAGGATTAAAAAGTCATGATTGTCATGTTATAATGGAAAGACTTCTACCCATTGGATTAAGAGGTCTTTTGAATTCTGTGATTTGGGATTCCATAACAGACATGTCTCATTTTTTTCGGTAAATTTGTGCGGCTACAGCAGATTATGATGCTCTAGGAAAACTTGAAAAAGATGTTGTTGTAATTATATGTAAACTGGAAAAAATATTTCTGCCGTCTTTCATCGACTCAATGGAAAATTTGATCTTACATTTTCCATATGAAGCCAAATGTGGAGGTCCAGTACAGTTTCGATTGGTGTACCCATTTGAAAGATACATGCAAAAGTTGAAAAGAAAGGTACCTAACAAAGCATCTGTTGAAGGATCTATTGTAGAAGCTTATTTGCAAGAGGAAATATCTTTTTTATTCTCCCATTATTTTGAATCCGAGTATCCTTCAAAACACAACTGAATGGGATGGAACCAGAGGAATATTGATGAAATCGACAATAAATTATCTGTTTTCAACCAGTCAGAGCTTGGTTTTGGTGGAGTTTATGAACGTTGGCTTTCAGATGATGAACATCATAGAGCTCATATGTATGTTCTTCTCAAATGTGAAGAGTTGACATCAGTTGTAATGTAAGTGTTTATATCACTTATTCTATCATTTATGTTACAGTAAATAACATTGGTTTTTATATGTTGTATGATAATCATATCAAGAAACAAATTCCACAAATTACAGCAGCTTCTCTCGAAGAACGTCAACTGAAAAATTTCTCTCAGTGGTTTCAAAAACTGGTAACATAAATTCTTTATCTTTTAGAAACTCATTCAATGTATAAGTTACTATATTGATAATTATTTCACAAATTTTCAGGTGTCTCGACATGCTTATAAAATTGACAAACGGTTGTGTGTATTGAGTAACCCACCTTCCAAACTTGTTAAAACTTATAATGCATGTGTGGTGAATGGATTTCGATTCCACACACATGCATATGGGGAATCGAAAAAAACAATGAATAGTGGAGTTAACTTGAGAGGATCTCATCATCGATAAAATTAAGTTGACTTTTATGGAATACTTGATGAAATCATTGAACTCTGTTATCTGGGACAACATTACATAACCATGTTCAAATGTCAGTGGTTGGATACAGAGAGAGGCGTGCGTGTTCATCCGACTCATGGAATCATCAATATTAAATGTAAAAGTGTTCTCGCAGTAAATGAACCATTCTTATTGGCTCAACAGGCATATCAAGTTTATTACGCAAAGTACTGTGCTACATCAAGAGACTTGACTGATTGGTGGAGTGTAATAAAAATCAAAATTCGAGACAACCAGTTTAGTCAAAGTGAATGTTCTTTCACTGATGTGCAATGAATTGAAGTTTTTCAAGAGAGTACTCAAAATCAATCTTTTTTACAAAGAGTCATGAGTATCGATGAAGACACCACACATTTAAGAGTCGGTGATGACGATGATGTTAATGATGTCACATATGAATTTGAAATGGTAAGAGATGAAGCAACTGTAACTGGAATGGATATCGATGATGTTGAGTAGGAATATGAAGATGACATTGACATATATGAAGATGATGCTGAAGATGAACACTGATAGAATTCCATGGTATTTATATACAATCATAATCTGTATATATGTATATATAATAGTAAATATCAATTATTTCCTAACAACATTAACATTTTATGTTTCAGATGTACGACGCCACATTTCGTGAGTTGGCGGATGCTGACATGACTTTCGATGCGGATGAGTTACTGACAGATGACCCTCAGCCTGCAGGCGCTCTAGGGAGTACGCGGAGGGGGTGCGGTCTTGAACGTTTGATGATTCCTGACCCCGTCCCCGAGCGACGTCCACATCTTGGGTTTGATCCAGCACACGGAGGTGTGATAACCTGTGTGATAACTTGTGGATTTGACTAAGATTTCATTAATATATTCACATAATAAATTTTTATTATTTTTACTATTTTCCGCATATATCAATCGGACAGGGCAGCGCTATTTTGCGTAACTATTTCTCTCAGCCGTGGACCACATGGGAGAAGATTCCCATTGATGTGCAGCAGGCCATGTTTGGCCATTGGTTGGTACGTATGTAAATAAATAATTTTTATTTTGAAATTTATTTCATTTCTAACTTGATATTTTGATTTATTTGTAGGGTTTATGGTATCCGATCGAGGATACCACGCGTGATGCCATCCACGGGGAATAGGAGGTGTCCATGTGTGATTGCCTTCGTGAGTTTTTGCACAATTTAAGAAAAGCTGCGATGAAGAAAGCAGGAGTGTCAGATTTTGACGAGTCATGTAGAGCACACCGACCAGAGTACATTTCATCCCATGTATGGGATGGATTATGTGCGCACTGGTTGAGTGGTGCCTTTCAGAGGAGATCATCGGTGGGGAGGCAGAATCGGGGGAGACAGGAGGTGACTCATCGAGTTGGGATTCGTTCTTTCAGTACTCATAGATAGCATCTGGTACGTACATTATTTATAAATATTTTATATAACTATAAATATTAACAGTTTATTTTTTATTCTTATAGGCTGTGGAGCACCTCGATATTACGGAGTACGACGTATATCAGAGGATGTATAGTGATACTGCTACTGGGGAGCTCAGAGGTGATCGTCAACATCACATCGTGGTCAGTATTATTTGTTTTCAAGTTTAAAAATTAACTTCATATAATTTATTCACAATTTTAATTTTAAATTGAAACTACAGGAGTCATATGAGGCCACAACGTCACAGGCACGGCCTGAGAGTCAGGCCGAGTCATCAGATCAGACCACTGGCCATCATTTTGATGAGGTGGCATGGATGCAGACCACCCAGTATGCCTTCGAGAAGGGCCGGGTAGCTGGTATCGGCTCTCGACTGACTCCCGGAGATTATTATGGCAGTGCTGCGATGTCGGCGTCCATCTCGAGAGGAGCTCGTGCATCTTCTTCTGCTACACAGTATGAGGATCAGTTGCGATCTCAGACTGCACTGATAGAGAGTCTCCGACAGGAGCAGGAGCAGATGCGTCAGCAGCATGAGGAGGAGCATCGACGCCAGCAGCAGCTGTACGAGGAGTAGACGAGTCGGTGGCAACAGTAGTATCAGGAGCAGATGGAGTACATGCGCTGACTCACTCATGCTTTAGGGATGGAGTTTCCTCCACCACCATCTGCAGATCCCCTCTCCCCCCCTCCTTCAGATTAGAGTTTGTATTTATGTTATAAAATTTGTGAAATCAAAATATGATTTTTTTTCTATTCGTAGTTTCTGTCTCATTATAAAATATTAATAATATTATATTTTTAAATAACAATATTAATATGAATAATAATATTATTTATATTTTATAATATTAAATTTTATATATATATTAAAATTTTATAATATTATAATTTAATTATATTATTTTGTAATACTTGAATAATTTTAATATTTGAATGTAAAATAATTCTATTATTTTTATAATAATTAAAATAACTTATTAATATTTTTTTTATTTATGAATTATAATTCTAATATTATTATATTAATTAAATCATTTATTAATATTCTATTATTTTTTATTTTTGAATTATAATTCGATTATTATTATATTAATTAAAATAATTTATTATTTTTATTTGTGAATTATAATTCTATTATTATATTAATTAAAATCATTTATTAATATTTTATTATTTTTTATTTTTGAATTATAATTGGATTATTATTATATTAATTAAAATTATTTATTAATAATTTATTTTTTTTATTTTTTTTATAGTATTTGCGACGGGATACTATGCCCGTCACAAATAGTATTATTATTATATGCATTAAAATAATTTATTAATAGTTTTTTATTTTTAATTTTAAATAGTTTTTGCGACGGGTCCCGTCGCAACAACTATTTGCGGTGGGCCCGTCGCAATAGGTATTTGCGACGGGGCCCGTCGCAAATAGTTTTTGAAAAGTTTTTACAAATATACGGAGTACTGGTTGCGACGGGGATTCTCCCCGTCCCGGAAAAAGGCTTTAGCGACGGGCTCGTCGCAAAAAATTGTTGTTGCGACACCGTTTTCAGCAACGGGTCATTTGCGACGGGCCCCCGTCGCAAAAAGCCATTTGCGAAGGGATCCGGTCGCAAATGAACCGTCACTAATACCTGTTTTTCTAGTAGTGCATCTCTCCTCAATAATATGTAGGGCATGTGTGCCCATGGTTTCTTTTATATAAATCCCCTTTTTTACCCCTCACCTATATGTGAGTTAAAAAGGAATATATAATGGATGGAACTCCCAAGCTAGAGGTGGTGGTTCAAGATGGATCTGAGATGAAACCAATCCCAGAAGATACAGAGGTGGACATGTGGAAAGATGTAAACACGAACCCAAAAGGTTAAGATGTTTATCCCCTAGGTCAGGGTTAGTTTATCAATTTCTACATAAACTAACCATTATAAAATCTCATGATCATGCCCTTTTCTCTATTTTATTTTTTTCAGTTTCATGTTTTATTTATTGTGGGTGTGTTGTCACGATCACATAATTAATGAATTAAAAAATCATGAAAAATGAAACTAAAATAAGACTAGATTATGCGTAAATATTATAAATATTTGGATGATCACTTAAGTAATTTCCACATAAAATTAACAATCATGTGATAATGATAATAATAATTTCACGCATAAGAGATAAAAATACCTCAAATAAAATATTAAGTAAGACCAAGCCTTCCTTTACTTGATTAAGGGAAAAATCAATAAAACTATATGTCTGACCAACCAATATTGGGACACATACTTTAATACAGGAAGACCTTATAAAAATTTTCAGGTTGACTTGACCATAATACATCAAGAGGAGTATCCCTTACTAGACTTGGTGTAATATTGGAGGTAAAAGTAGAGGAAATCCAAATTCAGGATCTCGGGATTAGGGAGTCCACTCAATAGATCAAGGAGTTTTAAGCCCGTAGTTAGTAAAGACATGCCTACCTAAATACCTTCAAAAAGATTGACCAGCCCTTGTTGGGGTTATTAAAATGGGAATATGGATCCTTGACACTAGAATGTCATGCCAACTATACATTATAAGTTCAATGGTGAGGCTTATTGGGAATTGAAAAAATAGTGGGAGACTTAATAAAATTAAATTATTTTTTCTCATAAAATGTAATCAAGAATGTAATAATGATTTGATCTTTTAGGTGTATAATAAAAATGACAATCTCATCAACCACAATATCCCGACGATCAATTCTGGATAAAGACAAGATCCTCACAAGTAGTAACTACAAGGAATGGTTTAGACACCTTCGGGATATCATATTCCATAAACAGAAGTCTAACAAGTTCAAGTCAACATTACCTAATCAACCTTCCAAAGAGGTGAGTGATGAAGATTTCCTGGTCTATGAGAAACATATGAATGACGTGATCGATGTTCAGTGTTTTATGTTATCATCAATGTCAAGTGAGCTTATGAATTCTGACAAAAAACATGGATTCTTATAGCATGATCAATCACCTCTATGGTTTTTACCAGGAGAGAGAAATATAGGAAAGGTTTGAGATCTCCAAGGTACTCTTTCAGAGTATGCCTGGAGAGGGTGCCCTCACTGGGCCTCATGTAGTCAAGCTCATTGGCTATATTGAGAACCTGGAGGTTATAGGGTTTAAACTACCTAATGAACTGGGAAACGATCTCATTATCACATCACTGCCTCAGAGCTTCTATATCTTTGTTGTTAATTTTAATGTGAACAACATTGACAAGTCTCTATCTAATCTTCTTATCCTCATTCTCCAAGTTGAAAAAGATATAAATCGTAAAATTCATTCTATGCTTATGGTGATTAAGAGGAAAGGGAAGGCAAATATATTTAAGCCCAAAGCTTCTTCACACCCTACTAAGAAAAAGAAGATCAAAGGGAAGGCAAGGTAATAGGATGTTGTTTGTTTCCCATGTGGAAAGAAGGGCCACTAGAAGAAAAATTGCACCTATCCTAAGAAGAAAGGGGAAGCATCAGTTGTATTTGTTATCGAATCCAATATACCTATTTCTACAAATTGGGTATTAAATATTGCATGTGGTGCTCACATATGTATCCAAATACAGGAACCATGTAGTTTTAGGAAGATTGATCGAGGGGGGGTAGATCTACGAGTAGTCAATAGAGACAGACTTGTTGTTGTAGCTGTCTGGGACTACCACCTCGTGTTTCCAACTGGGATGATCTTAGTATTAAAGGGTTTTTATTATGTGTTGTATATTACTAAAAAAAATTATTTATGTATCCAAATTAGATAAGTATGCATTTTTTCAATTTTAGAAATGAATGTTTCTTCTTTTACAAAGATAGAATTTGTTTTGGTAGGGCACATTTATACAACGGTCTTTACATGTTGGATTACACAAACCATGTAATGGTAATCAACAACAAAGATACTTCATAGGGTTCATACCACACCCAACTTTGGCATCACCAGATGGGTCATGTAAATGAGAAACACATAACAAAGATACATCAAGATGGATATTTTGATTCTTCCACACTAAAACCACTTGGTGTATGTCATGCATGTTTATAAGGAAAAATGATAAAAGTCACATTTAGGGGGAAAGGTGAAAGGGATAAACAGCTTCTTGAATTGGTTCATACCGATGTGTGTGGACTATTTCCACTTGAAGAAAGGGAGGGTACTCATACTTCATAACATTCACATATGATTTTAGTAGATGGGGATATATCTAATTAATGAGGTATAAGTTCGATTCTTATGATAAATTCAAGGAATACAAGAATGAAGTTGATAACCATCTTGGTAAAAAGATTAAGAAACTCCACTCAGACTGAGGTAGAGAATATCTTAATCAAGAATTCATTGATTACTTACAGTATTTTGGGATCCTATCCCAACTCACTCCTCCATACATTCCCTAGTTGAATGGTGTGAGATAAAGGAGGAACTGCGCCTTGTAGGACATGGTGAGATCAATGATGACTTATGCGAGTATTATATTATCCTTTTGGGGATATGCGTTACAAACAGTGGCGCATATACTAAAACAAGTACCAACTAAATCAATAAATGGTATTCCATACTAGTTCTAGAGTGGAAAGAAATCCAAGTTATTGAATTTACATGTGAAGAAAAGTTATGCGTTTTTTAGGACCTCTTCGGGTAATAAATTTTCACCTCAAGGCACAAAGTGTACCTTTATAGGATACCCCAAGGAAAAAAGGGGATATTACCTATACAAACCCTTAGACAAAAAGGTTATAGTGGCAAGACACGCCATATTCCTTGAGAGGGAGAACATCTCGAAAAGAGTTAGTGGGGGAGACATATATTTTGATGAAGTTGAGGCTCAAGGTACATAAGAGTTGGTATAGGAACAGGTTCTACAAAGCCACATGGAAGAAAGAACTAGTCAAGAGACACAAGAATTGTGTAGGAGTACAAGAGAGGTTAGAGAACCAGAACGATATGGTTTTCTAGGTATCAAGAAAGGTGACTTATTATTAATTGATAATAATGATCCTCTAACATATAAGGAAGAATTAAGATGAAAAGATGTTTCCAAGTGGCATGAATCCATGAATTATAAAATGGATTCCATGTACCAAAACCAAGTTCGGATTTTCGTAGATCTTACAATCGATGTAAAGAATGTTGGTTTCAAATGATTATTCAATAAGAAACTGGACATGTAAGGAAAATTCAGTACCTATAAGGCATGACTTGTTGAAAAAGGGTTCACGCAGCATCAAGTAATTGACTACAACAAAACCTTTTCACCAGTTACAATGCTGAAAACCATAAAAATTATATTGGATATTTCCACTTACCAGGACAATGAGATTTGGAAAATTGATTCCAAAACAACCTTACTTTATGGGAACCATTAGGAATATGTCTCCATGACATAGCCTAAAGGGTTTATGACTCCAAAGGATCACTACTATAAAATAATCTTATATCAATAGTTAAAAACCGTTGGTAAAAGCCCCAAAACCATTGGGATATTCTACCCTAACAGTTCAGTGAACCGTTGGGGTGTGAGGCGTGGGGATAGTTATATCCCAATGGTTCAACTTAAACTTTTGGGATAGGTTTTATGGATTTTTAAAATACCAATGGTTTAGTGTTAAAAGTTAGTAATTTTCTATCCTAACGGTTAATAACCATGGGTTTATAGAACTAGACTAATGATTTTTAACCACTAGTATACACCAATTGCAACGGTTCATAGTGAACCATTTCTATAAGTCTGGAGGAATGGGTATACAAAATTGGTTTAACAACCATTAGTATACCACCTACAACACACTACTCCTAAAGGTTTCATTGAAATCATTAGAATATAGGTATACCAATTATTCTCAAACCATTTCTATACACTACTCAATCTGTATACCAACGGTTCATAGATTAGTTGGTATTTCATCTTCTCTGTAAAAAAACGTACGAACCTCTTCCAGTCAACCCCTCTTCTAGCCAACCTTCCAGTCAGCCCTTCTTCTAACCAGACAGAACAAGCATACAACTACCTCCCCTCTTCATCAAGTAGTATACAACAGCCTCCCCTCTAATGAAATTCCATCAGCCTCCCCTCCTATGCGATTCCAGCGGCCTCCCCTCTGCAATACTAGTACTAAAATTCCAACAAGTAGCATATAACTACCTCCACTCTGGAATTATAGTACAATCCTACAAAATAATTGTGAAAACAAAAAAAACTCATGCCGACAATATACAATGATGAATACAACACTTGAAAATATTGAATTTAAAAAAAAACTTATGCTGACAATACAATGTACAAAATTAAAAAAACACTCATGAAATGGATTTTAGGGTTGTGTTGTGATTTATTTGGGAAGAAAATAAGACAAAAGAGAATTTATACCCTTATTATCTTTCAGGTGTGAGTTAATCCTCTTATTATGGAGTTTGGTGTACAAATTATTGGTGGGGAGTGCACTTCATAGTTATAAAGGTTACTACTAAGGACTTTCAGTAATATGGAATGTGATCAAGGTATTCAGGGTAAATGGATAAAGAGGGGGATTAGTGATTCTGCGTTTTAGTTCCTTTTATAGTCAATGTAATTATCTTGTGGTAGAATCACGAACCATGGTTACCGATATCATGTTTTTCAGGATTTATAATATTCTATTATTTTACATAAAATAGTAGATTTTTAAAAAGTTTTAAAATAAGGGAGTGTTAAAATATGGTGTAGTTAACTGGGTGTTTAAACAATGTCATCAATGATAATATGTCATGGTTATGAAGTTTATGTGTCACTCTAGTTTAGTTGGTTGAGTAAACCTGAAATTTCATTAATTTTGAGAGTTTTTTGGATCTCAAACAAGTGAATTATGAATACCTTTTCTGGTGGGAATTCTAGGTTACAAGGGAATAGGTCTTATTATAATTCGTTTTTATGTTTACAATTGAGATATTTATTTATAGATGATACATTTATTTGTGATAAAGACCTCACTCTCAAGATGGATGATAAAGTATTGTTCTATTAATTTATTCTTTTGAATAAACTGGAGTTACTGTAAGAAGGTCTAAAAACAGAGGAGGAAAGAAGTACAATATGGAATCCTCTCTCTAGGATTATTCTTCCCAAGCCCCTAGGTCATTCCTAACTGAAAAGAAAAACATGCCCCCTACCAACATGCCCCACCTCCCTCTTATAACCAATTTGGTCCCCCTTGCTCTAACTGCTTCCCCTGGTGCATTTACCCTTTTACCCTTAGGCACCTCCCCATTATCACATGAGTAACCCATATCCCCTGCTAATGCTCCTCTTTTCCCATGCCATGAATACACAATCCAGTCAGTAGGATGATCTTAGGATCTATCACTACCCACCCCTGGAGAATCAGGCTTGTCCTCAAGACTGAAATTAGGAAATTGATTCTGGAGGGTGAATTTATCCTCCAAATTGGCATCCTTATGAATTCATCCAGCTCATTGGATTAAATATTTGGGTTGGGAAAAAACATCTTTCAGTAGAATTTGTCTTGAGAGATTTTTTTTGGAGTTATCCAATCCACTGGATCCCCCAAAAGATATTGGGGATGTTGAGTTTACACTGGGTGTTTCCCCACATCCATCTTCAATTGAGAGACATGGAATATTAGATCCACACAAGTAGTGTTAGGCAAGGCCAGATGATATGTAATGGGTCCAATTTACTTGATGATGGAGAAAGGGCCATAATAATGAGGGGAAAACTTCATATTGATACGATGACCCAAAGAATGTTGTTTATGGGGCCGCAGTTTCAGAAAAACTGAATCACCCACCTGATAAGAAATGGCCCGCTTGTGAGGATCAGTCTGGAAGCACAGTAAATCATGGGAGTGAAGAAAGTGTTGGCGAAGATGAGTCAAAGAATCTTGGCATTCAAATAAAGCTGTGGAAACTTCAACAACCTTAATATCCTATAAAGGGAAGCTGGGGATGGATGGTGGGGGAAGTCAGAAACAACCTCAAAGGGAGTGGTGTTGATGGAGTAATTCCACGAAGTATTAAATCAAATTTCAGCCAATGGAATTTAATAATTATAATTTTTGGGATGCTCCCCCGCAAAAAAATGAAGATAGTTCTCCAAAAACTAATTAATAACTTCTATTTGACCATTCGTTTAGGGATGATAGGACAAACTAAACATTAAAGTGGCGTCTTACAAGTGAAAAAGTTCCTTCAAAAAGTGACTAAGGAAAAGGGGGTCCCGATCAATAATGACAGAAGTTATAATACCATGTAATCGGACCACCTCATTCATGAAGACATCATCCACTTCCTTTTTTATAAGGGGATGCTTGAGGAGAATAAAATGAACATATTTAGATAGATGATCAACAACCCCCAAAATGACCTCAAACCCAAAATATTTGGGCAACCCCGTAATGAAGTCCATAGAGAGGTCATCCCAAAAAATAGATGGAATTTCAAATGGATGAAGTAAGCCTACCAGGGAGAGTGTTGAGTACATATTGTATTGTAAAATTTCACATTGGTGGAAAAAAATTTGTACCTTTTTTTTCATGCCAACCCAATAATGTTTAGTGGTGAGCCAACAATAAGTCTGATAATAATCCAAGCGGCCACCCTAAGGTGTGGTATAAAATTAAAAGTCACGGTATCCAATTAGAGGAAACGGGAAGGAATAGGCAGCCATGGTATAGGAGGACACCATTAGTGTAATAAAAACCAATAGCAGTGACCTAGTTTGTCCGTAATGAAGAAATGATATTGGATAGGTAAGGATCTATTGTGAGGACCTCTGTCATGGTATGCACATCTATCCAAACCGCAGAAGATTATAGCATACAAAGGTCTGTGGAATCGTGTTGCCGAGATAATGAACCAGCATCCGAATTCTCCTATCCATTTTTATATTTAATATCAAATTGATAGCTGATAGGTTTAGCTTCCCAGAAATGCTGATCAGATATTGTAATGCACTGTTGTAGAAGGTATTTAAGAGTTCGATGATCATAATGTACCATAAAGGAGAGACTGAGCAAGTATGGGTTCCAATGATGGATGGAAAATACTAAATCCATCACCTCCTTCTCATATGTGGACTTAGCAAGTGTTTGGGAAGATAGGGATTTTCTAAAAAATGCAAGAGGTTTGTTATGATGAATAAGAAATGCACCAACCCCGGTGCCAGAAGCATCACACTCCAACGCAAATTCACTGTAAAAATTAGAGAGTGCTGGGATAGGATTTTTTTTTATCAAAGTGTTTAAATACTAAAAGTATTGTTGAGAAGAAGGTGTCCAATAGAAACCATCCTTATTCGTTAGAGCAGTGAGTTGTTCAGCCATAGAACCATAGTGCTGAATAAATTTGCGGTAACAGCCAGTCAGACCCAAAAAACTGTAGACACCCCATACAGTATGTGCGGTAGGCTAGTACAAAATAGCTTTAATTTTAGTGGGATTTGTGTACATCCACAAACTAGAAATAACATGACCAAGATATTCAATTTCGGGTTGTCCAAATGGACACTTGATGGGATTAACATAGAAATTCCCATCTGCCAGAACATGGAAAGCAGCCTACAAATTGAGCATATGAGTGGGCCAATCGGGGCTGTAAATAAGTATGTTATCAAAAAAATATAAGGATAAAAGTGCTGAGAAAAGGGAGGAAGAGGGCATTCATTGTAGCCTGAAAGGTGTATGGGGTGTTGGTGAGCCCGAAGGGCATGACCAAAAATTCATAATGGCCACTAGAAGTTTTAAAAGTGGTTTTTTCAATATCCTCTTCATGTATTTGGATTTGATGGTAACCAGATTTGAGGTCCAAATTTGAAAAATATGCCATGCCATGGAGCTCATCCAAAAGTTCCTCAATGATGGGAGTGGGGAATTTATCTGGGATTGTGACCTTATTAAGGGATTGATGGTCCATGCACATACACCACGAATGATCTTTCTTTTTGACCAGAAGAACTAGGCTAGAAAACGCACTGGTACTATAGAGAATTAATCCCAAGTGAAGCAGCTGTTGAACCTGACATTCAATCTCATTTTTTTGAATGTGGAGGTATCGATAAGGGAGAACTGAAATAGGTCCGTGGTTAGGGTTAAATCAAATGGCATGATCACATATATGACATGAAGTTAGTACTATAGAATCCTCAAAAACCCACTAGAACATAGAGAAAATGGTTTGTAAATCATTGGATTATGCCTCAGTCAAAGGGTGATGACTGCTAGTGGACTGACCCACAAGAAGGATGTGGTGATTTCCTATGCTAGCAGAACCAACTGGAAAACAGGGAGTGGGCAAGGAGGAGGAGCAGTGGAGACAACCCCTTGAAGGACATGTATAATGACCCAAACTTTTATTAATGTAAATTCCTCTTGATCTCATTAAATTTCTTATTATGTAAAATGATTATTTAAAAGGTGAACTTTATTGGTTTTATGTTTTTGGATTTTAAAATACTTTTAAGAATTGTTACCATTGCTAATATAGCTATTAAACACTGACCACATGATTAGTATAAATATATGGCTTTATCAAATCCAATTTACTTAGACAAAGGAGGTGATGGCCTCATCTAGTAGACTTTCCCCATACGAAGCCTATTTGTCAGAGCTTAGAAAGGAGGTGGCGTCATTGGACTTTTCTCTTAACCATGCCCAAGCAGATCTTTAAAATTTTAATCTCGAATAGAACCGCCTACGGGAGAAGTGGAAGTTGATAGAGATTACCACCCGGGCGATGTTATCTGAGCCACCCCAAGAGTCTGTCACCATCACACACCTAAACCTTCAGTCCTATGCAGGTGTTATAAGGGGTTATGTAACAAGACCATAGTACTATGATTATGTTCATTTTTTTGTGTATAATAAATAATACACATTCATTTTATTATTATTACTTTGTAAATAGTTTTTAAAGCACAAATAGTATTTTTAGTTAATATTCAACTAATGAATCTATTTTCATAAATTAATGGATTTTTGAATTAAATAATATTTTAAAAATTATTATTATTATTAAATTATTTTTTATTAAGTATAAATGATTATATAATTTTTATGAATACAATTGTAATTTTTATTAAGGTTTGAAAGTTGTTTTGTCAAAACCCATGAATTTTTTATAAATATTGATTTTTATTTTAAAAGTGAAAATTCACATATTTAGAAAATTATTTAGATAAAATGAATATTATTTTTGGAATCAGGATGTCATAATTATCCAATGGTGAATTTTTCATAATTTTCTGAGACAATTAAATTTTTGGGTAAAAATTAAAAAACGTTTAAATATATAGTGTGTTTTATGACATCAAAATGACCTAATAAAGATGTAATAAAACACTATAAATGATATTTTCGGCCATTATATGTTTTATCCTTAAAATTATTTTATTTTAGTTTTATTTTATTTATTTTACTAAGCCTTAATGAACCCTCCAGGACTTATAAAACATTTTAGCCTTTTAAATTGTTTTCATTGAGAGTGTGACTTACCTCCACATAAGAAACCCTATTATTTTAAGATGTTCGGACATTTTATGTATAAAATATTTTTTTCCAATCCCTTTTGGAAAAAACCATGGTCAAAAACCATGAGCAGTTTTGTGGTTTTGATTAGTTTAAAGTGTCGTGTCCAAAACCTAAATAATAATGAATTCCCCCTCCTCTCCTATATAAACCCACCCAAACTCCAACTTCCTCTTCACTCAAAGAATTTTCAGTTAGTCCAACCTCTACCCTCCACTCTCTATAATCCTCTAAATTTTCCCAAATCTCCCAATAATCCTCTCTCAAACCTCTCTCAAGCCTTTGGGATCACACTTCCAAGTAAGGGATTTCTTCCTTTCAAAATTTTGTCCAAGTTTCTTTATATTGTTATATCCTTTTTCATTCAATTAAAAATGTTGAAGTATGATTTAAAACCTCCCCCATACTTACCTACTTATGTTTGAATTAATGAGAGACCTATTTTTCTCATTATTTCCTCTCATGTACACTCGTTACCATGCAATAATTCTGTAAGGATTGTCTCTCTCCTCATTTACATTCAAGAAATTTTTTTGTGTTATGAATCTAAATTCCATTACTATTTTTAGGACATGTACCTATATGACACCCTTACGTTCCATTTCATTTAAATATTATTATACACCCTTTTATCTCTCATCAACCATTTTTATGAATTCTTATGTCACGTTGTTATACTGTCGAAATTACACCACAATTTTCCAAGCCAAAGTCATTGTGTAGTGTATACCATTCAATTTCTCGATCAAGGATATTCACATTTATTCACATTTACATATTGATTATAGTGTTTAATGTATTAGTTACACTTTCCTTTATCATGTAATAAATGATGATTTTTAATAAATCCAAGTTATATGATCCATGTGGATCATTTATGCATAGAATGTAATGATTGAGGAGGGTGTGCCCTGATAGCGCTCCAATACATTTGGTAAATATTAGTATCATTATACATCAAGTGAAATGAGGATTTACTCCTGCTAAATCAATTGAAATGATGAATTACTCATTCTAATTCAAGTGCAATGAGGGTTTACTCATTATCTATGTGCAATGAGCTTTGTCTCATGCTAATATCATGTTAAATGTTGTTGCCACATATCCATGTTTTGATTATCATGCTTTATCACGCCTTTATGTTCATGTTTCTCTTGTTCTCCATTGATAAGGATATTGTATAACATTTATTGTATTCCTCATTTTATTCCTTTTTTATTCCCATAATGGGATTTATAGATCACCCCTTTATTATGTATGTCCTCATTTTATCCCATGCAATGTTAAGTAAGAAGGAATTTTCTGGTCATGTAAAAGAAGTTTTCAATAAAGATGTTTTATTTCATGTTTTAAGTTGTTATGTAATGATCCCAAGCCCCAAATACACTAGAAACCTCAATCGTATATGTTGTATCAAGTGAAATTTCATGTAATAAATTATGTTTAAGTATGAAATAAAAATAGGGTTATTATAGTTGGTATCAGAGTTTAGGATTAGTTATTTTGGGGTTAGGATTAGAAAACCCTAGTAAAAGCCTTAGGGATAAGACTAAGTATAATAAAAAAATCCCTATGTTTTGGTTAGTATTGAGTAAGTGGTTTATCAAGAAAATACATCCCTGTCTGGATATGAGTAGTTAAATGTGGCTCTGGCAGAGATGTACCTAGAAGTGAAAACTCTGACAAGGAGTTTTGAGCTTGACCTGGGGTATCCTGGTACACGACAATGGGCCTTACTACACTCTTGGTTATGAAACTCCAAGGGATGTGCTTTGGTAAATTCACAAGCTTAGTATGAACCATTATTAAGGGGAAAATCCCCTAAAAATATATGTTAGAAAGTAGATCGTGGGTAACATAGATTGAAGGCTATATATTCATAAGTTAAGGAAATAAAAGTTATTTATAAGTCATCTGGTTTATCCTTGGATTACCATTTATGTGTTACCCCTAACTTTCCTTTTATTCCAACCAATGGCTGGAAATAGGAGGACTTGGGCTAACAACCAATGTGAAGATCAATGTGATAACTATTCTAATGAGATACCCAGTCTGATGGGAAAAGGAATAATGAACTTTGTCATGATAATCATTCAGTTAACTCAATATCTGAATAAAAACATGGGTCAAGAGGAATGTTCAACCCCCCTTAATAAAGGACAAGTCGCTATCGAGAGATTCATGAGAGAAAGACCTCCTACTTTTAAAGGATCATATGATCCCTCAGTCATAGAACAATGGATCAACTCCAATGAAAAGATCTTCTCCATCCTTCAATGTTCTAAAAAAGAGAAGGTTCTTCTGGATACTTATTGTATGGAGGGTGAATCTGATCAGTGGTGGACATTGATAAAAAAATATGCAGCCTGAGGAGGAGATCAAGGTGTTGGAATGGAAGGATTTTTGGAAGATATTTTTTGATAATTTTGTGCACCCTCCGACTAAAGATGGAATGGGACTTTCTTGCCCTCAAGAAAAAAGAAGACAAATACATCAGAGCGTGTGAGGAAAACCTCACAAGGATTACATGATACGCCTCTGGCTTTGTCATTACCTCCAAATGCAAGGTTGACCACTTCTTTGGTGAGCTGAAACATAGCCTGCGAAAATCCCTAGAGATCCGTGACTTCGACAGCTATCGGTCTAATGGATAAATCCAACGGTGCTAAGAAAATCTAGCACCACACTTGCCAAAGGTGTAGAAAGAAGCACCCTGAAAATTTCCTGAAGGGGATGATGAAATGATTTAGGTGTTGAAGAGAAGTAAACCAAGCTATTATCTACTGACAAGAAAAATTTGTGGCTACAACAGAGAAGATGAATGCTCCATTCAACTCTTAACACATTTTTCATTACTTCAACGACAAAAAACCATAGAATCTTTCGAATCAGTGCCCTAATCCAAGGGTTTTTGGAGGCAATCAACAACCTTAAAGGTATAAAGGATGAGCTTTTTCCATCACTACTGCCAAAGTGAAATCCAACAATGAAGTGGTGCCAGGTACACTAGTTATTCATTCAAGAATAGTGAACACACTTTTGGATTTTTGTTCTACACATTCTTTTATATCCTGAAAGTTTAGTAGAATAATCCCAACACCACGACAAATCATGGAAGTGAAGATGTTGGTGAGTATGGAAAAGGGGGAAATCATTGCATCCCATGAATATTACTTCTCCCCCGTCATACTTTGTGGATTGAACTTCCCAGAAAACCTCATCATACTCCCTCTGGTGTAATTTGATGTAATTCTTAGCATGTAATTTCTTCCCCTATATAGAGACAACATAAATTGTCGCGAGAGGGAAATCACTCTCCATATGAAGAATCAACCCCCGATTCTATACAAGTGCAAGGAGGAAGATGAATATTCTTTAGCACAATCATCTCAAGTGTTAATATTAATTCCATATGAGCACACGTATTTGGCTCAGATGATTGAGTCTAAGGAGGAAACCGTCCTTGAAGACATGCATATTGTAAGGGAATTTGCTGAAGTGTTTCCTGAGGAATTTCCTGGTCTTCCTCCTAGAAGAGATATTGAATTTTCAATTGCCCTTATACCTAGGAAGTTGCCAATATTCAAGAATCTATATAGAATGGTTGTTGTAGAGCTTGAGCAGATAAAGAAACAACGACAGAAGAATCTGGATAAAGGGTTTATACACCTAGGTGCTTCACCATGGGGTTCACCAGTCCTCTTTATCAAGAAGAAGTATGGGTCAATGTGCCTTTGCATCGATTATCATGAGCTTACCAAAATCATGATAAAGAACAAGTATCCTATCCAATGAATTGATGACTTGTTTGATTAGCTGCGTGGAGCACAATACTTATCCAAGGTAGATTTGCGGTCAGGATATTATCAAGTATGGGTGAAGAAGGATTATATCCCCATGACTACTTTTCGTATAAGATACGGGCACTATGAATTCATAATAATTCCTTTAGGAATCACTAATACTTCAGTAATCATCATGGACATGATGAATATAGTCTTTAGATATTACCTCAAAAAAATTTTGGTTGTCTTTATATATGATATTATAATATACTCCAAAACCAAGGAGGATCATGAGGAGCATCTAAGAACTATACTAGAGACCTTTCGAATGGAGAATCTCTGTGCAAGGTATAACAAGTGTTAGTTCTTGTTGAAGGAGGTCTTGTTCTTGGGTAATATCATCACAAGAAATGGGATATCTATGGATCCCTCCAAGATATATGAAATTGAGGGATGGCTAAGTCCAACATCGCTAATGAATATCCGTAGCTTCTTGGGGTTAGCAGGATATTATCACCGATTTGTGAGAAATTTCTCATGATTGTCCAACCCTCTTACCAAGCTAACATGGAAGGGAGTAAAGTTTTCTTTGAGTGATGAATGCTAAGAGATCTTTAAGGAGTTTAAAAGTAGGCATATCACTATGCCCATGATCACTTTACCCACAAGTGGATAAATTTTATTGGTATTTAGTGAGGCTTCAAAGAAGGGTCTGGGTTGTGTGTTGATGTAGAATGATAAAGTAAGCATACACCTCAAGGCAGTTGAAAATCCATGAGAAAAACTATCCCACTCATGATCTTGATTTGGCGGCTGTGATCTTTACGTTGAAAATTTTGCGGCATCATCTCTATGGGAAGAAGTGTGAGATATATGCTGATCAGAAGAGCCTCAAATATATATTCACACAAAAAGAGATTAATATGAACCAATGAAGATGAATAGAACTCATCAAGGATTATGAATCCTCAATCCACTACCATACCGGTAAGGTAACCAAGGGGGAAGATACTCTAAGTAGAAAGGATCATGCATCGTTATCAATGATGAGAATTGAAAAGGATCTAATCTTATTAGATTTCTAGAGGATGGACATGAGAATCATTAAGAGAGGGACATCATCAATTCATTCACAAATTATTGCTCAACCATCCCTCATGGAGAAAATAAAGGATGCTCAAATAATGGATGTGGAAATTATGAAAAGGTTGGAAGCTATGATAATGGGAAAATCCGTAGAGTTCATGGTTGAAAAGGATGAAATCATGAGATTTGGGTCACGATTATGTGTACCATCTGATCCAGAGATAAAGAAGGATCTTTTTGATGACACACATAGTTCAACCTTTTCTATTCACCCAGGGAGCACAAAGATGTTTCGAGATCTCCGAGAAAACTTTTGGGGGACAATATAAAAAGGTATATTGCTGAATATACATCAAAGTGCCATGTATGTCAACAAGTGAAGTCTAAGAGGAAAAATTCTAAGGGGATGATGCAACCACAACCCATACTAACATGGAAGTGGGACAAAATTACCATGGAATTTTTCACTATACTTCTAAGGACATCTAGAGGAAAAAATGTTATATGGGTCATTGTGGATTGTCTTACAAAGATAGATCACTTTATCGCGATTTGATAGGAATTATCATTGGATCAACTTGCACAGATTTATATCAAAGAAGTGGTAAGGATACATGGAGTACCACTATCTATTATATCTAATCCTAATCCTAGATTCACCTAGAAGTTCTATAAAAGTATATAGTATGCTCTAAGCACTGAACTGAACTTCATTATGTCCTATCATCCTCAAACCGATGTCCAATCTGAGCGAACTGTTCAGACACTGGAAGATATGTTAAGATCAAGTTCTATGGACTTCAAAGGAGGATGGGACCAATATATTCCAATATTTTAATTCTCTATAACAACAATTTCCACTCAAGCATCTGAATGGAACAATATGAAACGCTTAATGGGAAAATATGGAGAACATGAGCATGTTGGGATGAAGTCAGTGAACGTAAGCAGCTGGGACCTGAAATGGTTGAAGAAATAGTGGATATGGTGAAAACCATTCAACAGCATATCAAGGAATCCCAAAGCTGACATAAGGGTTATGGAGACAACTGTCGATGAGACCTTGAATTCAAAGTTTGAGACATGGTATTTCTATGCATATCTCTGTGGAATAAAGTCATGAGTTTTGGAAATAAAGGGAAGTTAAGTCCTGGACATCGGCCCCTTTGAGATTATTGATCGTGTCGGGGTTGTGGCCTATCGACTAGTAATTCCACCTAATATGGCTAGAGTACATGCTGAATTTTATGTATCCCTCTTAAGGAAGTACATACCAGATGCTTCACATGTACTCTCTTTAGAGGTAGTATAGTTAGAGGATGATCTCTCTTACGAGGAATAATCAGTAAAGATCTTATATCATAGAGAAAATTTTCTACGAAATAAGACAATGCCCCTCATCAAGGTGTTGTGGAAAAACCAAAAGTTTGAAGAATCTATGTGGGAATTAGAGGAAGTGATTAAGTACAGTTACCTACATCTATTTAAGTGTGGGAAAAGAAAATTTCTAGGGAGAAATTTCGTAAGGTGGGAATATTGTAACGACCAAAAATTTTATTAATGGAAATTCCTATTGATCTAATTAAATGTATAATAATGTAAAATGATTATATAAAATGTTAAATTCATTGGTTTTATGTTTTTGTATTATAAAATATTGTAAAGAATTGGGACTATTGCTAATATAGCTATTGAACAGTGATCACAAGATTAGTATAAATATAGGGCTTTAACAAATCCAATTTACTCAAAAAAAGGAAGTGATGACCTCATCTAGTAGACTTTCCACATATGAATCCCATTTGTTCGAGCTCGTATAGGAGGTGGAGTCATTGGTATTTTCTCTTTACCAAGCCCAAGATGAGCTTCAACATGTTAAGATCGAATGGAACTGCCTATGGGAGAAGTGGAAGTTGATAGAGATTACCACCCGAGCGATGTTATCCAAGCCACCCCAAGAGTCTGTCACCATCGCACACCTTACCCTTCAGTCCTATGCTGTTTTTATAAGGGATTATATAACAAGACTATATCACTATGATTATGTGCACTTTTTGTATAATAAATAATATACATTCATTTTATTATTGTTAATTTGTAAATAGTTTTTAAAGCACAACTAGTATTTTTTGTTAATATTAAACTAAGGAATATATTTTAATAAATTAATGTATTTTTAAATTAAATAATATGTTAATAAAATATTATTATTATTAAATTACTTTTTATTAATAATAAATGATCATATAATTTTTATGAATACGATTGGAATTTTTATTAAGGTTAGAAAGCTGTTTTGTCAAAACCCATGAATCTTTAATAAATGTCAGTTTTTATTTTAAAAGTGAAAATTCATATATTTAGAAAGTTATTTAGATAAAATGAATATTATTTTTTGAATCAGGACATCAAAATTATACTATGGGGAATTTTTCATAACTTACTGAGACAGTTGAATTTTTGAGTAAAAATTAAATACCGTTTAAATATATAATGTGTTTTATAACATCATAATGACCCAATAGTGATTTAATAAAATAATATAAATGATATTTGCGGCCAATATATGTTTTATCCTTAAAATAATGTTATTTTAGATTTATTTTATTTATTTTACATAGCCTTAGTGGACCCTCCAAGACATAAAAAACATTTTAGCTTTTTAAATTGTTTTCCTTAAGAGTGTGACTCACCTCCACATAAGAAACCCTATTATTTTAAAAAGATCGGCCATTGTCCTTATAAAATATTTTTTTCCACTCCCCTCTGGAAAAAATCATGGGTAAAAACCATGGCCTGGTTTTTGGTTTTGAAAGGTTTAATGTGTGGTGTCCCAAACCTAATAATAAAAGCCTTTTGAGTTCATCCAACATCTTCCCTTATCTCTCTATAATCCTCCCAAGGTTCCCCAAGCTCCTAATAATCCTCTCCCAATCCTCTACCAAGCCTTTGGCATCAAACTTCCAAGTAAGGGATTTCTTCCTTTCGAAATTTTGTCCAAGTTTCTTTATATTGTTATATCCATTTTATTTTAATTAAAAATGTTGGGGTATGATTTATCACCTCCCCCATAATTTCCTACTTATGTTTGAATTTATGAGAGGCCTATTTCTCTCTCATTAGTGCCTCTCATGTACACTTGTTACCATGCCAAAATTCTGTATGTATTTTCTCTCTTCTCATTTACATTCAAGCAATTATTTTGTGTTATGAATCTAAATTCCTTTAATATTGTTGGAACATGTAACTATATGACCCCCTTACTTTACATTTCAAGTAAATATTATTATACACCCCTTTATCTCTCATCAATCATGTTTATGAATTCTTATGTCACATAGTTATGATGCTAAAATTGCACCGCGATTTTCCAAGCCAAAGTCATTGTGTAGTGAATATCATTCCCATTTCTATATCAAGGGTATTAAACTTTATAAAAATTTACATATTGATTATAGTGTTTCATGTATGATTTACATGTTTCTTTATCATGGAATAAATGACGATTTTTAATGGATCCATGTTATATTATCCATGTGTCACATTTATGCATGAAATGTAACTATTAAGAAGGTTGTTCCCTAATAGCACTCCAATGCATTGGGTAAAGATTAGTATCATGATATGTCAAGTGCAATGAGGATTTACTCATGGTAATTCAAGTACAATGAGGATTTACTCATGCTAATTCAAGTTCAATGAGGGCTTACTCATGATCCATGTTCAATGAGCCTTAACTCATGCTAATATGATGTTAAATGTTATTGCCACATCTCAATGTTATGATTAGAATTCTTTATCATGCCTTTATGTTCATATTTCTCTTATTCTCCATTTATATTCCTATTGTATAACATGTATTTTATTCCTCATGTTATTCCATGTTTATTCCCTTACTGGGATTTAAATCTCACCCCTTTCTTATGTATATCCGCAGGTTATCCCATGCAATGTTAAGTATGAAGGAATTTTATGGCCATGTAAAGGAATTTTTCAATAAAGATGTGGTATTTCATGTTTTAAGTTGTTATGCAATGATCCTAAGCCACAATGACATTATATATCTCGATATTCTATGTTGTATCAGGTGAAATTTTATGTAATAAATTATTTTTTAAGTGTGAAATAAATTCATGTTTGTTATAGCATGTGGGTAGCCCAAAGCAGAAAAACACATTATCATGGCTCCCCAATTAATATGCACATACCCTAAAGTGAGGATCCAAGAAATGTCAAGAATAATATCAATGCCTCTGATGTCCAAAAAATGAACATCAAGAAGAGTATTTTAGGCGCCCATTTCTAAAAGAAGATTGTGAGAAACACTCGGGGACCAAATCTCGTGACCAACACCCAACTTAATGCGCAACTGAGTGGAGGTATCGATGTGAAGGTCCAATAATCTGGTCAATTTTAGGGATATGTAATTATGAGAATCACCACTATCAATGAAAACCAAAATTGGTAAGCCATAAATGGTACCTATGACCTTCATAGAATTACAGTCAGCATGTGTAGGAATTGGATCCGAGAAAGGGGTTGCAAAATTGTGATAAGCCATAACTGTACAATCAGCCTCCAAAGAGGGGTCTGGAAGGAGGTTTGTGTTCTGAAGTGGAGATAAATCAGCAGAGGGTTCCTCATCCTCACCTAAAATAATAACACATAATTTAGGATTGAATCACATGTGAATAGGTGAATAAGGAAGACATAAGTGATAACAGAGACCCTTCTCATAGAAATCCCCCCATTCCTGAGGCATCAAATGCTTAACACAGCAAGGAGGAGGTGGTTTCTATGTCGAAGGTGCAGATGGAGAGGGAAGGGTTGATGACTTCCAAGAATGTGGTGAAGGACTATCCCCTGGGAGAATTTCAGGATGAGGAGAGGGTGGGAAGGTATGAGGAGGGTAGGAATCACCAGAATGGGGAACATTACTGCGGTTGGGGGGAGCAGCCACACTTTTGCAAAAAAAAAACAAGTTCAATGTGTCAAGCGAAATGCATGGCCTGAGTTCATGTCAAGGGATTATGGATGAAGACACAATCAATAATATTCTCTTAAAGGTTGTTAATAAAATACCCAACATATTGTTGCTTGGGTTTCCAAGGAAAGAGAGAAACAAGGTACTCAAACTGCTCCACATAATCAATAACTGATCCAAGTTCCTGAATAGTTGCCAACTCTTTATAAGTTTTTGAGTTAAAATTAAACTAAAACACTCCATTAAATCTTCCTTAAAAATTGGACATGATAAGAGTGGGTTAACCTCAATAAAAATTGAAAACCAATGGATTGTGCGCCCTTCTATACTAACTTGAAACAGCTAGACCTTCAATGGTTCAGGTGTATTATGAACCCAAAAATATAGTTCCACATAAGAAATCCAACCACTCCCATCAAAACCATAAAATAGTGGAAGATATAGGTATTGAGGAGTGGACAATGGAGTTGGTTGGAGTGGACAATCAATAGAAGCAGTTGGAATTGGTATTGCGGAAGTTGTAGGATCAACAGGAAGAACAGATGGTGAAGCTAAATCCATAGTGAGCATAGCCGAAACTGAACCATCAGAGAGCGGTTGTTTGTCAAGACAATATAGAATGGATGTGAGGTACGTGTGGAACTCATCCTGAATCAGTTATAAATTTGTGACCGAAGTAGATAAGGAGGATATTTAGTCAGTTACTGAATCAAGGCACTGTTCCACCATGTCCAAGTTGGATTGCTGGCGAGTCTCCATGGAGGAAGAACGATAGGACAGACCAAGCTAATAAATATCTCATGCTTAAGATGGATGATAAATTATTGTTCTATTAATTTCTTCTTTTTAAGAAACTATAGTTACAGACAAAAGGTCTCAAAACAAAGAAAATAAGTACAATGGACCTTTGGGGATACATTATTGATAGGTTATTCCAATGATGTGGACCACCATTTGTGGGAATTGATCTGTGTGATCCATGTATTATGATGGGGAACACTATATGTATGGGGATGACTAGTTTATTATACAATGTTTTCTTGGGATAGATGGGTGTGGTTTCATGCTGTCTCGATATTAACTATGGTGATGCGTAGAGATTTTCTATGTTTGGTGAATACTAGGCATTGGTGTTATTAGTTATGGAGCTAAAAATCATTATATATTACAAGATAAGATTCAATGAGTTATCTATAAATTAATGATATAAGTAGGTCAATATTTATATCTATATTATCACAATATAATATAGGAAATACTTGAACATCTCTCTATGGTTTATGCATGTTGTTCATATGAATCTAATATGTGGTATCACCATATAAGGGATGTATACCTCTGCTGATTCCACCTCCAACACATCAAATTCCATCCCCATATAAAGTAATTCCCTCAAAGAATACATAAAATAGAAAATGTGTGAGGTAGTTAGCTAATAAACCTCACTCAAATTCATCAAGTAAGTAGCGTGTTTTCTAACTTTAATCATAAAATTTCATAAGTATCTCTTACTGACTTGCTCAACTGTGTTAGTTCTCTTCATGTTCCTTAGAGGGAAAAACTTATATATCCATGAAAGATACACCTTCCATCCCTTCAGCATGCCCCAAGGATTAGACAAGGTCCAAGGAGAGTATAAAACGACCGAGTTCCAAGAACAGTTGAACGTGATGTCTGATGTGGGTGCAATATTCCTCATACCTTTTGATCTAATATGAATGTGAACACTCATATAATCTTCTGATATGGGTAACTAATCTCTACAAGACCTAGCTAGGATGGAGGCATCACTAGGATATGGTAAGGATTTATCCTGAAATTGAATATACCATCGGGTCTGTATCAAATTGTCTGACCTTTGTTTATGCTTCCACCCATTTAGGGTGGTGGTGTCCCTACAAGTTTCCTTGAAAATATTGTGTTATTGAAAGGGGAATCATCTGTTCATCAATTATGTGTGGTAGGAACACATTTCTATCATCCCTTGGGTCAAAGTTGAGGTGAAAGAACTAGATACTACATTAACTGAAAAAGGTAAATCCTCAACAGTTAACATAATTGCTATTAATTTGACAACCTTATTTATGTACGTTGACTAACAAGCCTTATGTGATTAATTATAGAAATTTCACCTCAAGGATCAGAGATCCCAGATCCTTTGACCTCAGTATCTCTTCCCATAGAAGCCATCTATACACCATGCTCACTAAGGGATGTGAGTACGAGTCCCTCACTCACCACCTTATTCCTGAATACATATATGTTCCTTAACTAGGCATGAGCTAAGGTTCTGAGTACTCTATATTTCAATAAAAAAATTAGGTAAAAAGTGTGGGTAGATATATAAATAATGATCATAGATGGGCCCTTTAAAGATCTCAAGGACCATTTGGACCACTTCTGGTACATGCTCAGAACCCTTAACTCCAGTGGGTTTAGATATGAACTACTATATTATAGGGTGAATGAGGTGGTAACCATTTGGGAGGAGAATATGGAATTTGAATTGAATCTATAAGTAGTGGATGTTTCTTTTTTGGATGTACAACATCAAAATAATTCCCTAGAAAAAATCTCTCAGCATGAAATGGAATTAGTGACTCATCAAAATTCATTCAATACTGGGAATGTTGAAATTGATAGGATTCAATAGAAGTTTTTTCACCAATTCTACATATTTAATATTGAAAATAAGATAATAGGAGAATAATATAGTCTCCATGATGTGGTAGAGAAGGTCATACATGAAGTTACTACCAAGGTAGAGGCACTATGATAGGCTGCAGAGGTAAGGACTGCATCAATAGATTAATTACCCCAATCTGTAACTTCTCTAGGGTAAAATATAGCAGATCTCATGTAGTTTTATGAGAACATACTATCATTATTTTTTATTCATAGGAAACTAATTTTATCTAGGGAATCGTGGGAAATATTTCAAGATGTAGAGATTCCTCCCTTATTTAGAATTTTCAACATAGAAAAACATTTGAATTCCATGTGTATAAAGAAAGTATTAAGAGCCTCTATAGACCCTAAAACACTGACATGATTATTCGGTCATATATTTACAAGGGATTGATTATAAATATGTTCCATGAGAGTCGTTGACTCTAAGGATGGTAAATTAATGGAAATATATTAACACAGTAGACCTATAGATATGGTGTTCACAAGCCACCTAGGTTTAGAGAAGGTTCTTTAGTGTTTTTATGGAAATAAAACCACCCTGTCACTAGGTCTCCAATTGGATAAGATATCGATTGGGATATGAGTGGTCTAACATATGTCTTATAATTGGTATTATGTTTTTATATACTAGATTAGGGTTTAGATCAAGTAAAATATTCCTTATAGGATTGGGCCTTATAGTGATAGGTGCAGCAATTGTATGTCTACTGTTTGATGAGGAAATACTTATGAGAATATATTAGAATATTGGTGGGTTCTTAGATTTGGATGGTCCCTCTAAGTCTATAAAATGTATTATGAAAGGTTTTACTCAATTTAATGATTCAATAGTTCAACTAAAGAGATTAAGGATGAGATGCTAGTATGGGTATTGGGTATTGTCAGACAAATTGGCATTATAAAGGCAAGAGGCTTGGTGTGATTTATCTTATGATAGAACCTAGTTAGTGGGGTTGGGTTATAATACATCATTTTGATGAAGTTATTGACCAGATTATTGAGAATAAAATTAAGGAATAGTCAACATGTCGAGAGAAGACTATAGTGTGTGGGATTAGGATTATGATTAGTGAGTAGCGACTAGGATGCGTCTGAGGGACCCTAGAGGATTCCCATGTGGATGAGATAAGAATGTAGATGGGTTTGACATGGTGTGATTTTTTTACTAGGACAATCATGAGTTGAATAATCCTTTTTTTCTATTTTGATGATGAGATGTGCATCGAGGCATGGGAAAATCCTCAAGAGATGAGTCTAGACAATGTGACTGAGAGGATATACTAAGATATGTTTGATAGGATTAGGTGAGTGGCCAACCCATGAGAGGATGATATGATGTATGGAGAAACTTGGAGGCACTTGGGGTTATTTATGATATCTCATGGAGACACTTGGGGTTATTTCATGACTCCAACATACTCCAAAAATATTCCCACACAATGTTTTAGAAAAACAATTCCATATCATGGAAGACCCTAAGAATACTCTTGCTTCCAATGTTTCCTCACACACATACCTCATGGTATTACAATATACAAGTGATCTACATCAACTAGTCAGGATAGAATCACTACCCTCCATCCATAGAAAGTATTAAAAGATCTAAGTTTCGAATGCGATAAATAAAATAAAATAAAAACAAAACAAAAACATACATCTATCCTGTGACTATACATTTCACTGCCAGTATACAAGAATCACAATGCCGCATTAGTCAAATCATGTTCCTGTAATCAAAGGGGAAATAGTTACATTTAATAATCTCTTCATTTTTCATTATGTTTTTTATATAGCACGTTGTTGGAAACACCAGATTAGTACACTTATCCAATGAATATTCAACTCTTCTATATTATTTGAGTTAAAGATTGTGAACATAACCCTCATTATTACGAAAAGAACCTCACATGGACCACAATTAATGTTTGGTAGTTGATCCTGCTCTTGAACCTAGTTGGGAACTAGTCCATGAACCAGATGGTCTACTTGGTCATGAGGGTGTAAACCAATTCATTATACTATATTAAGAATAATGTTTTTGAAATCTTTTTTAACAATGATGGGAATTTATTATGGCTTGAGTGTCAATCAACTTCAGTTCCTAAGTTAATATCCCCTTAACTATCAGTAGATGTCAAGGGGTGTCTCCCATGGGTTTCTTGTGGTGTGTAGTTCCTACCTATGATTTCTATGGTGCTTTCATATTGTCGAAAATTTGTATTTCATGATCAGTTTAATAAATACATAGGTCAACTGGAAAATACACCCATATTCAATAGATACTTACACACTTTTTATAGATAGTACCATCTAAATAACCAACTCATAAATCTAAGACCAACATTTTACTTTACCAATTCCAATTACTTAATATATGTAGAAACAACTTATGTTTTATCAACCAATCAATTAAACGGAAAGAAACTCCTCACAATAACCCATAAAATCTCATATAGAATCACTTACCTCCAATTAACCCACATCATTATAGATCTAAATGACGATACAACCTCATCACATATATATCATGATTAACAAAAAAATCCAAAACAATATCAGGTATAATAGGGGTATATAGAGAAAAATATGATGTTTTTAAAAATCATGAAATTTTAATTGAATGCATTGTTAGAATGAATGGTTCACAACCTGTGAATCTAACCCTATATTTTTGGGAGTCTCTATTTTCAAAAAAAAATCACAATTTACCCAATAATTCACCACACCATGAGTTGGTTACTACCCAAAACTCTAGAAAATGCATGATTAATATGAATGGTCATCCTTACCTGGATGTGTCGATCAAGAACCATCAATAAATTTTGGAGAAATGGAGGGAGGAGAGGGAGCCGAGAGAGGGGGACGTCGCGTGGCGTTTTCGGCCATGGGGGGTCCCATGCGTAACTAGAGAGGGGGATGGGGAATGTCGGAGGAGAGGGAGACAAGAGGGGAGGAAGGATGTTGCCAGGAGAGGGAGCTGAGAGGAGAGGGGGGAATCGTTGTTAGAGAGGGAGCTGAGAGGGGAAGGGGGGACATCTTTGGAGGAGAGGGAGCCGAGAGGGGTTGGGTATGGGAGGTGGAGGCAGAGGTTGGGAGGTTGAGTAAGTCAAGTTTATGGAGGGGAGGATATTTCCAAGAGTCAGAGGTTGGGGAGGGTTCATGCAGGGGATGAAAAATCAAGAGGGGTCCCAAAAATAGTCTGAAATCGGGTGTTTTTTTACCAATGGTTAATAAAAACCATAGGTAACATTTATCTTTCCCAACAGTTTTGTTAAACCATTGGTAAAACCCAGATTAAATTATCTATATCAACAATTTAATAGAACCATTGGTATATGTTCTTTATCCCAATAGTTTTTTTTAAACTTTTGGGAAATAATTGTTGGTATAGGCTAGCTTTCCACTAGTGGATTCAAATAAGGTATGCAAGTTTCAAAAATACATTTATGGATTAAAGAAAGAATTCAGGTCATGGAACATTCATTTTGGTGAAGCCATAACAAAATTTGGTTTTATCAATAATGAATTTGAACTTTTTATATACAAACGGTTTTGTGGGAGTGCATCTATTTTTCAAATAGTATATATTGATGACATATTACTTATTGGAAACGAGATACTAGTCTTATAGTCTATTAAGGAATTTTTTAATTAATGCTTCTCTCTAAAGGAATTGAGTGAGGCATCATATATTCTTGGTATCAAGATCCATCATGATAGATCCAAGAGATTGATGGGCCTAAGTCAAATTACAAACATTGATAAGATACTAAAGAGATTCAGTATGGATCAATCAAATAGGGGATTCTTTCCAGTGTCACATGGCATTCACATTTCTAATAAAATGTATCCTCAGACTCATGAGGAAACAAAGATAATGGAAAGGACTCCATATGTATCATCGATTGGGTCATTCATGTATGTCAAGCTATATACAAGGTTGGATGTCACTTATGCATTGAGTATGGTAGGAACATATCAAGTTGACCCAGGTGACTTCCATTGGATGGCAGTAAATACTATCCTAAATTATCTGAGGTGTACTAAGGATGTTTTCCTAGTTTATGGAGGAGATAAAGAACTAGTCGTCATAGGATATGCGGATTCTAGTTTCCAAACTGATCAAGAAGACATGAAGTTGCAAACGAGATACATATTCACTTTTAATGGAGGTGCAGTGATATGGAAGATCTCAAAAAAGAGTGTGGTCATATATTCAACAGTAGAGCCTGAGTATATTGTAGCTTCTAAGGATTTTAAATAAGTAGTTTGGATGTGAAGATTCATGCAGGAGCTAGTTGTGATACCTAATAATAAAGATCCCATCACACTGTACTGTGATAATATTGCAGCGGTGGATCTCAAAAAAGAGAAAAGGTCACATCAGTGGACGAAGAACATATTTCAGAAGTATCATCTCTTGAGTGATTTTTCTAAAAGAGGGAAATTTGCAATGAGCATTATATCCACAGATGACAATGTGGTGGACCCCTTGACCAGAGCCTTGACTCAGAAAAAATGAGATCATCATGTGAGGTTACCAGACTAAAGGTTGTAGGTAGTTGGCTCTAGTACAAGTGGGAGTTTATAGGAGTTGGTGTCATAGAACCAATTTGGTGTACTTTGATTTCATGAATATTTAATATAATTAAATATTAAACATATTATTACATATTGTTCATTGTTCTTCATGACTATAGTGTAATAATGTCATGGAGTATTTGTCCCATTGACAAGGTTATAGAAGTTCCCCGCTATGATGAGAACATTGAAGTGTTGTGACAACATTCTTAAATATAGTTCTATGGTTGGATGACATACTAAAATGGGACACATAGTATACTGACCGTCAAGTGCGATTACTCATAAGCATATGATACTTCCTCTCATGATGTTTTTACTTGGTAATCTCCAAGATGGGAGACTATAAGAACAGACCCGCCAGTAGGAATTCCACATATTTTGGTGTCAATAGATATTCCTATCTGCGAGAGTATTTAATGATCCTTAGACTTTAATATTATCATTAATATGTGTCACGAATCATGCACTTTTATTTACTGACGAAAATTATCATGCATACAGTTGGCGGGAAGTAGGGTATGTTGGGTGTGTCATGAGTGGCATGTTATTAATGTATAAGTCAAGGAATTATTTATCCCTTCTATTTATGGAAGTTTATATCTTCACCCTTTGATTTAAATATAATTTTCAAGAAAAATTCCATGTTCATGGTGTAATGATGTGTTTATTTTAGGTAGTCAAAGAATGGAGTATCAAGCACAATGGTTGATGATATTACCATGAAACCTTCTTGATGAGATATTAAGACAAAGAGATTATATTACACAATGAGCATTCATATGTGGATATCATTGTTGCATATTTAATTTCTTCCTCTTGGATTCCTTAACCCATTTCTAGATAGTACTCTTGGACTTTAGGCAAGCTCACCTAATGCCAATGAGAAAGAATTCTAGAGGGTCACACACTAAGTGTTTTTGGTGGTCTCAATTAAATTCTATTTGAATTTAATTTATGAAATAAATATTATTCTCATGAACATGGAATAATTTTATTCAAGTTAAAATGATCACATAAATAAATATTTATTCACTAGACTATGATTAAAATATATTTATTCACTTTATTGAATGTTTAATAAATATTTATTAACTAGTTTTTAAATAAAATATTTATTTGAGGGAATAAATTATTTGTTTATTTATTTGGGTGTTCAATAAATGGAAGTAGAGTTTGAGTGGACCAAGGCTGGTCTAGTAGTAAAATAATTATTTTCAAGACAGTAATTAATTATTTCACTAGTTGGCACAAGTTAAAATAATAATAATGTTGTGATTATTTTGGGAAGTAGAATTTTATTTATAATTCCATTTTATACAATTTGGAACACCATAAACAATGATGTGGTGTTATTATTAAGATCATGTGTTTTATCTAATGTTAGGAATATATTTAATTGTTGTTACACAATTAAACATTAAAACTGAATCCCCATGATGATAAATAGACACATATGTCTATTGTGACATGCACTGAACTGCACGCCTGGTGAATTCAGAATTGTTGAACCAAAAAATTTCTCTCTCAAATAATCTTCCCTCCCCTCTCAAGAATGAGATACATTCTTCAAGACCAAAGAATATGTGATCAAGAATGACTCACACAAGACATCTGTGTCACCGCGCTAGCACCTGAAGAATGACAGGTGTCGATCAGAGGCCATCAGAGAACGTGTGGATCACCACTAGAGGGATTGTAGTTTGGATCCTCAAAATCACAACAAGATAATCTGAAGGGGTCATTCCAAATAATCAACCTCATCAATAAAGAAAATATAGAAGATCCATGAATTCTTTTTTTTCTAAAAATAATTAAATTAATTATAAACATGATGTTAAAGATCCTCTCTAAAGGTTTCAGGCCTCTTCCTTCTTTATCTAAATCTTTGATTCTATTTCGTAGAAACTATCATTCATTTTTGTATTGATCTAAGAATAATCATTGATCATGGTAAAAAATAAATTTGGGTGTCGGCCTAACCGCGCTTCTGTTGTGCCTGGAACATTCAAGTGGTATCAAAGGGGTTACATCATAGTTTATAATTATTTAAATAATTCATTGATGATTTATAGTTTTATAATTTAGTTTTCCAATTCAATTTAATTGTTCTGAAAATATGAATCTTAGGATCTATTACTCCTCTTTCATTTCTCATTCACCTTATAGAAATGATCTTTTCTCTTAATTCTGATTAAAATAAAATAGAGGATCTCATCCAGATGTTCCAAAGGATCCCAGCTGTACAACACCAGAATATATGGCTGTAGTTATATTCACATGTTGTGTATCAAGGTTCAATGCATCGAGACCGGTTCGTCATACCAAGATATGTCATTAGAGTTTTTCTAAGTCTTAAATACTCTGTGTGTTGACCAGGAATAGGTGGCTCATGGTTTCCAGATTACACATCGTGTGGCCCACTAGACATGGCATGTAGTCTCTTTGGGTTAGGGTGGGACCGTGTGCCCTGTACAGGGCTTTCCCAGATGGAGACTGTTTAACATGGATACTACACGACATGTGGCCCACTATACATGCCATGTACTCCAAAGATTTCTGAAGTGTATATACACACTGTATCCCTAGGCGTTTACTTTGGATGGACAACGAATGATAGTACACACCATATAGTAGGAACTACATGACGTGTACTCATAAAAATTATGCAGATCTATTAAAATTTATTATTATATTATACAAACCCTTGAGATGTGTACCATGGTGAAGGCATAAAGCAGGGGAACAATATGTTATAGGTGTTTTATATATATCTGTTTTTAATTTAACATATGTGTCATGATCATTCCTACTCATTGGGTAGTTATGAACGAGAATTCACCGGGTTGCCTCCAAGGTACAACTTATGTACAAATATAATTTTAAATGAATTTATTTGTTTAAAATTATGATGGATGAGAATCTCATGGAAATTTAGAAAAAATGTTTAAGATAAAATGATGGATTAATTAAAGATGATAATTAATTGATTCGAGCATGATTTATCATAAATAAGAATGATTAAAGAATTAAATAATAGTTTTATTAAATACATAACTTTTTGCATGTATGTGGGTTATCATGAGCTAGACCAAGACCTTTTTATGTGATTGGTTTACTTTTAATTTATTTATTAAATTAATTGTTGGCATGCGAGCCATCTCTCCTCATTAATATGTAGGGCCTATGGGCCCATGGTTTCTTTTATGTAAACCGGCCTTTTTTAACCCTCACCTATGTGTGAGTTAAAAAAGCATATATAATGGATGGAACTACTAATATAGAGGAGGTGGTTCAAGCTGGAGCCGAGTTGAAACCAATCCTAAGAGATACAGAGGTGGACTGATGGAAATCGGTAAACATGTACCCAAAATGTTTAAGGTGTTTCTCCCCTATTCCAGGGTTAGTTTATCAACCTCTAGATAAACTAACCATTAGAAAATTTCATGATCATGCCCTTTTCTTTATTTTATTTCTTTCAGTTGCATGGTCTATTTATTATGGGTGTGTTGTCATGATCACACAATTAATGAATTTAATAAGCACGCAAGATGAAACTAAAATAAGACTAACTTATGTGTAAATATTATCAAGACATGGTTAATGAATTAATTTTATTCCACTTAATATTAAAAATCATGTCATAATGATAATAATAAATTCACGCATAAGAGATAAAAATCCATCAAATAAAATATTATGTCAGAACAAGCCTTTCGTTACTTGATTAAGGGAAAAACTCAGCAAAACTATATGTTTCACCAGCCCTTGTTGGGACACTTCCTTTTATACATGAAGCCATACTGAAAGATTTCAGGTTGAATTAACCATATTACATCAATAGGAGTAGCTCTTGATAGACTTGGTGTAATATTTGAGGAAAGAGTTTAAGAAATCTAAAATCTAGATTTCAGGATTGGGGGGTCCACTCAACAGATCAAGGAGCTGAAAGCATGTTGTTGGCAAAGACCTACCTACCTAAATACCTTAAAATAGCTTGACCAACCCATGTTGGGGTTATGCGAAGGGGAATATGGATCCTTTCCACTAGAATTTCATAGAAACTGGCCATTCCAATTTCCATGCTGAGGGGAATTGGTAATTGATAAAATAGTGGGAGACTTAATAAAATTGATTTATTATTTCAAATAAAATGTAATAAATGAAGTACTAATGATATTCTCTTTTATTATAGAATAAAAATGAAAATCTCATCAACCACACTATCCCTGTGATCAATTCTGGATAAATAAAACATCCTCACCAACAGTAAGTTCTAGGAATGGTTTAGACACCTTCGGGTTATCCTACGCCTTGAACAGAAGTCTTACATGTTGGAGTCATCATTACAGGATCCACATACCAAAGATATGAGTGATGAGGATTTCCTGGTCTATGAGAAACATATGAATGATTTTGTTGACATTTAATGTTTTATGCTATTATCAATGTCTAGTGAGCTCGTGAAGTCTCATGAAAACATGGATGATTATAGAATGCTCGAGCACCTCTATGGTCTTTACCATGAGAGAGAAATATAGGAAATATTTGAGATCTCCAAGTCACTCTTTCAGAGTAATCTTGGAGAGGGTTCCCTAGTTGGGCCTCATGTAGACAAGATCTTTGTATACACTGAGTGCCTGGAGGTTCTAGGGTTTTAACTCCCTAAAGAACTGGGAACTGATCTCATTCTCGTATCCCTCCCTCATAGATTCTCTAAATTTATTGTTAATTTTAATATGAAAAAGATTGATATTTCTCTATCTTATCTTCTTATCCTCATTCTCTAAGTGTAAAAATATATGAAGCGTGAAAATCTTTCTGTCCATATGGTGAATAAGAGGAAAGTGAAGGAAAAGATATTTAATAACAAAGATTCTTTACACCCCTCCAAGAAAAAGAAGATCAAAGGGGAGGCAAGGAAATAGGAGTTTGTTTGTTTCGCATGTGGAATGAAGGGCCGCTGTAAGAAAAACTGCACCCAGCCTAAGAAGCAAGGGGAATCTTCAGGTGCGTTTGTTATCAAATGCAATCTATCTATTTCTATAAATTTGGTATTAGATATAGCTTGTATTGCTCGCATATGTATCCAAATACAGAAACAAAGTAGATTCAGGAATATTGACCGAGGGGAGGTAGATCAAAGAGCAGCCAATGAATCCAGACTTATTGTTGTAGCTATCAGGGACTACCACCTCACATTTCCAACTAGGTTGATCTTGGTATTAAATGGTATTTATTATGTGTCATATGTTACTAAAAACATTATTTATGTATACAAGTTAGATACAGATATATTTTTTTCATATTTGAAATCAATTTTTCTTCTTTTACAAAGATAACATTTGTTTTGGTATGGAAAATTTATACAACGGTCATTATGTGTTGGAATACACAAACCAAGTAATGGAAATCAATAACAAAGATTCTACACATGAATCATACCAAACCCAACTTTGGAATCATCGTCTAGGTCATGTAACTGATAAATTCTTAACAAAGTTACATCAAGATGGATATTTAGATTCTTTAGAAATAAAACCACTTGGCATATGTCATGCATGTTTATAAAGAAAATAACCAAAGGACCATTTAGTGGGAAAGGTAAAAGTGATAAAGAGCTTCTTGAATTGGTTTATACCAATGTCTGTGGACCATTTCTAGTTGAAGCAATTGGAGGGTACTCATACTTCAAAACTTTTACTAACTATTTTAGTAGATATGTTTATATCTACTTAATGAGGTATAAGTTAGATTCTTTTGATAAGTTCAAAGAATACAAGAATGAAGTTGAGAACCATCTTGGTAAAAAGATTAAGAAACTACGCTCAGAACGAGGTTGAGAATATCTTAATCAAGAGTTCATTGATTAGTTATGGGATCTTGGGATCCTATATCCACTCACTCCTCCTTACATGCCACAGTGGAGTGGTGTGATAGAAATGAGGAACCACACCTTGTTGGACATGGTGAGATCAATGATGATTCATGTGAGTCTTCCATTATCCTTTTTGGGATATGCATTACAAACAGCGGTGCACATACTAAACCAAGTACCATGTTGGTAAAAATCCCTCAAGGTGCCCTCTCAGTATGTTTTGGGTGTGGTTGTGTTTTTTGACAAATCCAGATGACCGCAAATGAGTATGGTTTGTGTTTTCTGAAGACAGGTTTTTAAGGTGGTGCATTTTCCCAGTGTTTGCCAAATTTTTGGGCCTCAAAATTGAGAGATTGATATTGGAAAAGGAAGGATTTATTTATAGAAGTGAATGTAATGAATAACTATGAATAAAATCAGCAAAGGATTAGAACAGTGTACCATAATTCATGGTACGTGTACTATGTTACGGGAAGGGTATGCAGAGCTCCGATAATGGTATGTCATAGCAGTTTTCAAAATCGGAAATGGTTCACACGGAAGTCAGTGCAATACATGGATGGGTTAATGTTGGTGGAGGAGATCAGTCACGTAGGAACAAAGATAGTACGTGAACTAGTTGTGAGAAACAGTTTGCGGGTGACTTGAGGTTTGCGTTGGAAAAAGGATTAGTACACAGTGAAGGCTGAATTAAAGATTTAGTAAATCTTGGATTAGCATATTTCGTGGATATCTTTTCCTATATTAGAATTCCTAATCCCAGCGATTATGGTGGAGATCGAATATCATTAGAACATCTTCTTGATCTTGTATTTCTGCAAAGTTTGGAGGTGGTTCACGAGGGATAATCCCGTGAAGGCTAAAGTGGTTTGTACATAAGAAATTTCATTCGAAGGATTTAAGAGGAAAGGTGTATATTCTTAAGACTCAGTACGCAGAGGAGGAATCTCCGGTATCTGAGAGAGTGAATTCGGCAGGCAGTACGTGGAGGGAGAGCTCTGGTACCTAGAAGCAAAGGCAGTTCGCGAACAGTGAATAGTTCATGGATAGAGGGTGATTCACAACAGAGGTTTGTTGGATTGGTATGCAGAGGCGATATGCGATCGTGAAGGAAGAAGCAGTCTATAGACAAAGGGCGGTTTGCATCAGCAGTTGTAGTACACGGAGGAGGTGACCGTGTACCAAACCTGGTACACCATACGCGGAGGAGCAAGGCGGTTCGTGGTTTGCTTAAGGAAGCTCTAAATTTTTTTAATTCTGTTTGTGAAAGTATTCTTCGGTACCTAACAGTACCTGGGAAGGTGGAATTCATCTGTGGGTGAAAAGGGACTTCAACAGAGCATCTACCTATAGTCGAGGATGCGAAAATTCATGAAAATGAAGGGACCTACATGTCCATAAACTATGATTGACCTACAAGTCCATAAACTATGAGTGGATTCCTTTCTAAGATCAGTGAGCAGAGGAAGAGGAAGATGATGACCATTTCCACCAGTAGTGAGCTAGATAAAGAGGCATAAAGAGTGACCCTTGGGAATGTAGTGATCAAACACTAAACATTGTAAAGACAGTGAGCCTGGGAATAAAATATATAGCCCAAATATTGTACTCATTATTGGCAGTGAGCCTTAGTGAATTTGGTACATTGGCACATTGCCATTGTATGCTCCTTGGACGTAGCCCAGTGAGGGTGAACCAAGTAAAAATCACGGTGACTGGTGCATGATTTTATATCTATTTGTATATTGCTAGGTGCAAAGAGAGAATTGAGTTTTTATAACAATGAAACAAGATACACATGGAAGAATGTTTTAATCGTCCATACCATGATTAACCCCCCCCCCCTCAGGGTATTTGACCTAGTAGACCTAATAATTGGTATCATAGGGAAAGTTTGGAAGCCATTAGTTTTCTCTCAAGAAGAATAAATGGAGGTGGTCAATCATAAATAAATTCTAATCTTTTATGGAAATAATTTTCAACAATGGAAGAATCAAATCCAGCACTACTTCCGATTAGTTGGGATGGATGTCTTCACATCAAATATTCATGCAATATCAGCTGATATTAATAGTGGTTCTTTATCAAAATCTGAAAGAAGAGAATTGGATGTCGATGATAAATGGATCAATGATTTAGGGGGATCCCTATGAAATGCAATTTATATGAAGGTGATGTCCTGTAAAACATCACATGCAATGTGGGAAAATTATTGAACATCTATGAGGGTGACACAAAAGTTCAAGAAGCAAAGTTGCAAGTTCTATGGAACAAATATGAGGATCTCAGAATGAATCCCAATGAGACTGTTGATGCATTCTTCGATAGGATAAATATTATTTTGGAATACATGCGGGTTCTTGTAGAAGTCATTAAAGATATAAAGATTGTGAAATCTATCTTGAAGAAACTGCCACAACGGATCAATCTGAAAGTTTCATTGTTGGAAGGCAAATACCCGAATGAGCTGACACTAGATAACCTACACAGTACCCTTGTAGCAGATGAAATGAGAAATGATGATAACGATGTAGAGGAAAAGGTGAAGTCTAAGGAAGTGGAATTCAAGGCCATAAAGAATATCTTTATTGAAGATAGTCATGAGGAGGACAATATGGATGATTTCATGTCATTTTTGTCCTCCAATCTGCAAAGGGGGAAAGGGATGTTCAAAGGAAAACTTCCATTTTCATGCTTCTGATGAGGAAAGATAGGGAATTTTTCAGTAAAGTATACTAAGAGTTTTGATGGTGAAAATGAAGAAAATGATGAAATTATATAAAATAAGTATTCATAAAATGAGAAATGGAGGATAAGTAACAGTAGAAAGCTCTTAAAAAAGAAGAATATGCTTTCAAAAGAGGATGAAAGTTCTGAAGAATTTGAGGCAGAAGAGCTGGATGACTGCAAGGATCAAAAAATAGATTCTTTGGTGGTAGTTGTTATAAATTCATTAACAATAGAAGAAAGTGACAATGAAGAAGTAAAATTGAATTAATAGTTGATCTTCAGGCTAAATTAGAAGCTTCCCTTGAATAGGTAGATATTATGAGATCCAAAACAAAGAAACCTAACAAAGTTGTTCATGTTTCCAAACTCTTTATGTAGTAGCAAGTATAAGATAATTCTGAGTTGAATGAAAAAATTTAAAAGATGAGGTATTCAATGCGAGAATGATCAAAAAAATGTGGTTGAGTACAAATTAAAAATTGATTAATAGAAAATAGAAATTGATAGTTTGACTGAAACTCAAAAAGATCAAATCAAACGTATCGAAAAACTAGAAGAGGAAGTCTTCAATCTACGATGAACAATTGAAGATCAGTAGAAACATCTAAATCTTGGTTCGACATTAGTAAATAATATCATACAGGTAGTGGTTGTAGAAATTGCATTCAAGTCATTAGATTGCACTGGTATATGGATCATTGAGAGTGGATGCACTTCCCATATGACAAGAAATAAGGATCTAGTGACCAGAATATGGTATGATAAAGAAGGTATTTTATGATTTGGTAATGATGGGGGATTGAAAATTATTGTTTTAGGAAAATCCAAGTTTGGTGGAAAAGACATGAGACGATAAAATGTCATGGTTGTTGAGGGGCTTAGTCACAAGTTTCTTAGTGTTAGTCAATTGTGTGACTCAGGACATGCCATAATTTTTTCCAAGAAATTATGTATCATCAAAACAAAGGATGGTGTTGTTGTGTTGCATGTAAATCATATGAAAGGGAATCTCTACCTCATGAGTGGGGAAAAATATATGTGGTTTTTGTCCAAGGATGAAGAAAAAAAGTTATGGCATAAGAGTCTTGGCCACATAAGCCAAGGTTCCTTGGAATATTTGGTGAAATATGATGTAACTCGAAATATCCGTAGATTATCATGTGATCGTACTCATATGTGTGATGTCTACCAACATAGGAAGATTATTCGAAAGACGTATAAGCAAAAGGAGCAAAAAAGTCAACAAGATTTCTTGAGTTGGTGTATATTGATGTTTGTGGGCCATTTTCACCAAGGGGTATTTATGGGAGGAGATATAATGTTCTCTTCATTGATGACTATAGAATAATGTCATGGGTTTCAATAATCACCTACAAATATGAAGGGTTCAGTGGCTTTACAAGATATCGATAGGAATGCGAAAAGATACATGGTTAAAAAATCTGGATGATTTGAACAGATGATGGAGCAGAGTTTATATATATCCAAGTGGATTATTATCTTAAAAAACATAGGATAAGGCATCAAGTTTCAGAAGTAAGAAATCAAAAGTTGAATGGATTAGTTAAGAGAAGAAATCGGATTGTCAACAACATGGCTAGAACAATGCTCATTGAGAAAGACCTTCCAGAGAAATTTTGGAAAGAAGTAGTGATGACAGTAGTATACACTTAAAATATAGCTTTACATTTTTCAAAATATGATAAAACACTATACGATTTATGGTATGGTAAGAATCCATCATTAAAGAACTTTTGAATATTCTGAAGTAAATTTTTCATTCTCAATAAGGAGAAACACATGAAATTTGAATCTTGTGAGGATGAAGGAATATTTCTTGGATACTAAATAAGAGAAAAAATATAAATGATTCAATAAAATGCTAGGAAAAATAGTTGAAAGTCATGTTGTAAATACTGTGGAGAATGAATAGAATTCTCAGTAAATACATGATCAGAATTAGGAGGATAGTGATGAGGAGATGAGTAGGTCAGGAGATGCTCCAGCTCCAGAGTTTGATTCAGAAGAAGAATCGGATGATGAGAACAAAACAATGTCTTCTTAGAGTCCAGAGAAAAGAGCTGGAATTTATAGGCAAAACATAATTGGTGATCAGACAGCACTAGTGCAGACAAGAAGGATGAATACTGTACAACAAGAATCATACTTATCATAGGTGTAACTATAAGGCCCCGGCCTTAAACCTTACTTAATCTTGAGTTATTACAAGATTACACATTGAGTATCTTTTCGGGTTTAGAGTTTTAGAGAATTAGATCATAAAACTTGCATTACATTCCATATATAAACAAAGTGGTTACATTAAGATAGTATTCTTTATTCCCATCAATGGAAACATATTTAAAATAAAACATGGATTCTTTCTTGACACTTCCTTGACACTATCATCATATCATGTACCTTTCCCTTGACCTGTGAAAAACATTTCAAAAAAACTTGGGATGAGCATAAAAATCTCAGTAAGGGATATAAAAATATGGAAAGGAAACATGGGTACATATATACATAAGGATGAGATCATACTTTACCCATAAAACATAAGCACTTTAACATACCTCATCAAATCATGAATAAATCATAGAAATCATAAGACATAAAGGTAACTTGAGGCATTCATAACATTCTTACGTAGGGAGTAACCCTCTTGGTTACGTTTGGAATACCCATCACAGTATATTCCCTAAATCTCTTCAGAGAAACCTTAATGTTTCACTCCTTCGCGTTACCCAATGCATTGGAGAGCTATATCGGGCTCACCCGCCCTTAGTCTATCACGGAACCACCTATCTTCATAATAATGCCCAAGAACCTCAACATAATCATATCACATAAAACATGCATAAAGGAAACATAACATTTCCACCTTTCAATCACAAGATATCAATACAACACATTGATATAAAAACATTATGAAAGCCATTTTCAATACCAAAATAAAAGAAAATTAAAACATGGTATTTATTTTTCTTTTAAAAAGATGGTATGGCTTGTAGAGGAAGCTGAAACTCAAATAATGGTCACGACGGTGGAGAAGTCGTTGTCGCCGCATACGTACGAAAAAAACATTGCCTTTTGTCATTTAGTAAATGCTTCGTATAAAAAATACTCCTTTGAATAAACATAAAATTCAAAGGGGTTTATACACCGTACAAAAGAATGTTGTGTATAAAATAAAATATTCCTCAATGAAAAGAGATTGAGACGAAGTCCCATACCTCGGGTCCGACATGACTCGGTCGTTCTTTAATCTCCTGAATAATAAACATGAGTTAATTTATACTTGTTTAAGAACCTTTTTCAGGTTCATTATACCTTTTATATCACTTATTTTTTTGTCATGAACACTATGTAATTATTTATGTTAATAACGGTCGTTTTAACGATCATTGGTACTTGAGTCAAAAATAAGCCCTTTATAATTACATGTTGTTCATGTATCCATTATATCCAGAATGGTATTCATGATGTAGATATCATATATGTCATATATATCCAGTACATGCATGCATTTATAATATTACATAATCATTTATAGGTAAGAAATTAAATGCACCGTTCATGGAGACGGTAAGCCCTACGTACGCATGAATGCTACTTTCATTTCTATTTCGTATTTTATAGAATGGAATCATAATGATATAAAGATATATTATAATTCCAGTATAATATCATATATAATATCATAGTTCCATCCTTCATACATCCCACATATGGTATTTAACGAATCAACTCACTTTGAGGGGGCGGTAGTCCGCACTTCCTTAAATGAAGATATCGCGTTTACCCATAATGGAAGACATAAATGTATACCCAAAATAAAAAATAAAGAAGCTTAAAGAAAACATAAACATATTATATATCATATATAAATGTAGTTTCATCTTAATGGCCACCTTTGAAGGTGTTAATGGAATGTTGAACAATCATCGTTTCGGGAGGCATAAATTCACCATCCACGGAAACCGTATGTTCATTAACCATTAGATGTAGGTGTGTGTAAGTGTAGCTTGAGTACATATTATAAAAACATCCTAGTATATTGAAGATACTGGATTTGTTACAAAATAAATAAATAAAAAGAGTTTAGGGGGTTGGAGAATCAAAATAAAACAAAAGGACTCAAGTGAAGACTTTACCTTAAAATCGGGTAACTCCCTTTGGTTTGAGCTCAAAGGCTTCCTTGGGAAGACTTCTGCCCAAATTGAGGCTTCAAGGAGTAATATAGGGAAGTGGAGAGACAAAATGGGAAGGGGTTGGATGAGCCAAAGGCTTTGGATGTGTGGGTAAGGAGGTAGAGGTGGGGGCCTTTTATAAGAGGAGAGGAGGAGCACTCTTAGAAAGTAAAGAAATATTACTTTATTTGAAAATGTGTTTCGGATTTAAAAGGTACCACATTGATATAATTCCAGGATAATGTGATAAGGGTTATAAATCCACCCATCCAATAGGTTTTGTACATGCGTAAGTCATAGATTTTACATTATCTTTTCATTTTATTTAAATCCTTTATTAATGAGGTAATCGCTACATCATTATTATGTCATAAATACATTTATTTATTTAATGTCAAAAAATTATCAAAAAACTACTATGATGTAGGAAATATTTTTATCTTTCCAATGAATATTTATAGTAAAAAATCTGACATGTATAACCCCATATAAAAATTGTTTTCGTAAAACATATTATGTTTGTGTCATTTTTACTTTTACATTAAATAAAAAGTTATTTATGTCATTACCCAACCAAAGTGGCTCCATGGGGTCCCCAAGTTGACCCATGGCTTTTCATGGTCGGCCATGACACATCCAATAAGGTTAGGACATGTGTATAGGTCGTTTTATATTATTAAAGCATTATTTTTACCTTAAACTACACTAATTACCACTAATCGCGATTAAAAACTTAATAAGTTACTATTCACCAAAAAATTATTTTAATCTCATTGAACCACATTTTACTTCTTAATTACAACCATGTATGTTGGATTTTCGAAATTTAAAACACAACGGTGGCAAAATTTCATTTAAATGAAAAATCAGTTTCTTTAACTACCACTTAGTGATTTCACTATTCATCAAAATTGAAGTTTTTCAGAAAAATACCAAAACTTCACCCTAAGCTATATTTGATATTTTGAATTCAAAAATGATGTATATTTTACAAAATTCAAAAAATATAATTCAGATTAATTAATTTAATAATTAATTCTCGTTGTCATGACAAATATCATGTTTTTATGAAACAATAAGTATCAAAAGATTGACACCAGTTTAAGTCCAATTTCAAAGTGAAATTGATTCCAATGACCACCATTGGATTAAATGGTAAAAATATATTCTAATTTAACTTCAAAACAAATTCAAAACATAATCTAATCATATAAATAAATTAGATTAAAAAGCAGTTTTGATGTAAAATGCAGTATTTTTCACTATTCATTAAAAAAAGAACATTGCCAGAAAAATACAAAAAATTCACACAAAGTAAATTTTGATGTCCCAATCATAAAGAATAAGTTTATTTTGACAAACATAGTTTATAAAATTGTCAAAAGATAGATTCAAAAATGGTTTTCCATCAAAAGGCAGTAAACAATCTTTTAAAAATATTAGTGTATTCCATGCTTAAGATTGGATTTATTTTCATTTTAAGCCTCTAAAACACTATCTAATTCATTAATAGACATAGATAAAAATATCTATTATTCATTACTTACTTGGGATGTTACATCCTTCCCCCCTTTAGAAAATTGCGTCCCCGCAATTTATTTACTTATCAAATAAATGGGGGTACTTATCCCTCATTGCATTTTCAGATTCCCATGTTGCCTCTTCAATCATGTGGTTTTTCCACAAAACCTTTACCTGGTGAATCACCTTATTCCGTAACACTTGCTCCCTGTGGTCAAGAATCTGTATTGGTTGTTCCTCATAAGATAGGTTCTCTTCCAGCTGAACTACCTCTGGACTCAAAACATGAGATGGATCTGGCATGTACTTTCTCAACATCGAAACGTGAAAAACATTGTGTACCTGAGATAAACTCATAGGTAAAGCCACTCGGTAAGCAACTGATCCAACTCTCTCCAGAATTTCATATGGTCCAATGAACCTTGGACTCATCATTCCTTTCTTACAAAATCCCATCACACTTTTCCAAGTAGAAACCTTGAGAAAAACATGATCACCTACCTCGAAAGATAGATCCTTCCTCCGGTTATCCTCATAAATCTTCTGCCTGCTCTGAGCTGTTCTCATGTCCTTTAGAATCAGCTGAACTTTTTCTGCCATCTCTTCTACCATTTCTGGTCCCATCAACTTCCTTTCACCCACTTCATCCCAGAAAGCCGGTGTTCGACACCGCTTCCCATATAATGCCTGAAATGGTGCCATCTGTATACTGGAATGAATGCAGTTATTATACGAAAATTCAACCAAAGAAAGATGTTGGTCCCAAATTCCCTGATAATCCATCGAACAGGCTCGTAGCATAACCTCCAAGGTCTGAAATTTTCGTTCTGACTGCCCATCTGATTGAGGATGAAAAGTTGTACTAAAATTTAATTCAGTACCCAACGACTTCTGAAGGCCTTTCCAAAAGTGAGAAGTGAACCTGGGATCACGGTCAGATACAATGGAGAGAGGAACTCCATGTAACCAGACTACCTCTTTAAGATACAAACATGAAAGTTGATCTAGGGAAAAGGTATATCGTATAGAAAGGAAATGAGCAGACTTGGTCAAGCGATCAACAATAACCCAGATTGCATTATTACCTCGAGATGTCTTCGGTAATACCACAACAAAGTCCATGGATATATTCTCCCATTTCCACTCTGGCACTGGTAAAGGCTGAAGCATCCCTTTCGGTAATTTCCGCTCTACTTTAACCTGTTGACAAGTCAAACACTTCACAGTAAAATCCGCAATATCTCTTTTCATTCCATCCCACCAGTAATACTCTCGCAGATATCTATACATATTAGTATTGCCTAGATGAATTGAAAACGGAGAACTATGAGCTTCACATAACAACTCTCTCTTAAACTGTGAATCACAAGTCACACACAATCTCTTCCCAAATCTCAAAACACAATCATTATCAATGTTGAATTCAGACAACTTACCTTTCTGAACCAGCTCTATCTTTTTCTGCAATTCACTCTCTTGCTTCTGTGCTTGCTTGATTCTATCTGATAGAAATGATCTCACTGATACCTGAAACAAAACAGAAGAACTTCCTGCACCAAAAACTTCTATTCCAAAGTTCATCAAATCCTTAACCAAAGGATCACGTTCCAAACGCAACATTCCTAATGAAGCATTACTTTTTCGACTCAAAGCATCATCCACTTTATTTTCTTTTCCTGGATGGTAATTAATTGTACAATCATAATCCTTGATTAAATCCAGCCATCTCCTCTGTCTCATGTTTAACTCTTTCTGAGTGAATATATACTTTAAACTTTTGTGATCAGTATATATTTCACACTTTACTCCATACAAATGATGCCTCCAAATTTTTAAAGAAAAAACAACAGCAGCTAATTCCAAATCATGTGTAGGGTAATTTACCTCATGAGTTTTCAACTGTCGTGAAGCATAATCAATTACCTGATCATTCTGCATTAGGACGCAACCAAGTCCTTTCAATGAAGCATCACTGTATATAACAAACTCGCCATTCCTAGAAGGTAGTGCCAAAAATGGAGCATTCACCAATCTTCTTTTCAATTCCTGAAAACAATCATCACATTCTTTTTTCCAGATAAACAAAACACCCTTCGGAGTTAGCTTAGTCATTGGACTAGATAACCGTGAAAAATTTCTAACAAACCTTCGGTAATAGCCTTACAAACCGAGGAAGCTACGAATCTCAGTTACATTTGTGGGTCTTGGCCAGTCTTCCACAACTTTTGTTTTTGCAGGATCAACAGTTATTCCATCTTTAGAAACAATATGACCAAGGGAAGAAATTCGTTGCAACCAAAACTCACACTTGCTGAATTTCCCATACAATTTCTTTTCTTTTAAGGTTTGTAAGATAACCCTTAAATGTCTTTCATGCTCCTCTTTACTTTTAGAAAACACCGAAATATCATCAATGAAAACCACCACAAACTTATCCAAGAACTCATGGAAAAATATATTCATTAAGTCCATGAATACAGCAGGTGCATTGGTTAGCCCAAAAGGCATTATTACAAATTAATAATGGCCATATCTTGTACGGAACTCGGTCTTCATATCATCTTCTTCCTTTACCTTTAGCTGATGGTACCCCGGATATCAGGCCAATCTTTGAAAAAAACTGAGCTCCATGGAGCTGATCAAACAAATCATCGATATGAGGCAAAGGATATTTGTTCTTAACAGTGATGTTATTCAAGGCTCTATAATCAATGAAAAGTCTCATATAACCATCTTTCTTTTTAAAAAATAAAATAGGAGCACCCCAAGGTGATGTTCTAGGTAGAATGAAACCTTTCTCTAATAAATCTTGCAATTGCTCCTTCAACTCTAAAAGTTCAATTTGAGCCATTCGATAAGGGGGTTTTGAAATTGGCTTAGCATCAGGAACTAAGTCAATAGTAAACTCAACTTCTTGATCTGGTATTATTCCAGGAAACTCATCAGGAAAAACATCAGGATACTCATTTACCACTGGCACATCATTAATCTGAACAGTTCCTTTATTTTCAACGATGTGTGCAAGGTAACATTCATTTCCATCTTTTACAAGTTTCTTGGCCTCTTGATAAGTTATCAACAGTAAGGGTTCATTATTGTACACAAACTGAAAGTCTTTCTGAAAAGAAACTTCTTTAGCTCTACAGTCAATCTTAGCATGGTAAATAGAGAGCCAATCCATACCTAGGATAACATCAAACTCTACTAGAGGTAGAACAATAAGGTTTGAAAGTAGGTTCTTTCCACAGATAAGGATAGGAAGATTCTTATAAATTCTTTTTGCCTCAACATTTCCCCCAGGTGATTTTACCACAAGTTCAGAAGTCATTCCTTGAGATGGTATTCCCATTTTACTAGAAAAGGTTTCAGAGATGAAAGAATGTGTAGACCCCGAATCAAACAACACACTAGAATAATCTGAAAAAACAAACAATGTACCTGATACAACTTCATTTGATGGCCCGACATCTGCTAAAGTAGTTGCAAAGGATTTCACCACCCCGTTCTGCTTGTACTCTAACTGCTTCCCATCACTCAAGCTCTTTGTCGGACACTCGTTTTCATAGTGACCCATCTCATTGCACTTATAACATTTCACTAACTGTAAATCAAATTTGGTCTTACCATCACCCTGATATTTTTCAGTGCAATCACAAGCCTTATTTCCCATCTTACCACATCGGTAGCACTTTCCAGAATTCAGAAGACATTCCCCAGCATGCCTTTTTCCACATTTATCACAAATTGGAAACTTAGTTTTCTTACCATCAGAATTTTTTGAAGAATTTTTACCTTTCTCCTACCACCTCGGTCTCTTCTTCTATTGGTTGTTATAGAACACTTGATCATCAGCAAAATCCATTTCCACCTTCTCAGCACATCGAACAAGCTTTTCATAACTTTTAAACTCATGATAAGCTAATTCCCTTCGATATTTTGGCTTTAATCCTGAGTAAAAATGATTTATTTTACTATCAAGGTCTCAGATAAAATTTGGAGCATACCTTGCCAATCGAGTGAACCTTTCTTCATAGGCAGCCACTGAGTCTTCCTCTTGCCTCAATTCCAAGAATTTCTTTTCCATCCTAAGTCGAACAGCCTTAGGAAAGTACTTCTCAAGAATCATACCTTTTAATTCATCCCAGTAGAGAGCATCAATCTCATCAGCATCCCTGATATTTTTAACCATCGACCACCACTGATCTGCCTCACCCTCCAAATGGTAAATAGAAAGACTAACCTTTTGATTGTCTGAACACCCCATGACATCGAAGATCTTCTCCAGTGCTTTAATCCACCCTTCAAATAGCACATGGTCATATGATCCTTTGAATGATGGGGGATATTGCCTCATGAAATGTTCCACCACTGACATGTTCCTCTGCGGTTGATCTGGCTGATCTCGTGCATGGATACTACCACCATTTATAGCCTAATTCAACTGTGCCATCACTGTAACAAACTGTTCAGTTCCAATTCCGACCATCTCAGGATGCTGATTTGGAAGGTTATTTCCTTCTTTATGCCTTCCTAGCATTGCTTCCCTATTTCCTCATCGAAAAACCATTCTGAACAAACATGTCTTAGATGAAGCAACATGGTAATCTTCAAATGCTATATCATTTAAAAAAATATTTTTGAATAATCATTTAATAGAATTATAACTCCTAATGTTATCTAAACCGACCTCTGATACCAACTATAAGGCCCCAGCCTTAAACCTTACTTAATCTTGAGTTATTACAAGATTACACATTGAGGATCTCTTCGGGTTTAGAGTTTTAGAGAATTAGATCATAAAACTTGCATTACATTCCACATATAAACAAAGTGGTTACATAAAGATAGTATTCTTCATTCCCATAAATGGAAACATATTTAAAATAAAACATGGATTCTTTCTTGACACTTCCTTGACACTATCATCATATCATGTACCTTTCCCTTGACCTGGGAAAAAAATTTCAAAAAAACTTGGGATGAGCATAAAAATCTCAGTAAGGGATATAAAAATATGGAAAGGAAACATGGGTACATATATACATAAGGATGAGATCATAATTTACCCATAAAACATAATCACTTTAACATACCTCGTCAAATCATGAATAATTCATAGAAATCATAAGACATAAAGGTAACTTGAGGCATTCATAACATTCTTACGTAGGGAGTAACCCTCTTGGTTACGTTTGGAATACCCATCATAGTATATTCCCTAAATCTCTTCGGAGAAACCTTAATGTTTCACTCCTTCGCGTTACCCAATGCATTGGAGAGCTATATCGGGATCACCCACCCTTAGTCTATCATGGAACCACCCATGTTCATAATAATTCCCAAGAACCTCAACATAATCGTATCACATAAAACATGCATAAAGGAAACATAACATTTCCACCTTTCAATCAAAAGATATCAATACAACACATTGATATAAAAACATTACGAAAACCATTTTCAATACCAAAATAAAAGAAAAGTAAAACATGGTATTTATTTTTCTTTTAAAAAGAAGGTATTGCTTGTAGAGGAAGCCGAAACTCAAATAATGGTCACGACGGCGGAGAATTCGTTGTCGCCACATACGTACGACAAAAACATTCCCTTTTTTCATTTAGTAAATGCTTCGTATATAAAAGATTCCTTTGAATAAACATAAAATTCAAAGGGGTTTATACACCGTACAAAAGAAAGTTGTGTATAAAATAAAATATGCCTCAATGAAAAGAGATTGAGACGAAGTCCCATACCTCGGGTCCGACTTGACTCGGTCGTTCTTTAAACTCCTGAATAATAAACTTGAGTTAATTTCTACTTGTTTGAGAACCTTTTTCTAGTTAATTATTTCTTTTATATCACTTATTGTCATGTCATGAACACTATGTAATTATTTAAGTTAATAACGGTCGTTTTAACGATCATTGGTACTTGAGTAAAAAATAAGCCCTTTATAATTACATGTTGTTCATGTATCCATTATATCCAGAATGGTATTCATGATGTAGATATCATATATGTCATATATATCCAGTACATGCATGAATTTATAATATTACATAATCATTTAGTGGTAAGAAATGAAATGCACTGTTCATGGAGACGGTAAGCCGTACGTACGAATGAACGCTACTTTCATTTCTATTTCGTATTTTATAAAATGAAATCATTATTATATAAAGGTATATTATAATTCCAGTATAATATCATATATAATATCATATATAATATCATAGTTCCATCCTTCATACGTCCCACATATGGTATTTAACGAATCACCTCACTTTGAGGGGGCGGTAGTCCGCATTTCCTTAAATGAAGATATCGCGTTTACCCATAATGGAAACCATAAAGGTATACCCAAAATGAAAAATACATAAGCTTAAGGAAAACATAAACATATTATATATCATATATAAATGTAGTTTCATCTTAATGGCCACCTTTTAATGAGTTAAAGGAATGTTGAACAATCATCGTTTCGGGAGGCATAAATTCACCATCCACGGAAACCGTATGTTATTTAACCATTAGATGTAGTTGTGTGTAAGTGTAGCTTGAATACGTCTTATAAAAACATCCTAGTATATTAAAGATACTGGAGTTGTTACAAAAGAAATAAATAAAAAAGTGTTTAGGGGGTTGGAGAATCAAAACAAAACAAAAGGACTCAAGTGAAGACTTTACCTTAAAATCGGGTAACTCCCTCTGGTTTGAGCTCAAAGGCTTAATTGGGAAGACTTCTGCCCAAAGTGAGGCTTGACGGAGTATGAGAGGGAAGTGGAGAGATAAAATGGGAAGGGGTTGGCCGAGATAAAGGCTTTTTAAGTGTGGTTAAGGAGGTAGAGTTGGGGGCATTTTATAAGAGGAGAGGAGGGGCACTCTTGGAAAGTAAACAAATATTACTTTATTTGAAAATGAGTTTCGGATTTAAAAGGTCCAAAATTGATATAATTCTAGGATATGTTGATAAGGGTTTGAAATCCACCCATCCAATAGATTTTGGACATGTGTAGGTCATAGATTTTACATTATCTTTTCATTTTATTTAAATCCTTTATTAATGAGGTAATCACTACATCATTATTATGTCATAAATACATTTATTTATGTAATGTCAAAAAATTATCAAAAAAATACTATGATGTAGGAAATCTTTTTATCTTTCCAATTAATATTTATAGTAAAAATTCTTACTTGAATAACCCCATATAAAAATTGTTTTCTTAAAACATATTATGTTTGTGTCATTTTTACTTTTACATTAAATAAAAGGTTATTTATGTCATTTCACAACCAAAGTGGCTCCATGGGGTCCCCAAGTTGACCCATGGCTTGTATTGGTCGGCCATGACACATCCAATAAGGTTATTACATGTTTCTAGGTCATTTTATATTATTATAGCATTATTTTTACCTTAACCTACACTAATTACCACTAATCGCGATTAAAACCTTAATAAGTTACTATTCACCAAAAAATTATTTTAATCTCATTGAACCACATTTTAATTCTTAATGACAACCATGTATGTCGGATTTTTGAAATTTAAAACACAAAGGTGGAAAATTTCATTTAAACGAAAAATCAGTTTCTTTAACTACGACTTAGTGATTTCAGTATTCATCAAAAATTGAAGTTTTTCAGAAAAATACCAAAACTTCACCCTAAGCTATATTTTATATTCTGAATTAAAAAATGAATTCTATTTTAAAAAATTCAAAACATATAAGTCACATTAATTAATTTAATAATTAATTCCCGCTGTCATGACAAATAGCGTGTTTTTATGAAACAACAAGTATAAAAATATTGACACCAGTTTAAGTCCAATTTCAAAGTGAAATTGATTCCAATGACCACCATTGGATTAAATGGTAAAAATATATTCTAATTTCACTTCAAAAACAATTCAAAATATAATCTAATCATATAAATAAATTAGATTAAAAAGCAATTTTGATGTAAAATGCAGTATTTTTCACTATTCATTAAAAAATGAACATTGTCAGAAAAATACCAAAAAATTAACACAAAGTAAATTTTGATGTCCCAATAATAAAGAATAAGTTTATTTTGACAAAAATAGTTTATAAAATTATCAAAAGATAGATTCAAAAATGGTTTGCCATCAAAAGGCAGTAAAACAATCTTTTAAAAATATTAGTGTATTCCATGCTTAAGATTGGATTTATTTTCATTTTAAGCCTCTAAAACACTATATAATTCATTAATAGACATAGATAAAAATATCTATTATTAATTACTTACTTGGGATGTTACAGTAACCTAAATGTTTTGATGAAGTAGCTAGATATGAGAACTGGGTTCAAGCCATGAATGAAGAGCTTGACCCAATTGAGAATAATCAAACATGGGAGATTGTTTCAAGACCAGTAGACAAGAATATCATAGGGATAAAATGGGTATTTCACAATAAAATTAATGAATATGGTGTTGTGATTCGAAACAAAGAACACCTGGTGTATAAAGGGTACTCTCAAATAGAGGATATTTATGTTGATGAGATGTGTACACGTATTTCAAGTCTAGATACAATTAGATTATTCCTGGCCATAATAGTGAAAAGAATGTTTAAAATTTTATAGATGGATGTCAATTCCGCATTTCTGAATGAAGTTTTTGAAGAATAAGTATACATTGAGAAACCAAATGGTTTTCTCATTCATGAAGATAAGAATAGAGTATGATGCTTGAATAAGGCTTTATAGGGTTTGAAGCAAGAACCAAGATCATGGTATTCAAGGGTTGATCAGTTTTTAAAGAAGCTCTGTTTTCAGTGTGGTGGAGTTGATTATAATTTATATTTCAATAATGAGAATAGTCAAAGGATGATGGTACTGGTCTATATCGATGACATAATCTTTGGTGGATCAGATGAATCACAATGCATACAGTTTTCTGAATAATGAAAATCAATTTTGAAATGTCGATGATTGGCGAGCTAACATTTTCCCTTGGATTACAAGTGACGCAAGAAAGAAATGGAACTTTTATTTATCAATATAAATATTCCAAGGAGGTTTTGAGAAGGTTTAGAATGGATAATTCCAAATAAATTAATACTGTAGTTGCTACTCGATTGAAGGTGTCACATGATGATGAAGGTAAGGTAGTTAATATCATAGAATATAAGAAAATCATTGGAATCCTGTTGTACCTGACACCAACAAGGCCTAATATTGTATTATTCACATACCAAGTAGTAAGGTATCAAAGAAATATAAAGGAGAGAAAAATGACTGCAGTAAAAAAGAATACTTCGGTATATAAAGCGAACAATGGATTTTGGTTTAATGTATAATGGAAAAACTCTACAACAGTCATTGGGATGTACATATTTGGATTGGGCCAGATCAGCAGATGACAGGAAATCTACATCAGGAGGTTCCTTTTATCTTAGAGGATCGTGTATTTCTTGGCTTACCAGTGGCCTGCGCCACTGGGTCGTTCAATCAGGCTGCCCCTTCACGGGTCGGGCCGGACTACGGCCCAACGGTCCGGGTCCGCCAAGGCCCAGGCCATCTGGGCCGGACTCGGACTGGGTTGGGCCGACAAGAACTGGGTTGTTCAGAACTGAACTGGGTTAGGTCAGCCAATATGGCTGGGTCGGCCTGACCGGGATCGGACCGGACCCGGGCCCATCTGGACCCAGTTTCGCCTAATTTGGCCATAACATGTGATCCGGACGTTCGTTTGACGAACCATATGCGGTGCCGGAATCCTTAGATTGAGACTATACTTTTTTTATAATCCAATTTTGTTTTGAATAAGATTGGAGCATGTCTGGGTTGTATCAGACCCCGAATCCAACCGGGCCCCCGGAGCGGAAACGCTAATAACTTACAGATTGTGTGTTCGATTGAAGCGTCGTTTGTTGTGTTGAGTCCCTTATGACATGAAAGACCTTTGGGATACTTCTTTGTGTAAATTAGGGACAGATGAGGTATATCCTATGGCTTGGCGAGTGGTTCTCCCAAGCACTCTATGTACGGAACCCTATGAGTGGCTGAGAATTGACGATTGTTGTCCATTACGACTCAAAGTAACTGGACAAGCCCAGTGCGGAGCGCCTCTGTGTGACGTGGTAGACCCATGGTGGGGAGTTCCTCTATGTGATGCAACAGACCCACGGTACTCGATAGGAGGTGTACCTCAGCAGGCCATGAAGGGGAGCACCTCTGTGTGACACGACAGACCCATGGTGGGGAGGGCCTCTGTGTGACACGACAGACCCATAGTACTTGATAGGAAGAGTACCTCAGCAGTCCAAGGTTAGTGGGAAGAACCTCTATGTGATGCGGTAAGCCCACTGTACTCGATAGAGGAGGAGTTCTCCATTAGCTAAGGTGTTTGATGTTGTGACTGGGGATGTTACTTGTTACTACACCAAGAATAAATCATGGTGTGAGCTGTCTTTACCTTGAGCTTGTGATTGAGGTTATGATTTGTGTTACTTTACTTGTGTGGTAATCTACCTTCATGGTGTTACCCTGTGGTTTTTCTTTGTAGAACTCTAGGATACCTTCAGGGTCTCGGGGTCCCTATTGAGTATCGTTATACTCACCCCAGCACAGGCTACGCCCGCCCCTTGGCGTGTCTTGTGCATATGTTGAGCAGCTAGGCTGAGTTTTGAGGGAACCAAAGCTAGGCGGTACGTAGAGGACAAGGGCCGACGTGGATTGTTGAGGTGGCGATCTGTACCTACCCTTATGGTATGAACCTCAGAGGACGACCCATTATCTTTTTTCCTTTTTCTTTCAGCTGTATTGTATTTCTATTTGTACATGTACCTTTACAGTTGGGCTTGTATTCCATCCCCTTTTACTTTCAGTAATCTTTTACTACAGAAATATACTTCACAATTGCTTCTTGTCATGTTCTTGGACCATGTGTTTATATAGGATTGAAGGTAATTCCTTCCCATTTTTTAATGATTATGCCTTTTGGTTCTAGTTTCCAACCCCTGGTCTATGAAAGGAGGGCTTGGGGTGGTCATGGCATGGGCCCCGAGGGATAGGTCGTGAAAAATTGGTATCAGTGGAGTTCGGTTTTACCGAAGAACAAAGACTCTGATATTTTTTGTGAATCAATAGTGTTAAGTGATTTGAGTGTGGTTTTCAGTTCAGGGAGTCCATTGTTAGTGCGACGACTGATGTATCCATACACCTGGACCCTGACTTCTGATTTCTGCCTCAGTGCATGAAAACATTGATTGCGTATGTGTTTTTGAAAATTTTTCTTTAGATCTCTTTGAGTTAGCTCACCAGGGTGTAAAATTAATGACATTGGTGCACCTGTTTCTTTTCAGGATGCTTCCACGGAAATAGCCAACCAAGATTCCAGTTAAAGTACATGATGACATCCCACCAAGAAAAGAGGCTTCAGTGAAGGGACCCTTTATGGCAGTTGTACCAATGAGTGGTGTACCAGCAGCACCACTACCCGTTGGGAAGCCAATGATACTAGCCCCAACAACAGAGGTTGCACGCCACTTGAGCGTGTTTCATGAGTTCCAGTTCTAGAGGCCACTGAGGTTACGGGGTGAGATAGATCCACAGGTGGCTAAGGATTGGCTGGAGGCTGTGGTTAGAGTTTTTCGACTGGTAGGGACACCAACTGATCTCATGGTGATCCTTGTCGCCAGCCTTCTTCAGGAAGCAGCGGGCAGATGGTGGAGCTTGATGCTATAGGTTCATGACGAGGTCAGTCTCATCTAGGTGGACATCGAGAGCCTTTTTAGGTTAGGGTTTTTCCCAGCGACCCTACGCTCAATGCGTATACAGGAGCTTCTCCACTTGCAACAGGGTAACATTATAATGGCTCGGTATTCCACGAGGTTCACCAACCTCTCGGGCTACTCCACTGACATGGTGCGGGTCCCTTATCCAGGGCCCAGACCTTCTATCAGGGGATTATATGAGAGATTATAGATTTGACGGTTTCTCTTAGTATCCCGATGCAGGTGGCGGTGTTAAAGTGAGCACTATTAGTAGAGAGATTCCTTGCTGAGCAGTCACCAATAGAGAGACCCACCACCGGAAAACACGTAGCAGAGTCATTTGTAGCTGGCAGCAAAAAGATGATGCAGATGTCCAATAGGACCCGACCTAAAGGAAAACAACCACAGGATATAGGGTCGGTGGTGTGGGGTCCTTGAGGCAGAGAAAGAAAGGAAAGGATCATGCAGTGTTACTCATGCGGTGGGCAGGGTCACAAGGCTCATGAATACCCGACCCGCTGTACTGAAGACCAAAAAACGGTTGAGGGACCATTGAGGTAGAGACAAAGGTTTGATCACGGAGGTCCGCAGTCAAGAGGCAGACGTGTTAGAGGAGTAGGTCATGCAGCAGGCAGTGGGCGACGTTTCGAGGTTCTAGAACCACCACCACTAGGTGGTCCACCCCAACCATAGGGAGAAGGTGGACAGGGGCGAGCTCAGCTCCAGGAAGCTGAGACATATGACCATGATGCTATGTAGATGATATGAGGTACGATCTGTGTCTACTCCACCTTAGCTGGAGTACTTACAGACACAGGTTCCAGTGGCTTATTTATTTACATGGCCCACGTTTGGAGCTTGGAGATTCCGACAGAGCTGTTAGCTTGATCCTTAGACCTAGAGAAACCTACGGGAGTAGATTCGACGATCACACATTGGTGTCGACAGTTTGAGCTTACTCTAGTAGGTGAGAGCTTCGGTTGGGATCTCCTAGTAGCAGCGTAAATTCCTTACGACGTCATCTTGGGTATAGACTGGTTATCTACAGTCCAATCTCAGATTGACTGTATTAGGCGCAAAGTGTGGTGTGTCTGTATGGATGGGAATAGTTTTTCCTTCACTGGTTAGAAGGGATCCTTTTTAGTGCAGGATGGACTTACACAGAGGAGGGTGCAGTCGATCACACTTCAGTTGGATATCCTTACCCTTGGAGCGGTTGATGTAGACAGACCGAGCTATCCTGTAGTGGTGGACTAGTATGGTGATGTTTTCCTAGACGATGATCCATGTCTAACTCCTTACAGAGAGTTGTACTTTTATATTGACTTTTATCCCTGTATGGCACCTATATCTACACCATCATATCAGATGGCTCCCACGGAACTTCGAGAGCTGTATGTGCAGTTGGAGGACTTGCAGAGCAAGGGGTTCAATAGGCCCAGTGTTTCTCCTTGGGCCGCCCTGATTTTGTTCACCAAGAAGGAGGATGGGAGTTTGAGACTATGTGTGGACTAGGTGACTGTGAAGAACAAGTACCCACTCCCAAGGATTAACGATCTCTTTGATCAACTGAAGGAAGCACGATGGTTTCCGAAGATATACCTCAGATTATGCTATCACTAACATGGAGTACGATATGATAATGTGCAAAATATGGCCTTTAGATGTCGGTATGGCCATTGTGAATTATTTTTTATGCCTTTCGGTATGACCAACACCCCAGCAGTGTTCATGGGACTCATGAACAGGATCTTCCAGCCATACCTCGATTGCTTTGTGGTAGTCTTCATCGATGACATCCTGATATACTCAGTGATGGAGGAGGAGAATTCCTATCATCTGAAGATAGTTCTAGATACATTTGAAGAGCACCAATATTATGGTAAGATCTCAAAGTAACATTTCTGGATTTGAGAGGTTCACTTTCTAGGACACGTCATCTTGGAGGCTAGAGTTGTAGTGGATCTAGCAAAGATTGAGGTTCTGCTTGCTTGGGAGCCACCCAGGAGTGTGACGTAAGTGAAGAGTTTTCTAGGTTTGGTTGGTTACTACCGGAGGATTGTGCCTGACGTTTCCAGGGTTGTGGAACCCTTATAAACATTGATGAAGAAGGGTCAACCCTTCGTGTGGTCCGAGAGATTCCATCGGATTTTCCAAGAGCTGAGGCAGATACTGACAAGTGCCCCTATCTTGAGGCTACTAAAGGAAGTTGTTGGGTATATAGTCTTCTATGATGCATCAGGGACCGGGCTTGGATGTGTCCTGATGCAGTAGAGAGCAGTGATCACATATAGTTATCGACAACTGAGACAGCATGAGCAGAACTACGCTACCCATGACCTGGAAATAGCAACAGTGGTATTCTCCTTGAAGATGTGGCATTACTTGATGGGTGAACATTTTACAGACTACTATTATCACAAAATTCTCATGTATATCTTCTCTCATAATGACATGAACCTGAGATAGTGGTGTTGGGTTGAGTTCCTCCAGGACTTGAGATAGTCTATACTCCTAGAAAGGGGAATGTAGTAGCAGATGCACTCATCAAGAGGTCTTCTATAAAGTTGCTGAGTGAAACGATGGAATAGTTATCCAATTTGAAGATATCCTACGTGGATCAAGACGATTCATCTTATCTACAGTCTTTGACAGTAACTCCCCCAATCCTTTAGCGAGTTTGGGAGGCACAGCTTGGGGACAAAGACTATGAGGCTCGACGTGCTCAAATATCCATAGGACAGGCACCTGATGAATTTTATGAAGGTGGGGAGCGCATCATCCTATTCAAAGGACGTAATTTAGTATCAGTGGTGCTTCGGGAGGAAGTGTTGAGGGAGTTACAGATATCCCCTCTAGCTGTGCATCCATGAGTGGCAAAGATGTACCAGGACCTCTTGCGTTAGCACTGGTGGCTGGGAATAAAGAAGGTAGTGGCGAAGTTTGTCTCTCAGTTCTTCACTTGTTAGAAAGTGAAGGTAGATCATCAGGTCCAAGCAGGCTTAGTTTAGCCATTAGAGGTTCCAGAGTGGAAGTGGGATGTAATTTCCATGGACTTTGTGATAGGACATCCATGCATGTCCAAGAGTCATGATTCTATATGGGTGATCATTGACCGACTCACCAAGTCGACCAACTTACTACCTATCAGAGGGCAGGTTTCAGTAGAGGTCTTAGGACAGCTCTATGTACAATAGATTGTATGGCTTCATGGAGTTCCATCTACGATTGTCTCTGATCGTGATGCACGATTTACTTTCGGGCTATGGAAGGGGTTGTAGGAAGCGTTTGGGACATAGCTTCAGTTGAGCACCGCCTTCCATCCTCAGACGGATGTCCAGATAGAGCACATCATTTAGACCCTCGAGGACAAGCTACATGCTTGTGTCCTTGATTTTGGCCGCAGCTAGGAGGATCAGTTTCCTTTAGTGGAGTTCATGTACAACAACAGTTGTCACTACACTGTTGGTATGGCACCCTTCGAGGTGTTATACGGGCAACCTTGCAGATCACCACTATGCTGGACTAACCCAAAGGAGTTAGCACTCGTTGGACCAGAGATGGTACAGGCTACCACGGAGAATGTTCAAAATATCTAGGAGAGGGTCAAGACTATATAGAGTAGGCAGAATTTATCTGCTGACAAAAGATAGAGACCTCTTGAGTTTAATGATGGTGACCATGTCTTTCTACGGGTCTCACCTCGATGAGGTTTTTGGGGATTTGGCTAGGGCGGTAAGTTATCTATGAGGTTCATCAGACCCTTTCAGGTCCTCAATAGAGTTGGCGATGTGACATACCGCTTATCTCTTCCACCTTAGTTTCACCAAGTGCATGACGTCTTCCATGTATCTCATCTGAGGAGATAAATCAATTACCCTTCACACATCATTGACTGGGGTGAGCTGGATATCGATGATGGGGTGTCATTTTTAGATGTTCAAGTAGAGATTTAGGATCTATAGGAGTGGGTCCTTCGTTGTCAGTAGATACCTCTGGTGTGCACTCATTGGAAGCACGAGAACCTCCAGGAGAGCACATGGGAGCGGGTGGCTCAGATTCGTGCTCAGTACCCCCACTTGTTTCCCTAGTTTGTGTTGTGGCTTTAAAGAACACAAATCCATGAGGTGGGGAGGATACAATGACCTAGATTTATTCCATGTAATTTTTATTTATTTGTATGGAATATTACAATTCTGCAAAAAATTGACGGTGCGTGATTCTGACGCTCAGAGTGCTCGGAATGAATTTTTAACTTTTTTAGGTACGTTTAGCAAACATGCAAGCAGGTTTTTTTAACTTCTAAACCGGTGCTTGGAATTGAAATTTGATGGCACGGTTGAACTCACAGCATCGATATTATCTTAAAGAGACCTTCACCTCGATCATAGTAGGTTGAGGGTAGAAGTTGATTTTTTGGATTTTTGTGGGAGAATAAAAATAAAATAGAACAAAATAAAAGAAATTTTATTTTGTTTTGTTTGAAACAGCTTTTTTTTTAATTCTGGTGGTGGGGACCACCCGAACCCTTCTTTAATGTGGAGAAAACTCTTGGGATTTTTCTAATTTATTGTTCCAATTTATTATGCCAATTTTTTGTGCCAATTTAATGTGCCAATGTTGATGTTCCAAGATTAATCCTTAACTCATTTAATTGTCACCACACATATCATGGGAGAATCATTGGAAAAATAGGAGAGCTTTGGAGAGTTGGAAAGAACATTCTCCAATAAAGAACCACCCCCAACGAAGAACGAGTAACTGACGTTGAGCCCATATCAGAAGCGTCTTGCGGGAGCGACGAACGCCGACGTCACCATCTCATAGACTTCGTCTTCTTCCTCGTGACATCTCTTATGGGTATACGAGGTAAGGGTTTTATTTATGTTCAAATTTACCTTATTGATTCTTCATATCTTAAATTCCCAATGAGGATGGAAAAAGGAAAATGGCTCTCATTCCGCACATAAACCTTTCTCCTATTTGTTTTTATTCTTCACGCGTTCTTAGTGTGTTCTTCAACACCTAATATTTTTTGTCACCGAAAACATGTATTTTTGCTGAGCGCGATATATGGACACAGATCCCTCAATGCAAGCATCATGAATATGTTATTGTTTACTTTTTCGGAATTGGAATGAAGCCGCAATGGCTCGTGGATGAAGGTGTAGGCTGGCACCTGGTCGTCCATAAGGAAGGGAGGGTGGTGCGTGTCCATGTCGCTAGTTGATGAGGAGGCCACGGCCCGTTGTCCACGGAGGGGCAGGGTGGTGGCCGGAAACAGGCTGGCCATGTGGAGAAGTGGAGGCTCACATCCACGCTGCCAGTGTTGCAGGGGGGTCGCGTCTGCCAGTGGCGGAGCAGCGGAGCACGTCCTGTGTGCCTCCAAGACGAACGGTCCTATGGACTGTTCAGAAAAACCAGAAGGGGGGCACTCCCCTTTCTGCGCCACCTCGGGCGGACTGCACACCCAGTGGGTAGCACAACAACTGGTCACACCCAGCGAGATGCACCGCAGCAGGCCGCGCCACCAGGCTACGCCAGAGGGCTGAGTCGGGCCGCCCCATTGTGGGTCGTTCCAGATTATGACCATTGGGTTGGTCCCGCCATGGCCCAAGCCATCCGGGCCGGACCTCGGACTAGGTCGGGCCAAAAGGAACCAGGTCAGGTCGGCCCAGGCCAGGTCGGTTCGACCGGGGTCAGACCGTACCCAATTTTACCTTTTTGGCCATAACATGTGATTCAGACATTCATTTGATGAACCATCTATGGCGTTGGAATCCTTGGATCGATATGGTCCTTTTGGTATACTCCACTTGAGTTTTGGATAAGGTTGGTTTACGGCCGGGTTGGATCAGACCCCGAATCCAACTGGGTCCTCGGAGCAGAAATTCTAATCACTTACAGACCAGGCATCTAATTGACATGTCGTCTACTGCTTTGGTTCCCTTATGACATGAAGAACCTTTGGGATACTTCTTTGTGGGACTTCAGAATGGTTGATGTATAACCTATGGATTGGGGATCAGTTCTCCCAAAATTCTACTGACGGAAACCTACGACTGGCTGAGAATTGACGATTGCTGACCATTACAACTTAGAGTGACTCGAAAATCCCAGTGGGGAGAGCCTTTGTGTGACGCAGCAGACCCATAGTGGGGAGCGCCTCTGTGTGACGCGACAGACCCATGGTGGGAAGAACCTATTTGTGACATGGAAGATCCACGATACATGACATGAGGAGTACCTCAGTAGTCCAAGGTTAGTGGGAAGCACCTCTATGTGACGCGACAGGCCCACTGTACTCGATAGAGGAGGAGTTCTCTAGCAGTCGAGGCATTCGATGTTGTGACTAGGGATGTTACTTGTTACTACCCCTAGAATAAATGAGGGTGTGAGATGTATTTACCTAGTGCTTGTGATTGAGGTTATGTTTTGTGGCACTTTACTTGTGTGGTAATCTACCTTCGTTGTGTTACCCTATTGTTTTTCTTTGTGGAACTCTAGAAGACATTCAGGGTCTCAAGGTTCCTACTGAGTATCGTTATACTCACCCTTGCATGGGATATTCCCACACCTTATTGTGCCTTTTGTAGATGACGAGTAGTAGTGTTGTGGTTGTAGGGAGCCAAGGCTAGGTGGTACACAGAGGAGACGAGCAGACATGGAGTGTTGAGGAGGTGATCTGTACATACCCTTCAGGTAGGAACATCGTAGGATATCCCAATAGCTATTTTTCATTTTCTTTCAGTTGTATTATATTTCTAGTTATACTAGTACCTTAACAGTTGGTCTTGTATTCTGAACTCTTTTACTTTCTGCACTCTTTTAGAACAACATTTTACTTGATAGTTGCTTCTTGTTGTGTTCTTGGATGGTGTGTTTGTAAAGGATTAAAGGCAATGCCTTCCCGTTTTAGGGAGTATGCCTTTCGGTTCTAGTTTCCATCCCCAGGCCTATGGAAGGTGGGATTGGCGTAGTCACGGCACATGCCCTGTAGAATGGGTCGTGACAACCTAACAGTACCTGGGAAGGTGGAATTCATCTGCAGGTGAAAAGGGACTTCAACAGAGCATCTACCTATAGTTTAGGATGCAAGAATTCATGAAAATGAAGGGAACTACATGTCCATAAACTGTTATTGACCTAAAAGTCCACAAATTGTGAGTCGATGGTTTTCCAAGAGTAGTGATTACATGAAGAGGAAGACAGTGACCCTTTCCACCAGTAGTGATCTAGAGAAAGTGGTATAGGGAGTGACCCTTGGGGATGTAGGAAGTATAACCGAAAAATTGTAAAGGAAGTGATCTTGCACGTAGAAGATCTAGCCTAAACATTGTACTCATTATTTCTAGTGAGCCTTAGTGCATTTTGTACATCGGCACATTGTCATTGTATGTTCCATGGACATAACCTAGTGAGGGTGAATGAAGTAAAAATAGTTTTTTCATGTGCATGATTTCATATCTATTTGTATATTGCTATGGGAGGAAGAGAGAATTGACTTTTTTATAACAATGAAACAAGATCTGAATGTGAGAAAGTTTTAATATGCCATACCTTGATTCACCCTCCCCCCCCTCAGGGTATTCAACCTAGTGGACCTAACATACCCACTAAATCGATAAATGGTATTCCATATGAGTTCTATAGTGGAAATAAAGACATGTTATAGAATTTACATGTGTGAAGAAGTGATGTGTTTGTTAAGTCCTCTTTAGGTAAAAAAATTGCACCATAAGGCACAAAGTGTACCTTTATAGGATACCCCCAAGGAAACAAGTGGATATTACTTATACAACCCCTTCGGAAAAAAAATTTAGTGGCAAGACACGCCATATTCCTTGAGTGGGAGAATATATCCAAAAGAGATAGTGGGAGAGATATAGACTTCAATGAAGTTGAGGCTCATGGTACACAAGATTCGGTACAAGAACAGATTCCAAAAAGACATATGGAAGAAATAATTATTATAGAGACACAAGAACTGTGTAGGATTATAAGAGAGGTTAGAGAACTAGAACGTTATGGTTTTATAGTTAGCGAGGAAGGTGACACATTATTAGTTGATAATAATGATCCTCTAACCTACAAGGAAGTAGTAAGTGGCACAGATGTTTCCAAGTGTCAAGAAACCATGAATTTTGAAATTGATTCCATGTACCAAAACCAAGTCTGGATTTTGGTAGATCCTTCAGTCGACGTAAATCCTGTTGGTTGAAAATGGGTATTCAAGAAGAAACTGGACATGGAAGGAAAATTCAGAACCTATAAGGCATGACTGGTTACAAAAGGGTTCATGTTGTGTCAAGGCATTGACTATGAGGAAACCTTTTCACTAGTTACAATGATGAAATCCATTAGAATTATATTGTCCATTACCTCTTACCATGACAATTACACTTGTAAAATTGATTTCAACACATCATTCCTTAATGGGAACCTTTAGGAATATTTCTACATGACACAAACTGAAGGGTTTATGAATCCAAAGGATGCCAATAAGGTATACAAGTTGCTGAAATCCATTTATGGAATAAAGAAAGCATCTAGGTCATGGATCATTTGTTTTTATGAAACCATAATAAAATTTGGTTTTATAAAGAATGAATGTGAGTCTTGTGTCTATAAATGGTTTAGTGGGAGTGCAGTCGTTTTCCTAATAGTATATGTTGATAACATATTACTTATTGGAAAGAAGATACCAGTCATACAGTTTGTTAAGGAATGGTTGAATCAATCCTTCTCTATGAAGGAATTGGGCGAGGCAGCATATATTATTGGGATCAAAATCCATCATGATGGATCCAATAGATTTCTAGGCCTAAGTCATAGTACATAAATTGATAAGATACTAAAGATATTCAGTACGAAACAATCCAAGATGGGATTTTTGCTGGCATCAAATGGCATTCATCTTTCCAAGAAAATGTGTTCATAGAAACATGAGGAAATAATGATAATAGAAAGGACTCCATATGTATTAATGATTGGTTCAATCATGTATTCCATGTTATGTACTAGGTTAGAAGTCGCCTACGCATTGAGTGTGGTAGACAGATATCAAGATGACGTAGGTGACTGCCATTAGATAGATATCAAGACTATCATAATGTATCTTAGGAATACTAAGGATATGTTCCTGGTTTATAGAGGATATTAGGAACTTGTAATCAGAGGATATGCAGATTCTAGTTTCCATACTGATCAAGATAACATGAAGTCACAAACGGGATACATATTCACTTTGAATGGAGGTGCAGTGAGCTGGAAGAGCTCAAAGTAGAGTGTGTTTGCAGATTCTATAGAAGTGTATGAGTATATCACAACTTTTGATGAAGATAAAGAAGTAGTTTGTATGCGAATTTTTGTCCAGGACCTGGATGGGATACCTAGCAATAAAGATCTCATCACACAGTACTATGATAATACTGCAGTGGTGGCTCTCTTAAAGCAGGCAAGGTCACATTAGCAGATGAAGAACATACTTTGGACTTATCATCTCTTGATGTATTTTTCTCAAATAAGAGAAGTTGTAGTGAGAAGTATTTATAAAGAAGACAATGTGGCAGAACCATTGACAAAATCCTTGACTCAGCAGAAACATGATCACCATGTGAGGTCTAGTAGACTAAATGTCGTAGGCAGTTGGCTCTAGTCCAAGTGGGAGTTTGTAAGATTCAGTTCCCTAGAACCTAGTTGTAATTTGATTTCATGATTATTTAATACATTTAAATATTAAACATCTTATTACATATTGTTCATTATTTCGCATGACTATTGTGTAATAATGACCAAGAGTATTTGTCGCATTGATAATGTCATTTCAGTTCCCCGCTATGATAAGAACCTTGAAGTGGTATGAAAATATTCTTAATAGTTATATGTTTGTTTGAAATACCATAATGGGACACATAGTATATAGATTTTCAGGTGTGATTACTCTTAAGAAGATGATAATTCCTCTCATGATGTTCATACTTGGTATTCTCCATGACAGGAGACTATGAGAACAGACCCTCCAGTTGGAATTTTGCAGGTTTTGGTGTCATCAGATATTCCTATCTGCGAGCGTATGTAATGATCCTTAAACTTTAAGATTATCATAAATATGTGCCATGACTTTCACACTTTGATTTAATGAAAAAAACTTTCACTCAAACAGTTGGTAGGATGTGGGGTACGTTGGGTGCGTCATCAGTGGCATATTGTTAATGGATAATTTGAGGAAGGATTTGTCCATTCTATTTATGGAAGTTGATATCTTGTCCCTTTGATTGAAATATAACCATCGCATGGAATTACATGGCCATGGTGTAATGACGATTATATTTCAGGTAGTCAAAAAATGATATATCAAGCATAAAGGTTGATGACACTATCAACAAACCTCCTTTATTAGATATTGAGACAAATGGATTATATTACATAGTGAGTGTCCGTATGTAGATGTCATCGCTGCGACTTTAAGTTCTTTATCTTGGGTGCCTTGACCCGTTGTTAGAAAGTTCTGTAGACTTTAGCCAATCCCGCATAATGCCAATGAGAAAAAATCCTAGAGGGTCACACAGTACGTGTTTTTTGTGGTCATTGTTAAATTCTATTTGAATTTAATTAATGAAATAAATTTTATTCTCAAGATCGTGGAATAATTTTATTCATGTTAAAATGATCGCATAAATAAATATTCATTCCCTGGATTGTGAGAAAAATATATTTATTTATTTTATTGAACATTTAATAAATATTTATTTACTAGTTTGTAAATAAAATATTTATTTATTTATTCAGGTGTTCAATAAATGGAAGTAGAGTTCGAGTGGACCAAGGCTGATCTGGTAGTAAAATAATTATTTGAAGACAGTGAATAATTATTTGACAAGTTGGCATAAGTTAAAATAATAATAATACTGCTATTATTTTGTGACACAAAATTTTATTTATAATTCCGTTTTGCGCAAGTTGGCACACCATAAATAATGACACAATATTAATATTAATATCATGAGTTTTATCTAAGGCTATGAATGCATTTAATTGCTGTTAGGAAATTAAATATTGTAACTGAATCCCCATGCCGATAAATAAACATGTACGCCAATTGTGCCATGCACTGAACTACATGCTCGATGAATTGAGAATTGTTGAACAGAACAATCTCTCTCTTGAATCATCTTCTCTCCCCTCTCAAGAATGAGAGATGTTCTTCAAAACCAAAGAACAGGCGATCAAGAACGACCGACACTAGACACCCGCTTCGTCGTACTAGCACCCGGAGAACAAGAGCTGTCGATCAGAGGCCATATGAGCACATGTGGATCACCGCTAAATGGATTCTAGTTTCGATCCTCACAAGCACAATGAGATAATCAGAAAGGGTCACTCCGAACAATCAACATCATCAACAAAGAAAATACTAAAGATCTTGGTATTATTTACTTTAGGAAATTAATTTAATTAATTATAAACATGATGTGCAAGATCCTTTCTAAAGGTTTTGGGCCTCTTCCTTCTTTATCAAAATCTGTGATTCTATTCCATGGAGACTAGTGTTCATCGTCGCAATGATCACGAAATAATCATCGATCAAGGTAAAAATTAAAGTTGGGCACTGGCCCAACCGTGCTTTCGCTGCACCCGGAACCTTCAGGTGGTGCACCAAAAGGGGTTGTTGATTGGAGGGGAGATCGCCAGAGAGGTGGGTGCACAAGGGGGGACGGCATGCATGGGGTGTTGCGGGGAGGAGCAGCCCGCACGAGGGAGGAAGGGAGGAAAAGAAGAGGAGAGAAAAAAATTAAAGGAAAAAAAGAAAAAGAAGAAAAAAAATAACCCTAAAATGAACATAAAAAAAATAAAAAATAATGATCTTATTAATAATAACATTTATGATAACATTAATCCCCATTTTAATAATAATAAAAAATGATAATGATAATAATAATAATAACTTAAGGATATTAATAATAATAATAATAAATATAATAATAACTTAATGATAATAATAATTATAATACTATTATTATTATAGTTGTTACTAAAACATTTCTTAAATTTTATTTTCATAAAATTTTATTTATTTTAAAAATTTGGAAACTACGCGGTCACTTGGGCCAACCGTAGGGTTCTCGCTAACCGTGTGGTGCCTGTGCACCGGCCCGAAACCCACAAAAATTTTAAAACCTCAAAAAATTTATATGATAGCTCAACCCGAACCTCGGCGAAATGACCTGAGACCAATAAAAGGATAAAATGAAAGAGTATCTGATGTCGGGGTGTGACAGAGTCCTTTGGTTATCAAATAGCTAGAAATGAAAGTAATAACTATTTGAAAAAAAATAAATCCATTTTCTAAGAAAACTATTTCTCTGTGTACAAACACCATTTTTTCTCAATAAATTAAACAAACCACTTGTGATGAATGTTTTTAAGAAAATTTATATATTATATATTCAATCAACATTTTAAGTTCATCCAATAGATTTGATAGGCATATGATAAGAATAAATAAAATTATATGAATAAAAAGCTGTTTTTTCTAAAAGGTAATTTTATAATCTTTTAATGACAACCCATTTTATATATAATTTTAAACACTTTTATATTTTTTATTTGAAAAAATAATCTTATTTTTTGAAATCGTAGTATAAAAATTTACTTTGTTTGATTTTTTGTAATTTTTCTATGAAATTTCATTTTTTTGATGAATAGAGAAAACACTAAATTTTAATTGAAAATTGGTTTTCATCTAATTTATATTTAAAGTTAAATTATATTTTAAATTGATTTTAAAATATATTTAGATCAATTATACATCTATTAATACAATTTAGGTCATTGTAATCAATTTCACATTGAAATTGGATATAAAAAAATTTCAATCTTGTAGACTTTTCCACTTTAAAAACTCATTGTTTCATCCCGTCTGTGGGATTAATTTTAAATATATTTATGCCACTTATGTGATTAGAATTTAGAAAAATTGTTTCCATATTTGGAATAAGAAAATTTTATAAGGTATAGTCTGGTCAACTTAGTTTTTGACCAAAAATATTAGTGAAAGTAATTAAAATTAATTACAACAATTAAGCTAAAAATGTGTTTACTTAATGATTAAAATTTACTCTTAAAAGTCTACATGACCTAGAAACTTTTCCAAAAGAAATTTAATGGACCTATCTCGACCATATCCTCCATTGACTCGAATACGGGCCATTATTGGAGAAACATGATGTAAGGTAAATCTCTCAATAGTGTTTGGCTTTCACAATAGAAAAAAAGCGTTATTTGTGATGATGAATGGTCTCGTCGCAAATAGTTTGTCAGGATGTTCTATTTGCGATGAGAAGAGGTATCTGATAACAAAAGGTTTGGCGTGTAGTGCGCGCCAAACCGCTGGAAGGGTAAGAAGGAATAATTAGCGGTAATTAGTAAAAATTATCAGTAATTAGTAATAAATAGTAATAAATATTTATAAATAGTAATAAATAGCAATAAATACTAATAATTTGTAATAATTAGTAATAATTATTAACAATTAGTAATAATTAGTTTTAATTAGTATTCAATGGTAATAATTAGTAATAATTTGTAATAATTTGTAATTATTAGCAGTAATTTGTAATAATTAGCGGTAATAGTAATAATTAGAGGTGATTAGTAATAACTAGCATTCATTAAAAATAATGAGCAGTAATTAGTAATAAATAATAATTATTATTAATAATTAATAATAAAAAGTAATAATTAGTAATAATTAGTAATAATGAGTAATAATTAGTAATAAATAGCAGTAATCGTTAATAATTAATAATAATTAACGGTAAATAGTAATAGTTCGCGGTAAATAGTAATATTTAGTGGTAAATAGAAATACTTAGTGGTAAATAGTAATAATTAGCGGCAATTAGCAATAATTAGCGGTAAATAGTAATAAATAGTAACAAATAGTAATAGTTAGTAATAATTAGTAATGAATATTGATAAATAGTAATAAATATTAATAAATATTAATAAATAGTAATAAATATTAATAAATAGTAATAATTAGTAATAATTAGTAATAATTAGAAATAATTAGTAATAATTAGTAATAATTAGTGGTAATTAGTAATAATCAACAGTAATTAGTAATAACTAGCATCAATTACTAATAATTAGTAGTAATCAGTAATAAATATTCAAAAATAGAAATAAATAGTAATAAATAGTTATAATTTGTAATAAATAGTAATAAATAATAATAATTAGTGGTAAATAGTTATAATTAGCGATAAATATTAATATTTAGCAGTAAATAGTAATAATTAGTAATAAATAGTAATAAATAGTAATAATTGGCAATAATTAGTAATAATTAGAAGTAATTAGTAATAATTAGTAATAATTGGTAATATTTAGGAGTAATTAGTAATAATAACCGGTAATTAGCCGTAATTAGCGGTAATTTTGTAACAATTAGTGGTAATAAGTAATAAATAGAGGCAATTAGTAATAATTAATAGTAATTAGTAATAAATAGTGGTAAATAGAAATAAATAGCGATAAATAGCACTAATTAGTAATAAACAGTAATAATTAGTAAAAATAGTAGTAAATATTAATAAATAGTAATAAATATAAACAAATCGTAATAAATAATAATAAATAGTAAAAATTAATTATAATTAGTAATAATTAACGGTAATTTGTAATAATTAGCAGTAATTAGTAATAATTAATGTTAATTAGTAATAATTAGCGATAATTAGTAATAATTAGAGATAATTATTAATAAATATAGGGAAATAGTAATAAATAGTAATAGATATTAATTAATAATAATAATTAGTAATAATTAGTAACAAATAATAATAAATAATAATAATTAGTAAAAAGATATTAATAAATAGTAATAATTAGTAATAAATACTAATAATTAGTAATAAATAGTAATAATTAGTAATAAATAGTAAAAATTAGTAAAAAATAGTAATAATTAGTAATAATTAGTAATAATTAGTAATAATGAGTAACAATGAGTAATAATGAGTAAAAATAGAAATAAATATTAATAAATTGTAATAAATATTAATAAAAAGTAATAATTAGTAATAATTAGTAATAATTATAAATTATTAGTAATAATCGGCGGTAATTTGTAACAATTAGTGGTAATTATTAATAAATAGCGGTAAATAGTAATAAATAGCGGTATATAGGATTAATTAGTGTTAAATAGTAATAAATATTAATAAATAGTAATAAATATTATAATAAATATTAATATGTAGTGATAATTAATAATAATGAGTAAAAATTTGTAATAATTTGTAATAATTAGCGGTAATTAGTGGTAATTAGTGGTAATTAGTAATGATTAGCAGAAATTAGTAATAATTAGTGGAAATTAATAATAATTAGTGGAAATTAGTAATAATTAGTGATAATTAGTAATAAATAGAAGTAATTAGTGATAATTAGTAATAATTAGTCCTCATTAGTAATAATTGTTAATAAATGTCATTATTTAGTAATAATTAGTAATAATTATTAACAATTAGTTATAAATAGCAGTAACTATTAACAAATAGTAGTAATTAGTAATAGATTGCACTAATTAGTAATAAATAATTGTAATTAGGGGTAAATAGTAATAAATAGTAAAATTAGTAATAAATATCGGTAATTACTAATAATTGAAATAATTCGTAATAGCTAGGAATAAATAGCAGTAATTAATAATAAGTAGTGATAATTAGTAATAATAGGTAATAAATTATAATAATTAGTAATAAATTGTAATAATTAGTAATAAATAGTAATAAATTGTAATAATTAGTTATAAATTGTTATAATTAGTAATCATTAGTAATAATTAGTAGTAATCAGTAATAATTAGTTGTGATTAGCTGTAATTAGCAGTGATTAGCAGTATTTACGTATAATTAGTGGTAATTAGAAATAATTATCACTAATTAGTAATAATTACCAATAATTAGAAATAATTATACTTAATTATCAATAATTAACAAAAAATAGCAATATTTAGGAATAATTACTAATAATTAGAAATACTTAGAAATAATTAAGATTTTTTTTTGGGTTGTGTTTTTATTATATTAAATTAATCATAAAAAAATAATTATTATATATTTTTTTAGAGAAATTTAGAACAAGGATGCTGATAATATTCATTATTAGATGATCACTTTTGGAAAATCCGCATTGGAATCCAAATGTTTCTTTTATTAATTCTGCATATATTGAGGTTGTTGAAACTTTCTTATCATTTGCATCATCAAAACCAGAATTTCAGAAGGGACAATTATGCGTTCATGTAAAAAATATAGTACGAGGATGTTTGACACATTTGGAAACATTTTGGGCCATCTATTGTGTTTTAGTTTTCAAATAGATTATATTTATTGGTACCAACATGGTGAACATAGTTCCAGAGAAGATACTAATAATTTGGTTCCAGATTCATCACGGTTTCAAAATTTATTACATGACGTGGCAACTTTGTCTTTTCAGAAAACTAAAACTAAGGATGGTATTGATTTAAATCTTGAGTTGGAACCATCTCAATTTTATGAGTTGTTGAGGTTCGCTAAGGATGCCTTATATCCTGGTTGCAAGATAACTAAATTTAAAGCAATTGTATAATTTATGGCTATTAAACCAGATAATGGAATGTAAAATAGTTATTTTGATTAGATATTCTCTGGTTAAAATACTATTACTTGAACAAAATGTGTTGCTTATAAATTTCTATGAGAACAAGAGTCTAGTTCGTAATATGGGTCTTAGTTATCATATGATTTAAGCATGTTTAAATGATTGAATCTTATATTATGGTGGAAATGATTCCTTGGATAGTTTTCCTATATATGGATAATCGAGGTATAAAGTGCATCAACTAGAGAAGTCTAGATTGATTCCTGTAAAATAGTTGTGGTATTTCCCCCTTATACCCATATTGTGGTGTTTATTTATGTCTTAGAACATAACATCATTGATGGCATGGAACAAAACCAATATTTCAACCTGTAAAATCTTAAATCATTCCTCTGATGGTGATTCAAAGAAAGATTTTGACCAAGTACATCCTTCTTTTTCTTCAGAATCCCGAAACATGTTATTGGGTCTTTCTATTAATGGTTTCTATCCATTCAGTTCTTACAACAGTCAATATTCTTCTTAGACTATAATTATAAATTTGTACAATTTACCTCCATGAAAGTTAATTAAGAAGACACATATCTTTTTAACATTATTAATTCCAGGACAACTAAAATGAATATTTATGTTTACTTGAATCAATTGATTGAGGAGTTAAATTTATTGTGGATTAATGGTTATGGTGCATATGATGTTGTTGTGAAGAAAATTTTCCAACTAGAATCTGTATTGATGTGGACAATTAGTGACTTCCCAGCATATGACATGTTATTTTTCTAGAATAAACATGGTTAAAAATTATTTTTATAATGTTTAAGAGACAACAAAGTGTTTGTGATCATCAATGGAATAAATCCATGTTTTTTCAACTCTCATCACAAATTCCTTCTAACTGATCATTCTTTTTAGAGGTAAAACTATCATTTCAGAAAAGGCACAATTGAAAGAGATGGACCACAAACAATGATCTCATGTATGGAGTTAAAATCATTTGTATCTTCATTACCTACCATTACATTTGGACCAACTATAAGCCAATATAAAATTAATGGCTTTGGAAAATAATAAAATTGGATAAAACAAAGATTTTTTTAGGATCTCCTATATTGGTCTAATTTGTTGGTCTGTCACATGTTCGATGTCATGCATATTGAGAAGAACTATTTTCATAATATATTTTATACAGTTTTAGATACACCATGTAAGACCAAAGATAATATAAAGGTATGATTTGATATTACGAAAATTTGCAGGTGACCAAAACTTGAATTGTTTGAAAATGTTAGGTCATAGAAGTTAATGAAGTTAAAAGAATCTTATACAATTTTAAAAGAAAATTAATTATTATTTTGTGAGTAGATTGAAGATTTGAGACTCCTAGATGGTTATGTTTCCAATTTGGGAAGCTGTTTCAGAAATGGTCATATTACCGAATTAAAAAGTCATGGTTGTCATGTTATAATGGAAAGCCTTATACCAATTGGATTAAGAGGTTTATTGAATTCTATGATTTAGGATGCACTAACATACAAATCATATTTTTTTAGTGACATTTGTGTGGGAAAAACAGACTATGATACACTAAGTACATTGCAAAAAGATATTTTTTTATTTTTATATAAACTGAAAAAAATATTCCCAATATATTTATTTGAATTAATGGAAAATTTAATATTACATTTTATACATAAAGAAAAATGTGGAGGTCAAGTACAGTTTTGTTGGATATAACTATTCGAGAGATTCATATAAAAATTGAAGAAAAAATTATGCAACAAAGCATAAGTTGAAGGATCAATTGAAGGAGAAAATTTATAGGAGAAAATTTATTTTCTCTACTCTCGTTATTTTTAATCTGAATATCCCTAAAAACAAAATTTCATGGGTCGTAATGAAGAAAATGTTGATGGTGAAATGAGCAATCAATTATTAGTTTTTAATAAAATTGAACATAGATTTGGGGGAGTTCGTGATTGATAAATTTCATATGAGGAACATCATAGAGCTCATACATATGTTTTTCTAAACTATGAAGAAATGACACCATTTGTACTGTGAGTGGTCCTATCACTTATTCTATAATATTTATTATAGTAAATTAATATTATTTAATTATTAGTTTATATGATAAAATTATCAATAAACAATTTCCATAAATTATAGTAGCTTCTCTTGAAGAGCATCGGTAAATAAATTTTCCTACTAGTTTCAATAATTTGTAAAATAAATTAATTATGGTTTAACATATAAAATCAATTTATTACTTGTTATATTAATAATAGTTTTACAAATGTTCTGGTATGACAATATGCAGATAAAATTTATGATCAATTGTGTTTTTTGAGTAACCTACCATTCCAAATGGTTAAATATTATAATTCATATGGGTTGAATAGTTTTTTACTTCATTCAAATACAAATGGGAAATCAAAAAAAATTAATAGTGGTGTTTACTTGAGAGTATATCATCCTAGAGAAATTGACGTTGACTTTTATGGAATGCTGGAAGAAATAATTGAACTATGTTATCTTGGATAGAATTGCATAACACTGCTTAAATGTCAGTGATTTGATACTGAGAGAGGCTTTCATGTTCATCTGATCAATGGAATCATTGATATTAAATATTAAATCATTATTATAGTAAATTAACTATTTTTAGTGGCTCATCAGGAACATAAAAATTTATTATACAATTTAATGTGTTACATCAAGAGATTTGGGTGATTGTTGGAGCATAATAAAAATTAAATCTCAAGAAAATTAGTTTATTCAAAGTGAATATGCTTCCACTGAAGTGAAAGGAATTGAAAATTTTCAAGAGACTACTCAAAATTCATCTTTTCCAAGAAGAGACATGAATATCGATGATGACACCCCACAATTAAGGGTCAATGGCGATGATGATGTTATTGATGTAACAAATAAATTTTAAATGACAAGAGATAATGAAACTGAAACTCCTATAGAAATTGATGATAATTAGCAGGAATATGAAGCTATTGACACCGTTATATACGAAGATGAGGATGGAGATGAAGATTGATATAGTTAAATTCTAGTTATGATCTTATATAATATATATCTATATATAATAGTTTTTTTGAACTATCTTCTAACATAGTTATTTTGTATTTTGAATGGACTCGGATCTATTTCGTAAGTTAGAGGGGGTGATCTACCTGATGAAGATCAGGATGTTGGATCATCTGACCCTCAAATTGTTGGAAGTTCAGCGATGACTCGGAGGGGTCGTGGTCTTACGATATTGATGATTCCTAACCCTATCCCCAAGTGACATCCACATCATGGCTTCAATCCACACATTTAGAGGTATATTTACTTGTGTATTTTAGTTAGTTTTCATTAATTATAATTAATTAATTTATATAATAATTATTGGATTATTTTTTCTTTTTTCACAAATTTTCACATATATCTATTGAGAAAGGGAGTGTTATATTGTGAAAATATTTTTTTGGAGGATGGGTTACATGAGATTAGATTCCCATTGATGTTTAGCACTACATGTTTGATCATTGGCTGGTATATAAATAAATAATGTTTATTTTAAAATTTATTTAATTAATAACATAATATTATTAATTTTTTGTCAGGTTTATGGTATCCCATCGATGAGAGAATGTGTGAATCTATCTGGTATTCATGGGAGGGTGGTATTCGTGATCGTTGTCATTAGATTTTGCAAAATTTGAGGAGGAAAACAATGAGTAAAGAAGGAGTCATAAATTTTGAATAGTCTTTTTGTACCCACTACCCTTATTACATTTCATCTCAGGTCTGGGATGGATTATGTTCACACTGAATCAGTGGTCATTTTCAGAGGATATCATTAGTAGGTCGACAGAACTGGGGGATATAGGAGGTTATACATCGAATTTGTAGTCATACATTCAGTGCATATAGGGAACATATGGTAAGTACCTTTTTCAAATTGATTTATATAACTTTAAATGTAAAATATTTATTTTATATTCATATAGGCAGTCGAATAGCTCGATATTATGGAGTTAGACGATTATAGGATGGTATATAGTGATCATGGCCCTGGATAGATTAAATGTGATCACCAGCCTCAGATTGTGGTCATTATTATTTATTTTTGTGTTGTAAAATTAACTAAAAATAATATTTTAACTATTTTAATTTTAAATTGAAATTGAAGGATTCATATGAGGTCGTGATGTCTCAGAACAAAACTGAGAGTCAAGTCGAGACCGATGATCAGACCAGTGTGGCAAGATTTGATGAGGCAACATGAATGTAGGTGGCCTAGTATGACTTCAAGAAAGGCCGAGTAGTTGGTATTGGCTCTCTATTGATACCTAAGAGTTATTATGGTACAGTTGTGATGCTAGTGTGCAACTCGAGAAGAGCTCATGGAGAGTCATCATCATCATCTGCGACACAGTATTAGGAGAAACTGCAAGCTTAGGGTGATCATATAGAGAGTATGGGTAGGGATCAGGAAGAGTTTCATTAATAGTAGGAGGAGAAGGAGGAGTAGGAGGAGATCCGTCGATTGCATCAGTAGGAGCACAAACAGATGATGGATTACAGGCGATGTCTGGCATATGGTTTAGAGATGGAGTTCCCACCACCATCTCCTCTAGCTTCTCCAAAAGTCTCTCCCCCTTAGTGATGTATATACTTTTTATGATAAAACACATTAATGTTGAATTTTTTGTAATATTATATATTTACATTTCTATATAGTTTGTTTTTAAATTATTTTGAATATTGTGTTTTTTATTATTTTATTATTTATTTAATTTATAATATTTTATTTATTTATTATTTATTTATTTTATTTATTTTATTTTATTTTATTTATTATTTATTTATTATTTTAATAAAAATATTATTATTTATTATTTTATTATAATTATTAATTATCATTATTATTATATTATATTTTCTTGAATTTTGAGGTTTTAATTATTTTATAAATTTTTATTATTTTATTATTATTATTATTATTATTATTATTCTTTTATTATTATTATTGCCTTACTAAATTTAATTAATATTATTTTTTTAGGGGTGGCTTTTCCCATCGCAAATGACCTTTTGTGATGGGGTCTCATTGTAAATAACTCGATTTCCAATAGTGTTTTTATATTTACAAGAATTTCACTCCACTATAAAAGGGAACTCTACCCCATCACTTATTCACCCATCTCAAACCCTTAGGATCATCCAAACCCTACCCAAATATCCTCAAAACTTTCCTCCCTTCATCTTATAATCATCGCTTTGGTCATAAATCCAACCAAGGAATCCCTTTGGTTCTAACTAAAAGGAGTTACTCAAAGAAGAAGCAACACCCTTCAACAAGCACTTTGTTTTTTTTTCTTTCTCCACCCCCACAATTATTCTTATTACATTAATATATAATAACCTCAATAACCTCAATATAGTTAGATGATTTTATGCTAAGGTTAATACCTACACTCATGCACACTTCCGTCAAATGGGATACGCAATCATCACTCGTGTGTACGGAGGACTACCGTCTCGTGAATCAATGTTGTTCATTCTTCCATTGGCACCTTTAAAGGATGGGAATAATGATGGAATTTCTCTTTATATATGATATATTTGATATGTATCATGAATTTATGCTTTTTAATTTATTATATAACACATACCTTGATGCTTTCTATTTTTTGGAAATACGATAACTCTGTTTGTGGACGTGTCGACTACCACCTACTCAAAGCGATGAGATTCATTCACACTTTACATGGAATATATTAAGGATGGTTTTAGTAAACATATATGATATATATTACATAATAATTATATTTTAATTATAATATATATAAATATACATATATTTCATTTACTTTTTTTCTTTCAATAGGCCATAAAAATGGATACAACGTTCATGCGTACATACGGCCTACCGTCTCCATGAACGGTGTTTTTCATTTCCTATTTCTATTTTTTATATATTAATAAAAAACATAAATAATGAATATAGATTATATTTATATCATTCCTTACATTATAGAAATAATTAAATCATGATCTAAATAAGAGGATCAAGAATAAAAAGTCAAAACATATACGAAAAACAAAGCGATTATTACCCACAACATAACTTTAACATGACATTGTTAATAAAAATGTTATATAAAGTCATAATAAAATAATATATGGTAATATATATAAGAATATGGTTTTTTTAGAATACTAATAAACCTATTTTTATTATACAGGAAGTTTGAACGTGTTTGAAGAAAATTCAAGACTTAAGGTAAGGGTTTTCTTGTCTCACTTTTATTTTTGTGAGATACATGCTATATTCACAAATTATTCTTATTTTATGGTGTATATAATTCCCATGAATTCATTATATTATTATTATCCTTAAATTTTTTGTTATTTACATATACATTTTAGAATATCTCTTTCATGGGGTTTATGATTCAAACATTACTAAACCAGTAAGGTAATTTGGTCTTAATTTTCCTTCTTTGAGAGTTATGCATATTCTTTACAAGGGTTATATAATGACCTTTGAAATTCTATATCATGAATATTTTTATTTCAATTATATTTAAATAATCATGTAATTTTATTCTTTAATTAGGATTATGACTCAAATTTAACGAAGTGGTAATAGTTTATTGCAATAATCTCATTGTTTATTGGGATTACTTATTATTATTCTTCCATTGATGAAATATTATGATTCATATCTAAATAAATCTCATGAATTTTATTCTCCTCTAGTTATTAATGATAAATTAAATTAATGGTATCATTTTTCTACTCTTTTATACTTAAGATAATTAAGAAAGTGTTTTTAAGAAAATCCAACCTTATCTCTCTAATTGGTTAAAAATCTGTGTTCTTTCAAAACAATGTTATATAAAAATGTTTTTAAAATGATTTAAATGACCTTTTAAGCTATTTTTCGTGGAAATTTATTTTAATAAATGTTTTATGTTTTAATAATAAATTTATTTATTTTTTCAATTGTTCCTTTATAATTTTTTAAGGTTATCATTAAAGGAAAGGGTTTTTTGAATGTTTTGTGTTTTAAAAAGAATTTATCAAATAAAAATGGATATTTTCATCAAGAATTATTTGAAATGAATTTTAATGATTCCTTCATATGTTTTCAATGTGGTTTTAAAAAAAAGGATTTTGGAAATGTTACCTGTTTTAAAAATTGGTTTTCAAAGAAATGTTATGTTTCCGGTGATCTTTCAAAATCCTTATCCATCTAAGATGATGTCCTTTGATATAGTTTATTCTTTACCCATATTATTTCTATGAATGTTTTATGTTATATGGAATGATTTTTATATAACATATTTGTTTTCAACGGGCTAATCAAATTTCAAGGTGATTGACATGAAACCAATTTCTTTTCCATGGGTTAATCAAGTTGTGAAGAAATAATTATTTTTAGGATTTTTATGATGATATTAAAGATCATTTTACTTCATTAATTTTTTTCTTCATGGACATAGATTATACAATGGGGTGGCTCAAATAGTGTTGGGTAATCCCATTACAGCTTATATGATGGGGTGGCCCAGATAGCATCGGGTAATCCCGTTACAACTTATATGATAAGGTGGCCCATATAGAACTAGGTAAGCCCGTTATAGCTTATACAATGGGGTTTCCCTGATAAAACTGGGTAATCACATTACATCTTATATGATGGGGTGGTCGAGATAGCATTAGGTAAGCAAGTTAAATCTTATATGATGGGGAGGTACAAATAGTGTTGGGTGAGCCTGTTATATATCTCTAATTAATTATATAAATATTTATATCTCATAAGATAATGATGGGAAAATTCAACATGCTTGATCCAATATGTGAATAAGGTATAAACTGATCCACTATATGGAAATGGATGTGACTGGGGATAGTGGTGTATCCCGCCTAGTAGGTCTATCCCCCATGAAGTTCCCTAATAATTTCTGGCAATGAGAATTTAATTATAGGGAATGATTTTATATACTTATGTGTCTAGAAAACATACATGTTGTATTCTAATGTTATGATTTCATGTCTTATACTCTCAATTATATTATGATTCATATATTATGATCTATCAATCTATATTCCATGATTCATGTTTATAATATTTGATATGTGGGTGTGATATTATAATGATATTATCATCTTCTCATACTCTTATGCTAATTTTATGCTTACATATCTCTATTATTTACCCTTACTGAGCATCTAAGCTCTCCCCATTCATATGTTTCCTTTCCCAAAGTTATGAAAAAATGTTTTAAGTAGGATTTCTAAAGGGGAATATATTTAAGGGATCTTTTGAAGATATTTCACCAAGATAGAAGATTATGTTTCAATGTTTCTGAACAAAATAAACTATTATGGTCCTTGGGAATGTATTTTTATAATGTGCTGAATATTCATCTAAAATGATGTAATATGCATTTATGTTATGCTTGGGTCACTATAGTTGGTATCAAAGGAAATTTTTATTCAACCTTTGGAAACTAGGAAGTGAAAACCTTAGTGATATTACTAGGGATATTTATAAGGATATATTTAGGGATTTATCTAGGGATAAGTATAAGTATGAGTTAAGGTATAGTAAAATGCCAAAAAATTTTGGTAAAGGATAGAGCAAGTGGTTTCCTAGAAATTCATCCCTGACTAGATACTGCAAGTGGATGTGGCTCTAGAACATATCTACATAAGGGTAACAACCCCTAAAACACCATATTGAGCTGAACTCAATTGGGAACCATTGTTTGAAAATTGGCCTTACTGCACACTTGTTTTGACACTCCCGAGGGACATGGTTTGGAAATTAAAAAAAGTATTTACAAACAAATGTGAAGGATTTAGATAGATAATGACTTTAAATGACCTAGGATGAACCTAAGGTGTCATAGATTAATGAATTAGGTGTTATGATTTAGACATCATATAAATAATTTTTCATGATTATGTGGTTTTCCGCTATGATAAGTGTTTCCCATGCTATGTTTGTTGGTTTTAGTCATTGGATAGAAACCAAAGGAATCATTTTAATGTTCAATTCAATGGAAAATGTGATGATCATCCTCATAATCACCCAAACGATATGGGATATGGGATGAAAATTCTTGTTGATATGCTCCAACAACTCTCTCAAGCTATGAATCATTTTAAACTTATAATCGATAAAAGTAGGCAACAATGTTCTGTTGAGTCCTTAATGAGGAAACATCCACCTTATTTTAATATATCCATTGATCCACTAGTTGATGAACAATGGATCAATACCACTAAAAAGATATGTTCCATTCTTCAGTGCTCTGAGCAATAAAAAGTCATCTTGGATGTGTATCATTTATAATGTGAAGTGGATTAGTGGTGGACTCTTCTTAAGAACGTGATAGAATAAGAATAAATTGAATCTATGAAATGGGAAGTTCTTAAGGGGATATTTTTCACTATGTAATTCAATCATATTCTATAAATAAATATGGAAAAATAATTCCTTGAGATAAAGATAAAGTAGGGTGAATATATTATTACTTATGAAGATAATTTTACTAGAATTATAAGGTATTCTTATTGTTATATCATCAACACTGAAATAAAAAATCAATTAATTATTTGGTGGCATGAAACCAAGTCTTCAAAAAAACTTGGATATAATAGAATTTAGTAGTTATGTATAAGTCATTTAATGTTCACAAAAGGTAGAAATAGAAATTGGATATTCCCACCATTACAATGGTTTTGATAAGAAAAGGATGATCGAGTCTCATGAATACTCAAATGGTGGAAATAAATTTTAGTCATATGTTTTCCAGAAATGTGGGATAAAGTATTATTAGAATTTTTTGAATGGAACTGGGAGGTTATTTTAATATGGAAAGATAGGTTATAAAGTCCATGAATGTCTAAATCTTATTAATAGAACTATTAATTCAATGGAGGAGAATATAATTCCAACTAATACACCACCTACACTCTAGTATTTCGAGTGAACGGAGTTTGGGAACTATATAAATAAATTCACCAATCCAAGAGATAATATTGATTATGATCCCCAACAACCTATGAGGACAAATTTAAAAGGTAAATCTAATGAAGTCATAATGTATGAATTGAATCCTGATAATTAGGGTGCACTTATCCGACCCTCCTTAGTTAGGAATTTCATGTTTTATTTTGTATGAATAATCCCTATGAAAATATTATTGTTCATCCTTTAGTGAAGTTTCATTTTATTATCCCCCTCTATATGGATTTTAGAATAATAAAATAATATTTCATATTATATTGGAAAAATTATGGACCCAAGTGTACAAAGTAAATGTTTTTTATATGATATAAGAGCTTATTTAATGAATAATGGGGGATATTGTGTTGAAATCATGTAAGTAAATCTTCTTCTGAAAATTATTCAACATTAGGAAAAGGGTCTTGAAATAAAATTTTATCCTATTATCATCATTTTTTATGATATCAATGACCTTTTTAAAGTCTCTTGGATCATGGATTTGTGATCATTAACTATATCATATCCATGTTCTCTATCACTATCTATCAGAACTTTATAGTTTTATTTCTATTTTGTGTTTGTGTTTTCACTTTCTACCTATGTTCTCCAACATGTAAACCTGGTTATCAGTTACTTCAGGTAACTGTTATGTTTCCAACATTCCCGTTTCTGAAGGTAGTTTTCATATTCATTTTTCTGATGTGGGTTTCTATGAAAGGAACTTCCAGGTATTAAACATTTGATAACCCAAAATAATTTCAAGAAAGAAATTCATTTTACGGTGGGTAGAATGTAACACCCTGATATTTTTTGGCCTATGTCTATTACCTATATTATACCGATTGGGTGGTGGATGACTTGCACAGTGACCTTTTTAAACCTCGAAGTGGGAATTGCTAGATGATAGAGATTTTAAATACTTTTTTATAGTCGGTTCGTTGATCTACAGTAAAGAGATCAATTCTACCTTTCGTGAGTACTGAGATTACCGAGACTGGAGGTGCTTTCTGATCCATGATTTATGGTGTGTTTTAGAGAGTTTCTGATTAAACATAGGTAAGGTCAGTTTTTTTGATCCAATGTGGGTCAAAGCTCCATTTCACACAACACTGAATATAGATTGTGTTATATGAAAGAAGCAAGTTTCTCTTGTTATCTATGAAACACCAAGTCAATATTACACTACAAAAAACATATATATTATTTTAAAGTACATGAAACAGTATAGTTGGCTTGTGATTCATGCAATAAAGAGTCCCTTAAATAGCTTATGTTATACCCAAGAATGTGTTTTACCATACTACAATATACTATTATTGTTATAAATAAACTATTATTATAGTTATCACTAAGTTGTTGGAATGGATGTTATGAATAATATTAAATAAATTATGAAAATATGGTTTACACATGTTTATAAAATGATTCCTTTGGTAATCAATTAGTTATATATAAAAATAAGAACTATTTGAAAATAAAGAAATTCCTTTTCTAAGAAAACTATTTCTCTATGTACAAATAACATTTTATCTCAATAAATTAAAAAAACCACTTTTGATTAATTTTTTTAATAATATTTATATATTTTTTATTCAATCAAATTTTTTTGGCAGTCACCCAATATATTTTATGGGCATAAGATAAGAATAAATCCAATTATATGAATAAAAAGATGTATTTTTTTAAAAGGTAATTTTGTCACCTTTTAATAGAGAACCAAATTATAATATATTTTTTGAAAATTTATAATTTTTATATGAAAAAATAAACTTTATTTTTTGAAGGGAAATATTAATATTTACTTTGGTTGAATTTTTAGTATTTTTCTGAGAAGTTTCATTTTTTGATGAATAATGAAAACACTGAATTTTAATTGAAAACTGCATTTTCCTCTGATTTATTTATATAGTTAAATTATATTTTTAATTAGATTTAAAGTATATTTAGATAAATTATAAATCTATTAATAAAATTAAGGTCATTTTAATCAATTTTAGATTAAAATTTTATATAAAAACATTTCATACGTTCAGACTTGTCCACTTTAAAAACTCATTGTCTCATCCCTTTTGTGAGATTAATTATAAATTAAGTTTTTCCACTTATGGGTTTATAATTTGGAAAAATTTATTCCATATTTGGAATCATAATAATTTATAATTTTTTTTAATTTTAATTTAGTTTTTCTCCAAAAATATCAGTGAAGGTAATTAAAATTAATTACAATGAATAAGTTAAAAACATGTTTACTTAATGGTTAAACTTTAATATTACATGAATAAATGACCTAAAAACTGGTCAAAAATCCATTGTATGGCCATATATAGACCACATATTCAATTTTATCAAATATGGACCATTATTTGAGGCACATAATTTAATGTAAACCTATAAATAGTGTTTTCTATTTTATATTTACAAGAATGTCACTCTTTCTCCACTATAAAAGGGAACTCCGAGCCCCCTCACTTATTCACACCTATCAATCTCATTGGCTTGTCCAATAGCTACCAAAATATCCTCCAAAATTCCTTCCCATAATTTTATAAGCCTCCCTTTGGGCATAAATTTAATACAGGAATCCCTTTAGTGAAAACCAAAAGGAGTTACTCAAAGAAGAGGTAACACCATTCAACAAGAAATTTGTTTTTATTTCGTTTTTCATCCCCTAAATTATTATTATTCCATGATTATATAAAAAAATTAGTATAATAAATATAATATTATTTTTTATACTAATTTTAAGACCTAAACTCACAAAAACTTCCATCAAATGGGATACACAGTCATCATTCATGTGTATGGAGGACTACCGCCTCACGAACCGATGTCATTCGTTCCTCCATTTACACATTCCACAGTTGGGAATAATGCTGGTAATTATATTTATATATGATATATATTATATTTCTAATGTATTTTTTATTATTAAATTATTATATAACACATACCTTCATGTTTTCCATTTTGTGGAAATACGATAACTTCGTTTGTGGACGTGTGGACTACCGCCTCCTCAAAGCGATGTGATTCGTTCACGCATTACATGGAATGTATTATGGATGGGTTTAGTAAACGTATATGATATATATAATATAATAATACTACTGTAATTATACTTTATATATAGATATTTTTCATTTACTTTCTTTCTTTCACTACGCCATGAAAATGGATACAGTGTTCATGCGTACATACGGCCTACCGTCTCCATGAATGATGTATTTCATTTAATATTTCTATATTTTATAGATTATTATAAATATATATATATACTTAATATATATTATATTTATATCATGCCTTATATTATGAAAATAATTTAATCATTATCTAGATAAAAGGATCAATAATAACAAATCAAAATATATACGAAAAACAAAGCGGTTATTACCCACAACGTAACGTTAACATGAAATTGTTAATAAATGTGTGATTTAAATTCATAATAAAATAATATATGGTATGATATATAATAATATGTTTTTGTGTTTTATGTATAATAAATGTATATTTATTGTATAGCAGTTTTTAACATGTCCGAAGAAAAGTCGATACTTACGGTAAGGGTTTTCTCATCCAACTTTTATTTGTGTGAGATATATGCTATATTCATCACTTATTTTTACATTGTGGTGTATATACTACCCATTAATGTATTCAATGGTATTTTCCTTAAATTTATGGGTATTTACATATCTATTTTATGATCTCCCTTTCATGGGGTTTACAGTTCAAAAGTTACCAAATCAGTAAGGTAATTTTGACTCAATTTGCCTTCTTTGAGACACATGCCATGTTATGAACCTATTTTATTCTATGAGGTGTGTATAATTACTTTTGACATGTTATATCATGAAACTATTTCTTTTAATTATATTTAAATCTTAATGTAATTGTATTCTATCATGGGTATTATGATTCAAAGTTACCAAATTGGTAACAGTTTACTGCTATAATCTCATCGTTTATCAGGATTATTTATGATTATTATTACATTGATGAAATATTATGATAAATATATAAATAAATATCATATATTTATTTTAATTTGGATATTAATTATATCTTCAATTAATTGTACCTTTTTTTACTCTTTGGTACTTAAGATAATTAAAAAGGTGTTTTTAAGAAAATCCAACCTTATGAGCCTCTTCGGTCAAAAATCTTCATTCTTTCAAAACAATGTTTTATAAAAAAAATTAAAATGTTTTAAATGAAATTTTAAGCTCATTTTCAATGAACATTGGTTTTTTTAAAAAATTATGATTTAAAAATTGGTTTAATTTTTTTTTCAAAGCTTCCTTTATCTGTTTTCAAGGTGACTTTCAAAGGAAATGGTTTTAAAATGTTTTATGTTTTAAAAAGTTTTTTTGAAAGAAGAAATGATATTTTACTCAAGAAATGTTTAAAATTTATATTACTGCTTCATTTATATCTTTTCAAATTGGTTTTCAAAGAAAAGAATTTTGAAAATGTTATATGTTTTAAGAAGTGGTTTTTTAAAGAAATTTTAGGTATAAAGTGATCTTTCAAAATCCATCTCCATATAAGATGATATCCTTTGATATAGCTTATTATTTACAAGGGATATGATAAAAGGATGCCATTAATATTCTTTCTATGAAGGGTTTATGTTTTTATTGCATGATGTTAATGGAACCCATTTCTTTTCAATGGGCTAATCATGTTTCAAATAGATTGACATGAAACCCATTTCTTTTCCATGGGTTAATTAGGATATGAAAGAATAATTATTTTTATGTGTTTTATGATGATATGAAATATCTTTTTATTTTATTCATGTTGTGGTTATTTTACATAGATTATATTATGGGGTTTCCCAGACAGCGTCGGGTAAACCCATTACAGATTGTATAATGGGGTGGCCCAGATAGCACCGAGTAAGCCCATTATAGCTTATACAATGGGGTTCCCAGATAGAACTAGGTAAGTCTGTTACAGCTTATTCGATGGGGTGGCCCATATAGCACTGGGTATGCCCGTTACAACATATATGATGGGGAGACTTAGATATCATTAGGTGATCCTGTTATAGCTCTCCAATGCAATTTTTATGGATTTATATCTCATAAGATAATTATAGGAAAAATTCAATGGGCTTGGTCCACTATAGGATGAAGGTATAACATAATCCACTATAATTAAATGGATGTGTCTGGGGATGGTGGTTTTTCCTGCCCTGTAGGTGTATCCACCATGAAGTTCCCTAATAAGTTTAGGAAATCATCATTTACTTATAGGGAATAACTTTATATGATTATGTGTCTGCTACAATTCCACGCCTTATTCCTATGTTATTCTTTCATCGTTTATACTCTCAATTATCTTATGATTCATGTCTTATGAACTACCAATATTTATTCCATGATTCATGTTTATGATATTTGATATGTAGGTTATTATATTCTAATTATATGATCATGTTATCATACCCTTATGCTCATGTCAATCTTACTTATCTCCCTTATTTACCCTTACTGAGCATCTGATCCCACCCCTTTATTATGTTTCCTTTCCCTAGGTTATGAAGAAAGGTCTTTTGTAAGATTACTAAAGGGGAAAATATTTAAGGGATATGTTGAATATCTTTCACCAAGATAGATTATTATGTTTCTATGTTTCCAAAGACACTAAACTATTAAGATCCTTGGGAATGTGTTTTTTCAATGTGCTAAATATTTATCTAAAATGATCTAATATCCATGTATGTTAGGTCGGGGTCACTATAGATCTCATTTTTTGAGTCTTGGTTTAGTTCAGTTGGAAGAGAACCATTATTATATGGAATATCCTATTCATATTCATTATCAAATATTATAGGAGTTGCAAAATAAGGCGATTCACCAGGTTAAGGTTTTGTGTTAAAATCATATGACTAAAGAAGATACATGAGGATCTAAAAATTTTATGATGGAAAAACATCCCAACTTGCTTAAGAAGTGAATAAAATTATGATGGCACAATTTCCAAAAGGGTGGAAGAATGTAACAGACTTAGAAATTTTGAAAATATATCAATTTAGTTCCTTATAAATATTCATGAATTGGATTTTAAAGAGTTATATTCACTATAAGAATATTAAGTAATTTCCCAATCAAAAAGGAAATAGCATTATATGTACTACATTCATTTACATGTATTATAATATTATATTTAAATAGTTTAATTACTAAATTATATAATTTTATTTTTTTTAAAAATAATATCATTTTTGGTTTCATCAATTCAAAATTATCAAAGTTAATTTTTGGTAATTTCCAAAAAAAAAATAATTTTTTGGTGAATAGTATAAAATACCGATTTTTAAGAAAACTGTCTTTTATTTTCAAGTGTATACATAGTATCATTTTATTTTTTATTAGTTTAAAATATAATTATTTATTTTTTATTAAAAAATATCCAATAAATTTCATTATAATCAACATTATACATGAATTTGGTATAAAAAATTATACTTAAAAATCATTTTTATGGAAAATCATTTTTCATCACATTTTTCAGGTTTATTTTAAAGGTAATTTTAGAAACATATATAAATTTAATTTGATAAAATGGTCTTCATATTTGGAATCATAATTTATAAAAAAAATTAATGATGCCAATTTTATTTTTTTCATTGTGAATAGTAACATTGGTAAAAAAATCAATTGCTACGCTAAGAGTTAAAATGGGTTAAAAGGGTTAAAATTGAAATGATAAGAGTTAAAATAACATAAAATTTTTTATAAATCCAATTTTATTATCATATTTCATTCCTATAATACCTATTATTTGAAAATGGCTCATTTTTTAGGAATTTTTCTGGAGTAAGATGTTAATATATTTTAATCTTTTGAAACATTTCAAGTGTGTCCCCACCCTCACTTTTAAAAGGAAACCCCATCTCCTCTGTTCTCCACACTTCATGGAACTCTTATATCAAAAAATAACTACCCTAATTCCTTAATAACATCCCTCCCCACATCTCAGAGGTCCTATTTTGATAATAATATAATCATAGGAATTATTTTGGTATAAACTCAAAGAGGTTGTATGAAGAATAGGTATAGTTATAAACCTAGTGTTTTCATTTTATTTATTCTATTAACTCCTTCAAAACTCTATTAAACATTGTGATCTAATAACGTCATTATATCTAATATACTGAAATTTTATTATGTTTATGGCATAACACTTTTTCATCTTTTTATCCATCTAATGAAAAATAAAAACATCGCTCATGTGTTCGTGCAAACTACTGCCTTGCGAGATGATGTATTTCATTTTCCATTGGCTTCTCTTATGGATGGTCATAATAATGGAACCAAATTAAATAATATTATATATATATACATATATATGATATAAATTTATTTTTTTAATGGTAAATAAAAATTACACTTCTTTATTTACCATCTAATAAAGAATAAAAACATCACACATGCGTACATGTTGACTATCACCTCTCAAACAAATATATTTTATTTTTCATAATCGATTCACATTAGTTTTATATATAGGTAAATTTAAATAAGTAATATAATATTTATGATATAATTATAATTTTTTAAATAAAAAATAATACTTATATTCTTTTCCTAATGTTCGTTAAGAAATAGAAATGTTACTCATGTGTAAGTATGGACTACCGTCTTGATTTTGTAACACAATTCATTTTTCATAACCATATTATATTGTCAGTTATAAAAATATAATTAATGTGTAAAAATTATAATTATAAAAATATTAAGATTCTTGAAATTATATAATCATGATTCATTTGACTATAGTCAACCTACCAAATCCATTTCTGAGTATGAAGCCAAATGTTCTCAAAACATCTGACGTGAAATTAATCGATTAATTAATTTAAGTATAAAATGGATATGAGTGAAATAAATGGCATAATAAGCATTAAAAATGTTATTAAGTAAGTAAATAATTATCAAAATTTTATTATTTAGGAAGATTAAGAATGTACATGAGAAGTCGAACTTAAGGTGTGAGAAACATTACCATAAAACATCATTTTAAATGTTTTAAATATTTGTTTTATAAATATATTTTTTCTATGTCCATCTTATTAAAATTATTTTATGTATGTATTCATATTGATATAAATAAATTATATAGGATATTTTATATCTCCTTTTACATCATTTCAATGGTTTTCAAAATAAATTTTGTTATGTATTTTATATAGAACGATTTGATTTTCTTTACAAAATGAAAAAAATGAATGTTTTATTTTAACATATATGATGTCAATGTATTTTCCCACTAAAACAACCATTATATTATAATTTTATTCATTTACAAGATTACTTATTTTATTTAAATAAAACCCATTAAAAACTTTTTTCTAGGTAATTAATTTTGAAAATGGGGTTTTAAATAAAATGGATATATCAGTATTTGGAAAAAAATTACTTAGGGGTTCAAAAGTATATTTTTTTGAGTTTGATGAGGGAAATGAACGTTTTTATACGTTTTATATATGTTATGGTTATTTTTAAATTTTCATTATTATGGGTGAGCCAGATATATCTCTCCAATGCATTGGGTAATGATTATTTTCTCCAGATAATTATGTTGGAATTTACCAAGTAAGTTATTTTATTTGTAAGGATTATTGTAAGGATTCAATAAATATGAAGTCCATATTTAGCTACATGAATTTTATATTCTTTCTAACTATTTTTCAGGGAAATATTTTGATTTCATAAGGTAATATAATGATATTTTTTAAAAGGAATGATTATTCCCTTTAAGGGTAAAGAGGTATGTTTTAAAGAAAACATTTTTGTGGGTTCTAATTTTTTTAAAGAAACCTTAATGATTATTATTTTACATTTATGTTTTCTTATAAAGGGTTTAATGAAAAAATTTGGGTTGTAATGCAGATTTCATGTGAGTAAATGGTTATTTCAGCTCAAATTTTATCTATATACCTACTAAAGTAAGGTTTTTTACCACTACGTGTCAACATACCAATCTTCCACGACTCCACCAATCCAAAATCCCTCCCATTTCCCTTCCCCCAACCCGAGACCTCATTCGCTTCCCCCACTCCCCACCTCTCCCCCCCGCACGCTCTGCCCTCTGCCCCCTGAATTCAATTCCCTCCACAACTAGGGTTTCTCCCACCTTCCCCTACCTCCTTCCCCCTGATTCCCACCAGCTTCCAGCGATACCTCTCCCATTAGCTCCCACATACCCGACGATCTCCCCACACCCCGCTCGCGTTTCCAATCGTCGTTGTCTACTTCGCTTAAATCCTCTCTGCCTGCTCCGCCTACTCCACCACCAGATCCTCCACCTCACGCTACGTCAGGCTTTGACCACATCACCTTGTGCTCCCATGTTTTACTATGAAGGATTCAATAGAAGGAGACCGGTCTCCCCGCCCGGACGGTGTGCCCTCTTCCGATCTGATTTTCTGTTTTGAGGTAGCGGCCTGCTTCGACAAATAACTTTGACACACTACCTCTTTTCTACCGCACCTTTCACGATGCCATTCGGTGAGTGGTGCGCTGTGTACTCTTATGTACATATCACGGTTTCGACCTATCAGCTGGCTTTGATGAAGGACAACGAAACAAAACTCAGCCTCTTTGCTACGCCTTTCGTATTGCTTCATCCTGGTATATATTCTCTATATGCGAGCTCCTATCATTGAATAGATGTTCAGAATCCTCCATTCTACAATATGATGTCCAAATGAAATCTTTCAGTAGTTATTTTCATGTGTATGTTGTCTCATTTCGCACATCAGTCTGCAAATTCAACCCATGTATGGGTACCTTTTACTACATTCCATTATATTCAGATTGCATATTTGCTTGTATATTTTCAGTCTAATTTATAACTGTTTATTTGATGGTGCTATGACTGTGGTTCATTACAATAACAGGACATTGCTTCATGAGGTTTACAGAATATTTACTCCCATTCTTGCTTACGTCTTCACTGTATAAATATTCCTTGATAACCATCTGAGGTATTCATTGTAACTGTTTTGGATATTTGTGTCTTTGGTTCATTATTTTTAATGAAATTAAGTTTCCACTGCTTTTTTAAGGGTACCTTTTAGTGGATAATTTGACATTCAATTTTTAGATTTGATTTTCTATTTTCTGTGCAATCTTTATATGTTTCTTTGATGTTGGTATAAGTGTGGTTCATTGCAATAACAGGATAGTGCTTCGTGAGGTTTACAGAATATTTACTCCCATTCTTGATTCTGTCTTCACTGAATAAATATTCCTCGATAACCATCTGAGGTATTCATTGTAACTGTTTTGGATATTTGTGTCTTTGGTTCATTATTTTTAATGTAATTAACTTTCCACTGTTTTTTTAAGGGTACCCTTTAGTGGATAATTTGACATTCAATTTGTAGATTTGATTTTCTATTTTCTGTGAAATATTTATATGTTTCTTTGATGTTGGTATAAGTGTGGTTCATTGCAATCAAAGTACAGTTGTTATTCAGTTTTATATAATCTTTAGTTGCAATTCTATCTGACTTCACTACATATATATTCGTCAATATACATTGTAGGTATTCATTCAAACAGATTTGTAGATGTGTTCCCATATAGAATTGTTTTTACTTGAATATTCTATTTTCAAATGATTCATTTCTGTATAGTATATACATTCGCTAATGTAGGTATAAGTGTCGTTTAGTAAAATTACAGGACAGTTCATATCAATGGGTACCTCATACTACATTATGTGACATTCAATAATGACATTTCATTATATTTTTTGTGTGTGTAATGTATATATGTTTCTTTGATGTTGGTATAACTATGGTTCATTACAATCACAGTACAATGCTTATTCAGGTTTAGAGATTACGTAGTTGCAATTCCATCCATCTTCACTGCATAAATTTTCCTCAATATCCATCCAAGTTATTCATTCAAGCCGTTTTGCAGATCTGTTCCTATACTGCATTCTATTTATTTGAATATGCTTCTTTTTGAATATGCTATTTTCAATTGTTTCATTTCTGGGAAATCCATATTTTCATGCTGCGCAATTTTCTTTATACTGGACGTCGCTCATGTTGGAGGAGGAGAATGCTTCACATTTTTTATTACGCTATAGGTTTTTGATGTTGACTATTTATGCTGGAAGTGTTGAATGTTTTCATGCAGAATGATGATCTTGGGCGTTTTGTTGTATTTGATGATATCATGTTTCTAGAATGATAAGAATTTTATTTAAAGGGACATTTTTTGATATGTTTACATGAGTTGTATGAACCTTGAGCTCTTTGTATGCACATTCTTCTATCTATTTGAAGCAGTTTTTTTCCAGAAGTTGCATGGTGGGTTGAACCACTATATAATAAGTGGTGATAAGGGTCTACAATTTATTTAGGAAATTAATATTTCTTATGTTACTACTGCTTTTATCATCCTGTTTTTTGAAAATGTGGGGGTGGATGGTAAAGGGGTAGGATGTGCATATACACATTGTGCATTATTCTTGTATCTGATGAAAATATTTATGCGGTCTTCCAAAGTTCATGGGCTGTCTAAAAGTAAATGTTTTTTATGGTATTCTTTTATTTTTACCATATAATGTTTAATATCAATAATTTTTTTGATGGTACAGGAGTTGCAGATATGATATTGATATTGGGATGATAGGAGTTGCAGATATGATATTGGTATTGGGAAGATGGAGGGGGGTTGTCACTTCCATGCATGTGGGTATATCTGTTTATGTTGAAGTAGAATTAGTAGCAGGTATTCTTACTGCCTCTAAAATTTTGAATATTTAAACGGATTTTTCGTTTTCTGAATATAATTTCTAATTAACATATTCAATGATAAATAGAACATGCTAAACATGTTTGGGAAGCCCAGTTTTTCCATTTTTAATCAGTTTCATGAAATTTTATTTCTTTATAAATTGATAACTATACAGGTTTTTCTTTATTCATTTTGTAGATTTGAAAGGTGTTCACTGATTAATGTTGTGTGTTTTCCCCATTCTTGAAATTTCATTGAAGCGAAGTCCTATTTTTTTACAAATGGATCATTTCAATATATTATATTTCAGTATTTTTGTTTGACATGCCATCATAAAAGATATTCATAGACTAAATTGTTTCCAAATTACTGGCCATACAAGATACTTTATCAGACTGACTTTTTTCACTTACAACATCTTTCTTCAAAGAAGGGGCATGATAGAAGAAGATATCCTTGCTTATAATGACCTCTCTCTATCCCATAATTCCATGTCTGTATTTATTCAGATTCCATATTACAAACACATGCTGTAATATTAACTCTAGACGGAATATGTGTCTATTTATTGATGTCCATAGTACTGAATATGTGTCTGTTTATGGGTTCTTGAGAACCATAGAATATGCATCCAATTTGAAGTGTCCAAATAATGCTTTCAGGAAGTGTAAGAACACTTATCACTGTGAATAATTCACTTCTCCAACATTCCTACATCCTCCTATATCGAGCAATGTATGTGACACGTCCTTTGTACTGTCTAATATGTTAATATCTCAGCTTTTATTTTCATGGACCCTAATTTATTTTATTTCACATAACAGGGAATCAATGCATGTTTTCAAAAAAACAAGGATTGTCATGCTAAATGTGACAACTGTTCTGATATGGATTGTATGGAGCGATTAAGAGGAAACTAAAGAGGTCACAATATCAACATTTCATTCTTGTATTCCTTAGCAGCTACATAAAGGATGCAGATAAGACAAATTAATGCATTTACTGATTAGTTACAGATTGGTATAATATATATCCTCCACTTTCTGAAAAATTTCTCCATACATCTGCAGATTTACTGACTGCTTTGAAAAAACTCGAGTAACAGTGTATAAAAATTTCTATTTATATTAGAAAACAAAATACACAAAATACTAAATTTTTCCTCAGTATTGAACATGGACATCAAATCAGTGTATCTTCCCAAGTAAGTATTGGCATCGAATATATCTAGGTACAATTTCTTTGGTATTCTTTATTTTTTTATTAACAATTGAAATTATTATTATGGTTATGTTAATTTTAACAATTCATGATAGAGGCATCAAAATAATAGGTCTTCTGCAGGGACTTCAAACATTAGCACACGATTTGATACTCCAACCTTGAATATGTCCACTACTCAGGTATTCAATAGTTATCTTTAATGACTAATTTAATTTCATTAACAGAAATACAAGTGCATTAATTCAATGTAGAATGTTTTTTCTAAGTCTTTCAAAAAAACTGTTCTTTCTATCTTGTAATTGTCTACATTAAAAGTAGTGTGTACATTTAAAAATTAGAATTGTCATAAATATTTCAATTGCTTCTATCTATTTTATCATGACAGTGAAGCACAAAGATGGAACTAACTCCTTCTCTGGTAACCAATTTTGACAAACCTTTTTGTCATGTAATCTTTACATTTTTAGTATTTGTGATATCTGCTTAAGAACCTACAATTCTTAAATTTGATGAAAAACAAGTTTTTCATGTAATATTCTGATTATTGTGATTTATGCTATCTATAATCTGTATACTTTTTTTGAAAAACATGTTTAACATTACTATCATCTAAAAATTGTTAACATTTCTACTGATTACTGTGTTTTTTGACATACATGTTTAACATTCTCGATTATGTATGTAATTTGAACAGATTAAAAATCAATTACCCATGGAGTTCTGCTATCTAAAATCTATATATTTTATTGACAAACACGTTTAAGATTTCTGCAATCTATAAGCTGCACATTCTTAACATTTTTATCATTTTCTGAAAAACATGATTAACATTTTCACACAAAATATGAATTTTTTTTACAAACATGCTTAACTTGTCTGTCATGAAATCTACTGATTATTGTGATTTTTTACAGTCAGGTGTATCAAGTAATCTGTACATATTTTTAACTGGTTTTCTCTCATAGTTTATTGAAGACTTTAGTTCATAAAAATCCATATAACATTTAAATCTGTATTTTCCAGTTGGCTGAACATATATTTGCAATACATGGAACAAAAAATTATGACATAACCTTAAATGTTAATGTTTGGTTGTATGGTGCTATCTAGACAGGTGGAATAGATTCTATTTGAACATGGTGAGGGGGTCCTGTTTGGTGACCTTTTATGCTTTACGTCTCAAGATCAATCATGTAAATTTAGTATGTGTTTTGAAACTCTATTCAGATTTATCTCATTAACAATCCTTTAGGTAATCTTAAAAATTTTCTTTACTAATTTGATATAATATTCAATTTATTTTAATTAAATTTCATTAAATGCATATAGTCAATCAGGTTGTCTTATTCCTTGATTTTTTACCCTTTTGATGTTTATTTACTATGTATCTCTCTGTCTATGGAAATTTTTTCAGTTCAGGACTGAATAGTTATTTTAATGTGTTTGGTGTCATGATTGAATTAGGATTTTAATTTTAACAAACGAAAATATCATTCAACCTGTTATCATTTTGTTTTTTTTCTCATCAAGTGATCGGACCTTTCAACTTTTGTTGAATCAATATATGATGATACATACAACCGAGGGACAAGATCAGATACTGCTCGATATAGTTTCAGGTATGATATGTGTATTCTATCTTTTATCACTTATACTTATTAATATAGTTATGTTACTTCCATTTCTTATTGTATAATTCAATTGGGACTTAGAGGTACACGTAGATCCTCTAGATTGTCTTTAACTACTAGAGAATCATATTGGGGGTGATCATATTCTCACAAGAATTCTCTTACAGTGTGATTTTTCTATAGGTAATTAGAGGTCCTATATGTGCTCAACCTGCAATAATGTGTTCCTGCCTCTTTGCATGCAGGGATCTGGAAATATTGAAGCAGGAAATTGTAACCGCTCTTGTAGTCAGAGCTGCTACCATTCAGTACACATTTCATTCATGTATAGCTGTAATCATCCAAATTAAATTGTCCATCAAATTTCATTGATGATGAGATAAATCTATTACTAATTGATGAATTTGATAATTAGATTCCTCCTCAACCCATCTTTAACACAGGTCTGAATACACCCAATATAGGGTTTATGCGATGACAAATAAAATGGATATCCCCTTATTTGGATGGATTTCATGCACTTTGCATTCTACTTTATTAAACATGATGTAAATTTTTTACAAAATTTATTTGGTTCGTATATTTTAAAAATCACTACATATATCCTTAAATAATCATCTATTACATATTGTGTAAAATAATTTGTAACTTTGTAACACTTTATTGTTCAATTTTTGAAAATATTTATTGAGAATTGAGTTCTTCATGTTGGCCCACAGATGCACTCTATACATAGATGTTTGATGGAAACCTTTGGAGGGATATTCATCAAAAATAAGAATGTAGAATTTGGTAGAGGTTAAGTACACTCAAAGGTATATAGATTGGTTCTTTATTTAATATACATCATGTTTTTGTGTTTCATGCACGGTTTTCTTGGGATTTTGGGATTCAAATGGTTTCCTTGATTAATTAGTGTCTTTTGATCATTTAAACCCCCTTTATACTTATGTTGGAATTTTTCCTACATATGTGTCGCCTTCCAGTGCAACCACAGCACCCACAACATTTAATTATCGCTTCAAACCCTAAACAAAGTTGCTGTATCCCACACCAAATCGGGATTTTCCTCAATAATTCTAGGTTCCTGCTCTCCTCCCTGATAAATTTCACCAGTGAATAGTGTTTTTTTATTGATAAGTGGGTATTTTATTAGAGCATTACATTAGATTACCGTGAGAATTCATGGGTGAGTACTAGAGGGATTTTACTAAGATCGTCCTCCCAAATCTATGGTCAGCACTGCTTATCAACAGTCTACAATCTAGGCTTCTGTAAGCAACTCTGTTCGGTCTTCTTCTTATTATGTATATCTTATTTCACAGTATCTTTTGTCACATATATTTTATGTTTAAGTCTTTGACAACACCATAAACCCATTGTCCATGATATGGGATCCACTATAGCAAATACTCACTAAACTACTGGAGTGCTTTTACTAACATGGTTGTATCATGATACTGTCTCTCCTAGGATCATAGTAGACTTCTTGATAAGGCAAATGTAATCTTCAAAAACTGTCAGTCTCAATATGGTAGGAGAAGTGTTTGAATTTTATATTTCTTATGCATAACTGTTTCCATATTGCTTATGCAAGTGTTTCTAGATTGATTATGATCACCATTGTAGGTTGATGGGGATAGATTACTATTCGGAATTAGTATGTTCTAAATGAATCCCTATAAGATATGGGTTTTGAAATAATTAATATGTCCAATGAATTCTTCATTAGTATGTAATATTATTTTTAAACATCAATCTATCATCAGGTAAAAATGTTGGATGAATGTGTAGGTGCTCAACTCCTATCTTATTACATCTTATTTGACCACTAAAAATCCTAATAACTAAAGATCCAGGTATGACAGCAGATTTATTCTCTTGAATTGTTTTCATATTGTTCATCAATCATTTAATATAAAAATGTGAGTTGGTACCTTTACTTATAATAAATCTGACTTTTTTTAGAGCAGTGTAACATATTTTACATGTATATTATTTCAGTACTAGATCTTTTTTAGAGAAGTGGATCAAAGAAACAATTTTAGTTTACATGCATTTTTTGGGGTAGTGGATCATGTGATTTGTTTGAGCAGTATATAATTTGTTTTTTATTAATAGATCATATTATAGAGTAGCACATCATGTATTTTAGAGGAGCGTATTGTTTTATTAGTTCAAATTAATATGACATGAATTTTTTTTGGATTAGTGGATAATTTTATTCAATTTTATTTCATTTAGTAGTTTCTTTTGGAGCAGAAGATCATGTTTCAGGATATTTTTTACTTCTGCCAATCAGATTTACTATATCTTTATACTTCATGATTTCTACTATATTGATGATGTATCCTTATTTTTGAGCAGTGGGTTTTCCTTACTGCTGTTTTTTTGATGTCTTTTTCTACATTGTTTTTGTTTAACAAGTGCACATGTGCAGTAGATTTCAGCTGGAGAAGATGAATGGGGCTGTTTTCTGAGTCCATAGCACAACTTGAGGGGTATACATTACTGAAAAGGAATTTCAGGTCCATGATGGAAGAGCTGTGTAGGGGGTAGGGGAGGGGAAGAACTAGGCAGGGGGAGGGGGCTGGTGGGGGAAGGGGATGGGCAGTGGGGAGGAGGAGGTGGGAGGGGGAGGTTCTTGGTAGGGGGGAGGAGAGGGGAAGAGTTGGGAAGCGGGGGGGGGGGGAGGTTGAGGGGAGTGGGAGGTGCTGGGAAAGGGTGGGAGGAGGGGCTGGGGAGGGGAGGGGAGGGGAGGGGCTCGGTAGGGGGAGGGGAGGGGCTGGGCAGGGGGTGGGTTGGGGGGAGAGGGGAGAGGGGAGGGCCTGTGCTACTGGGAGGGGCTGGACAGGGGGTGGAGGGGGATGGCGGAGGGGAGGGGGAGGGGCGGGCCAGTGGGGAGGGGCTAGGCAGGGGAGAGGTGACGGCCTGAGCACCAGGGAGGGGCTAGGAAGGGGACAGATAATTGAGTACGCCCATGATTTTTGACAGGTGGAGTTAAAGTATGACTTCACTTAAACTAATTATCCATATTGTTATTATTAATGTTTTCTTCGAAAAATTTTATCAGTTTTTCTAATTTATCATGTCTGTTTCATAAAAAAGTGTACCCAGTTTTTATTTTTTATTATTTGTTTCATTAATTACCGATTTTCCATTTTCTTATTATTAATTGCTTTCATTGAATTTTTTTAAAGTTGTTTTCATTGATGATTATTGTAAACATAGCCGTTCGATTATGAAATGTTTTTGTCACTTCACCAGATTAACCAATTATTTTAGCATACTAATATGTGTCATTTACTCATATTCATGTTCAATTACATATTGCAGGGATCAATACAACTTTCTATAAACATGAAAAATTTCTGCTACTCTGCATCAATGGAACATGGTAGTACTGGGAGGATGTTGACTGCACATTCTATTTGTGTTAATGTTTTCAAACTTGTATTTGCTACTAAAATTGTATTTATGTTCACTTATCATGGTTAAATAACATTCAATATTTCAGTTTCCAAGGTGACATAAAACTGACAACTTATGTCTCTTTACTGACAATGAACCATGCTATTATTTCAAATTTCAAGTTATGTTATCATGTTTCTGTTTTAATGTTTAGCTACTTCAACTATTTATAAGTTATATGTTCATACTTTGTTTCTATGAATAGATTCTTAATTTCAACATATTAATTATTAATTTTCGTTGATCACTTCTCATATATATTTTAGATGACTCTAGGATAGATAGAATTGATCAAAATAATCTATAATTTCCACCATCATAGGTTCAAAATACACCAAAGGCTCATAAATATTTATGGAGAAGAACTCATGAGTTATTCATATCATTTATTTATTCTACTGTATAGATTTGTTTTCATGGATGATACCATGATTCCAGTACCAACTAATAATCTTACAATTGGAATATGTTGGTATTATTCTAGACATAAAAACATATATATATATATATATTACTAATGTTAAAATATCCTATGAAATTAAATCAAGGGAGTGTGATCATATTATGTATCATAAAGTGAAATTTATTTATAATGATTAGGTTAAAAAGATGAATTCTCAATTATATAATCTTTTAAATACACCACACTGAATGCAACCGTGTTTCCTACTAATCCTCATCCCAACATCTTCACAAGCCCATCCAATACAGTCAAAATCTGGATACCTTAAAACTTTATACGTTTCCTTCCATCATTTATTGAAATCTCACCTCTTGCCTCCACCTCCGGCGTCACCTCCACCTTCAGTTTCATCTATGTCTCTTATCTCTACCTCTTCCATTCCATCATGTCTTATCTCCGTCACAATTAGTCTTTAATTCATTTCCTTTAATCATGGGTAACCTAATAACTTCATTATCATAGTTTTATTCTAAACATTATATGAAATACAACGACAATGCAATTTATTTTAATGACACAAAACCAGATTATTTGAATGAAAATTGAATAGTCCCGTGCATTTTCACGGGCAGAGTACTAGTTCTGTTAAATGAAAACTATCTTATATTATATCATGGTTTTTAAATGGACTGATGAGTTTCTTTATTCTATTTTATATTTCCCATAATGATATTTTTGTTCTCATATCATGTTTTCAAATTTTTTCCATGGGGTTTAAGGATAAGTATGAACAATGATGAATTCAAGTTGAAAATAATGAAAATTTTCATGAAATGAAAATATGTTTTCTTTTTAAAGTGTTTTATTATGAAAAAAATGGATAATAAGTGTAAGTATACACTTTTTAATGTATGGTTTAGTTATTTATGATTTATGATGTAATTATCTAAAAATATAATCCTAAAAAGGTCTTCAATAATGAATGAAAATGAGTTCATGTTTTAAACTCAATATTATCAGTTGAATATAGATAGGGACATTATAGTAAATCCCAATCATAATGAATTATATAGTTTTGATAGAAATTTTTTAGGTAAGTGTTATGTAAATATCTGCAAGAACCATCCAAGATTCACTAATTTGTTTCAATTGATTACAAAATGATTAGAAAAGTCATTTTAATATGAAAATCATGAATCATTTTATTAAATGAAAGTTCATTTAAAAATAGGAAAGGATAGAAGTAAAGAACAATAAGATATAATATACTTCAGATCACATTTATCCTATGTGCGTGGTGAGAAAACCACCCCAAGAAACAATTATATTACTAAAAGAAATAATTAGGGAAATATAAGTCTCAAAATGAAAAGAAAGACTAGAGAAATTATACGAGGAGGTTGACCTTGTTAAACTTGGTGGAAGTCATCACCTCTATCATAAGAAGTTACCACCTTCCAATCCTATATGGACTCACACATGCACTTAGTAGAAAGGATACTACAACAAACATAAGGAAAGATATAGAAATAACTCATAAAGTTGGATTTATAAACCAAAAATCGGGTTATAATTCAAAGCTATGAACACTAGAACATCTAGGTTATGTTTGATCATCATCTAACCCCCAAAAAGTCATCATATCCACCAAATCTTTACTAGAGAAAATGGACTAGTTGAAAGAGATCATCACACCAAACATTGGGGAGAAAATTTCAAATTGGAAAATGTAATTCCTCTTCTTAATCTTCAAGATCTCACTATAAAAATAAGATTTCCCTCTTCTCTCTTAGCAAGAAACTGGGCTGAATAAGGTCTCCCAATTGACTAATAAAGATAAAATCCACTGATAAATCATGAAACTGTATAAGGAAATGAGTATACCTTATGAAGCAAGCATGGTATTGAAGCTTTTTGGATGGTTGTAATCAAACAATTCATACACCATATAGAAAGTGGTGTGGATGGTAGGGGTAAGTGGAACAATGAGATAAGCAGTGGGTATATAACACCGGTCACCTAAAATCTGAGTGATAAAATAAAAGAGCTGAAAAACACATTAAATCCTCACTAGGGACATCCAATTATCCATTATTGATGACCTTAATTCAATTCACTATTTTAAAGGGAACCAAAAAATGAAAGCAATACACATAAATATTTGGGGGTAATTAATACCTTAAAAACAACATGTAAATAGGACATTCTATCCATGTTCATGTGAGTAGGGAATTAAACCAATAAATAATATATTAATTTAATAAATTTAATTATAAAATAAAAAAAATAAAACACTAAATTTTTGTGAAATCAATCGAACTCAGATTAAAACTACAAAGAATTTTGAAACTGGAAATGTAAGACCAGTCATAGGTGAAGAGCATCATTGAAAAAGAGAACATCAAATTTGTGTATTATGATGAAGGTGAAAAATAGAAATACAAATATAAGATAAATACATGATGTAAAGAAAAGAACAAAATGTAGAGACAATAGTCCACTCGTTTCATTAACATATCATTTTATATATAGAGTACATGAGATCTAATCCAATGGTTGAGAATATGAAAGGTTGACCATTATGAGGGGAATTAATTGGGATTTGATAAGTGATAATTATTATCATAATTATGAAAACTATTAAATAATTTTTCATAACACCCACCTTGGATGTCATAATTTCATGGAATCTTATATATTCTTCACCTAAAAACCCTATTGGGAAAAATAAGTGAAGCCAAAGTAATTGAATTAAATGTCATGTTACCTGATGTTATTCATATTTTTATAACTTTTTTTATAGTAAATTTATGCAAAAGTTCATAAGTGGTGTGAGATACTCATGTTTTAATATTAAATATAATTTTTGAGAATTATTGGAAGTAGTCCAATTGAGTCAATTTACTATTTTAATTATAAATCTCACTCTATTTATCCAAATTTTATGGATCTTATTTTTTAGGCTTCCCCATTCAATATACAACATTTCATTAAAAGGTATCTTGGGACAATTCTGTTATTTGAAGGGTGATATGGACCACACAAGAGGGCCCAAAGAATTTGTGATAAAACTAGACCAGGTATGAAGATTGAATTACTAGGCTCAATATAGAAGTACAAATTCCTCTATTATCCTCTAAAGTTATGGGGACAATTCATGGAGTCATGGATAAAAATTTCAGGGCCCAAATGAAGCTTTGAAGTCCAACCCACCATTCGGTCTAGGAAATAAAATCATCACACCAAAATTGACTTCTCTCCTGATCTACATATCAATTCAATCTTAGATTTTGAAGTGTGAAAGAGGAGATAAATTTGTACTACTTTCTTGAATAAATAATTAAGATTTTAATTCATCTTCTTATTAAAAAATCCATTCACATTTCAACCATCGAAAAAGGTTTGATAAAAATGGATAAGTGAGAAATATTTATTAAAATATCTATATATTTAGTTCCAAAAGTACAATGGATGCAAAATTTTGAGGTATTACAATAAACATCAATATATACAACTTTTAAGAAGATAATATCTCTAGATTCGTCTATATGAATGGAAAAATTGGAGATTCAATTGGAGGGGAAAATTTGGAATGAAAACAGTCCACCTCATTGGGATATAAATACTTCCCCATTCTCTCCTTAAAAAGGGTTGGCATTTCAGACAATAAGAGCATACATTGGCATGACCAAGGCCTTTACAAAGGATTGGGAGGACCTTCCATACTCACGTTTTCACTTGAGATACCCTTCCTCCTCTCTTTGTTTTCATGTTCCTCTCTGTTCTTCTTATTTGTAATCATGTAAGTATACTTTCAATTCAATAGAATATTAATGCATGTTTCATTTTATTCATCTATTATTCTCATCCAACATCTGTTAAATAATATTAATGGTCATAATTTAGTTTAAATATAGTTGAATCCCCTTCCATTATTTTTCTTTCTCATTCAATCTAAATTATATTTTTAATTCCCATCATCGTTCGTATGTGTGTGTGTTCGACACACAACTCCATTATTATCTCTTTCTTTTTCTTATATTTTTAATTAATTGTCATAAATATAATAAACCAGATTACTATTAATATCAATGTCTGAGTAAATCTATCATTGGGGTGAGTCAAAATTTAGGGATGTTAAGTGATTGAGAATATTTTCTCAATAAATATTCATTAAATTAACATTGTGTATGTTGGACTTAACATGTCATGGATTAATGAATTTTTTCTAACGTGTGGTTTCCATTGATTATTGAAACCATAAATAAACTACCTTCAACAAGATATGATTGATATTAGAACCCTAAGTTAATTTAAGGCTTGGAAGAAATCCTTCACACTTAGGAATCCCTATCAACGTTATCTTGTGAAGTGAGTGTTAATTTAAAAAGAAATATAAAGCAATGCTCAATGATATCATAAGATTAACTAACTAATAATGAACTCAACCCAATATTTATAAAATTTTTAAATAAAACATCAACCATTAATCACTTCATTAAATATCTACAAACAAACCCCCCAATCAAAATACAATCAACTAAAAACATTTGACTATTAAAAAGTATAATCACTGAGGATTCGACCTGAGTGCTGCTATACACATTAGTAGAGCACCAGAACCTTGAATGGTCGATAGGCAACAATAAGACATGCTTTCAAATGGTACCATTTCTGGGGATGGTTTAATTAAGTTTTAATTAGTTTCTAATTATTTTAAAAATACAAAATTTAAAAAAAATGAAAAAAACACAAAGAAAACCCCGCCTTCTCATAAAAATCATAAACGGGAAAAAACTCAAATAAAAACTCATCTTACTCTTTCTTCCAAAATCTCTCTAAATTCCCCGTAGTCTCCCAAACAATAGCTCATATTTGTTTGACCCAAAAATTGAGAGAAATATTCACTAACTTAGGAGGAACATTAGGGATAATCAAATCATTCATGAACCAGTATGTGTAAAACCAATTGAATTAGATATAAATAATCATAGGGAACAAACACTTAAAGAATGTTCTAACCCTAATAAGAATTACCAACCCCTTGGTATTCAATATCCAAATACATATTATGACTTCAAACTCAAATAGGTTTTGATTCATCTTCTTCCTCATTTCCACGGGCTAGCCAGTGAGGATCCACATCTTAATCTTAATGAGTTCCAATTGGTGTGCCCTACCATGAAGCCTCAAGGGGTTTCTAAGGAAAAAATAAAACGTTGAGCATTCCCTTTCTCCCTAGCTGAAACTGCTAATTCATGACTTTACTACCTCCCTCCCGGTTCTATAACCACATGGAATTACATGAAGCGACTTTTCTTGGAAAAATTATTTCCTGTTTCTCGCACTGCTTCTATCTGAAAGGAAATTAGTGTTATCTGTTAATTCCCCAATGAATCGCTCCATGATTATTGGGAGAGCTTCAAAAAGATTTTAGAAACCTTCCCTCATCACCAAATCCCTGACCAAATCTTGATCCAATACTTCTATGAGGGGTTATTGTCTATGGATAGAACTCTCATTGATGCTGCAAGTGGCGATGCTCTTGTTCATAAAACTTCTACAGCTACAAGGGGTCTCATAATAAACATGACTAAAAACACACAAATATTCCATAGTCGAGCACATGATCAATTAAAACAAGTCCAAGACAATCAATCCATGGATCCAAACAATATTATCGAGTGGATGAGATATCTTATAAGTCATTTCTGACAACTAGTTGTGGCTTCCAAAGCCCCAACCTCATTTTCTCCACAATCTTGGTTCCATTGACCTATCAAGAACTATGGAATCTACAGATCACCATATCATCCAACTGACACATGTACACCAATTCAAGAGGATCCCTCTGATTCATCTAGACCAATGGAGTTCAATATAGTATATGCTCAGAGGAACACAAACCCTCAACAATGAGGTCAGTTCATTAGAAACTTCAACCAACCCCACTCTGAGCCCTTGTCTTCTACCTGTAACCCTAACTTGAGATATGGGAATCCCATTTTTCACCCCCCTTAGTTCCATCATCAAAATCCAAACCAATTCCAATATGGTCAAGGTGGTGGTAACATCCATTAACATTATCCTTTTGTTCCTCAACCTCAAAGGAACAATCCTCCTCCGGGATTCCACTATCCTAGTGAGCCTTCCCAATTCCTAAACCAATACAATCACTTTCCCAAGAACCAAAATAACGGCAACCCCAATTTGGTACAAGCCTCTTCTTCCAATAAACCATGTGAAAGTGCAGTGGAAGATCTTTCCTCCTTCACCCATTCCAGCCTCAAAAAAATTGAAATCCAAATTGGTCAACTTGCATCCCACCTAAGCCAGCAACAACTATCCAATTCTTCCCAACTCCCAACTCAACCATTGCCCAACCCCAAGGGTAATGTAAGCACAATTTCACTTAGATCAGGAAAACAAATGTCCATACCTCATGATGGATCCTAAAATACACCATTGAATGTTGAGTTGGAAAATGAAAAGAAAAAAGAAACATTAAAATTAATCGGAATCCAGTCCCTCACTTCCTTACGTTCATTTAAATAACCCAATTCATTTTCCACAAGCTTTCACTAAGACAAAGAGGTCATTTTAACCTGATCCCAAAATTCTCTACATGTTTAGACGTGTTTAAGTCAACATTCCTATCTTAGACTCCATAAAAAAAATTCCTAAGTGTGCCAAGTTTCTTAAGTAAGTGTGCACTCATAAGATACAAATTAGGACCATTGATAATGTTTCAAAACAGTAGTCCATACCCATTAAGTACAAATATCCTGGTACCTTCACGGTTCCATTCCAAATTGGAAGTTCCAACTTTGATGATGCACTCATATACCTAGGATCCTCAATAAGTGTCATGACCAAATCCATATTCTCCAGCCTTGGTCTAGGTCCTTTTGACACAACTGGTGTTGTCATCCATTTAGACAATCAAAGCATAGCCAGTCCTGAGGGAATTATTGGGGATGTCCTTGTCTGAGTCAATGATCTTATCTTTTCAGCTGACTTCTATGTCCTTGACATGGAAGGTGAGACAACTTCTTTTCAATATCCTATGATTTTAGGAAGTCATTTCCTCATTACATCTAAAACCAAAATTGATGTCCATGGTGGCATCTTATCCATGGGATTTAGTGAAAAATTGTTCAAGTTCAATATTTTTCAATCCATGTGATACCCATCACCGAATGAATATGCATTCTCTATCCATTCTTCCAAAACTCTCTTTGAGAGTGTCTTGAATCCAAATCAATCATGTTATTCCTATTCTACTAATAGAGTAGTTTGTGAATATTTCGTCCTCATTAACCAAGTCAAAAATGGAGAAGTTTATAATGAAATTACAAATTAAAACTCAATTGATCTAAAGGATCTTGAAAACTCTTTGTAATCCCAACTCACCTCTGCCCTCCACTACTCCAATTTGGATGGTAATGGGGAAATTGAACACGCATTTTTATTTTTTAATTTAAATCTTATTATCCAACATTCATCATTTCCTATCCATGATTCTGAAAATTCTATTATACGTGAGGTGAACCCTGAACCAATGTGTTTATATTTTCCCGATGGTAGTGATTTTTGTGATATTTGTTCCTTAATTAATAAAGTGATCATTGGTGATGTTGAAGTTGAAAATTATTTGGAGAACAACATTGATATAAATGATATTGAAAATTTTATTCAATATTATGAATCCACAAATCCTCATTACTCTACATTATCAAGTGATGAAATAAATGAGTTAAAAACAATTGGGATCTAATACTCTGGTTTCGTCTTATTTTAACCTTACATAAATGAACCATCAGAATTGAGATATCTTCCTGAATTTTCAAGCATGGAAAACCATCACTTTGTGGATAAAATCATTCCTCACATTGAATACCAAAGGGAGGATAGTCATATTCTATTTCCACCCCCCATTGAATTGCAAGAACACAATCAAGGAAGGGGATAAATTATCTAATAAACAATCATGCATCCCAAAGGAGATGTTTTTCTAAAATAATACTGGGGTTGAGAAAAAACGGTGGCCACCATCGGACTATGGGTAGCACACTATAACTATCCAGCTGTAGAAAAAATAAATGATTTCCTTCTTGGGAGGTAACCCTTGTTTTCATTTACTTTTATGAAATTTTAATTTCTTTTTAGTGTTTCATTAGATGAATAATGATTTTAATTTTTTAGGTAACATCTCACATGAGGCACATTAACTTCCACTGACGCACCACTAAATGGAGATAGCGACCCACCAAATCCAAACTAGTGGTCACCTCTTTCCATTTAACACTCCCTCTTTCTTTTTCTCCGGTTCTATTTCATTTTCATTACCACTTCCTCCACAAACCCTTTCTTTTTCTATTTCTCTTTTATATGTGTGCTTATTTTAAAAACACTAAAAAAATAAAAAAACTAAAACAATATATGAAAAATGAGTCATTCTTACTCACCATATAGTTTTGAAATTTTTTTCAACCATTTTGAGGAGACAAAAGACATGTTTTCATTAAAAAAATTTGTATTTTCATCGTGAATTTGGATAAATAATCTTGTGTCAAAACCAAAAAAAATTGAATGCCGAATTTTTGATTTGGAAAATGATTTTTCGTAACCCTGAGGAACAGCATTATATTTCATGCAAGTACTCCTATTGCCATATTTTAAACATGTGTTTTTTCAGCCCCGATTTTGAGTATTGAGTTTGTGGACCTTCGTGTTGAATTTCCTACTTTGGTGTGCATTAATATGATAGAGGCATTTTCTAAACCTCATGAGAATCACAATGGCCAAATAGCATCCCATTACCCTTACATTAATACTTATTTTGAAATCCCATCTGATCTTATGAAAAAATTTTCTTTGATAGCCACATGACAAGCCCAATACCTTATCCCACCCAATATCTACATGGATTTTCATTCTATAATTTTTTAAAATATAAGTGTGGGGGGAATGGATTTCATTTTGGGTTCCCCTTTTATTTATTTTTAATGTGTTATCATATGATTGATGTAAAGCATCCATTTTAGTGTGGGGGAGAGGTTTTAATTCAGTGCGTTTTGGGAATTTATATATTCTTATGACATATTGTTCGAATTTTAGTGAAAGGTGTTCCAAAAAAATCAAAAACAAATCAAAAAAATGAAAAAATAATAATGGTTTGTGTCTTAGGTTGGTAAAAATCACTCTTCATCAACCTTTTATATTGTTATAAATATTAAAATTAGTGTTTTGAGGAGATCAAACATTGGTTGGGAGATGAGTGTGAGTTCTGTTTCAAGTTCAACTTTCGAAAAATGCCAAAAAAAAAGAACACTTTTAATATATATTCTTGTGTCATTGGGAGAAGTTTTTTGTTTTGTAAATATTCCATATTCTAATTCCCTTGAAATTTTAATCCACTTTTGTGTCTTTATTCACACAATAATTTTCTTTTAAATATGTGTTTCCATTTCCTTCCATGTTTTATTTCACAAAAAAAATTGCATTGTTTTACCTATGATGATTTTTTACCCCTCTTCTTCTCTCTCTTGGATATTAAATTCCTACCATCACATAGACATAGAAAAAACCCTTAACAATACCTCTTGATTCTCGTGCACTTTAGAATAGGTAGTGGAAGTTTATAACTCTTTCAAACTCTAAGATTTTCACTTTTGGTTTGTGAAATATTGAACCTACATAAATGAATTTTATCATCTTGAGAGAAGTGAGTTTTGAGTTCCCACATTTTCCATTTCTAAATTTGAGAATGAAAAATTAATTGTTTTTGTTACATGATTCTTATAAATATTTTTGGGGGAATTCAATATGGATGATTGAAATGGTCTAAACCTCCCCTGAGTGGGGAAAATAAAATTTTAATATATGTTGTTGAGTGAGAATGATTTTGTTATGTTTTTATATTTGTTACTCATGAGGACATGAACAATACTAAGTTTGGGTGAGTTGATGTTATTAATATTTTCCTAACTTTTTGTATACTCCCTTTAGTAAATTTCATGTAAAATTATATAAGTGTTGTGATATAATCATGTTTTAATATTGAATATAATTTTTGAGAATTATTTGAAGTAGTCCAATGCAATCAGTTTACTATTTTAATTATAATTCTCACCCTACTTATCAAAATGTCATGGTTATTGTTTTATAGGCTTTACCATTCAATATACAACATTTCATTATAAGGTATATTGTGCTGATTCTTCCATTTGAAGTGTGATATGAACCACACAAGAAGGCCCAAAGAATTTGTGATGAAACTGGACTATCTATGAATATTGAATTACTGGGCTCAATCCAAAAGAAAAAATTCTTTTATTAACCTCAAATGTTTGGGGGACAATTCAAGGAGTCATGGATAAAATGTTTAGGGCCCAACTCTAATAAAACGGGGCCCAATTGAATCTTTGAAACCCATCCATCCCACCATTCTTTCCAGGAAATGAAATCATCCCACCAAAATTGACTTTTCTCCTGATCTATATATCATTTAGAGCTTATATTTTTCAATGTGAAAGAGGATATATATTTTTCTGGATTTATTTGGATTTGAAGCCATCTTCCTATTAAAAAATCCATTAACATTTCGGCCATCGAAAAAGTATTGATAAAAATGGACAGGTGAAAACTGTTTAGTAAAATAGAAATATCTTTCACTCGAGATACCCTTCCTCCTCTATTTTTTTTCATGTTCTTTTGTGTTCTTCTTATTTGTAATCGTCTAAGTCTATTTTCATTTCAATAGAATCATAATGTAGGTTTATTCTTCTTCATATATTATTCCCATCCACCTTCTTTTAAATAATATTAATGGTCTTAAAATAGATTAAATATAGTTGAATCCCCTTCAATTATTTTTATTTTTCATTCAATCTAAATTCTGTATATAATTCTCATCATCATTCATGTGTGTGTGTGTTTGAGGATCAACTCCTTTTTTATTCCTTTCTTTTTATTATCTTATTAATTAAACATCATAAATGTAATAAACCATATTAATATTAATCTCAATGGAAGAGTAAATCTATCATTGGGGTGAGTCAAAATTTAGGGATGTAACGTAATTAAGAGTATTTGCTCGATGAATATTCTTCAAATTAATATTGTGTATGTTGGACTTAACATGTCATGGATAAATGACTTGTTTTGTTTAACATGTGGTTTCCATGGATTATTAGAACCATAAATATACTACCATCAATAATCTATGATTTATATTAGAACCCTATGTTAAGTTAAGGCTTGGATTAAGGCCTTAACACATGGGAATTCCAATCAATGTTATCTTGTGAAGTGGGTGTTAATTTAAATTAAATATAAATCAAATTTCAAGTATATCACAAGATTAACTCCCTAATAATGAACTCACCCCAATATTTATCAAATTTTTAAATCAAACACCAACCATTAATCAGTTCATTAAATCTCTACAAAAAAACCACCCCCCTCTCAAATTATAATACAATCAACTAAAAACAATCGACTATTAAAAAGTATCATTGCCGAGGATTTGACCGGAGTGCTGCTATACACATTAGTAGAGAATCGGAACCTTGAAAGGTCGGTAGGTGACAATCGGCCGTGATTTCACCACCACATTAAAAACCATTAGTAAGAAAACCCAATGGGAAAAACCTAGTCAAGGGAAAAGGAGTACAACATTCCCAACTCCCCTTGATTATATCATTTAATTATGTCTTCGGGGCATCAATTAATATTATTATTTAATTATTTCTTTGAGACATTGGAGGAAGATCAAATGTAATAATTAATGGTCTCATTGAAAATTAAAACTCATGGGTAATTATAAAAATTTCCATTAATTATATATATCCATAATAATTTATAACATTACCTTGAATATCTATTATAATGTATGATTACCTCATTAAAAACCTCATCAAGGAAACACCCTTCAGGGGGAAAACCCATGATTAAGGAAAAAGAGTACAATAACATCAAGTCCCCAATGTGTTTCCTTGTTAAAAACATTATAAAAAAACCCAATCGAAAAAACTCAACTAAGGTAAAAATTGTAAAATAATTAAATTTCTCATTATTAATGATCATCACTACATCATTTAACTCATAGATTTTTCATGATCAATTCATAACCAAAACATTTAGTTTTGAATTTTGGAATAAAAATAATCCATACCCTTTAGATTTCAATGAATAGGGAAGAACATTACCTTGAATCATAATATGATTTTTTTATATGAAAGGTAAGTATGCACATGTACTATTATATCCTCTAGGGATAAATATAATTTTCATTTTAATTTAATCCTTTTGGGAGTAGTATGTTCTTAACCAATCCCTCATGTATGAAATATATCATTCTTGGAAGAAAGGTTTTTAATAATTCATTAAGGGTAAAATCATTCCAAAAATTTAATATTTCATCTTTAGGATGATTAATTCAAAATATAATAAAATTCTATGCAATTTCATGATAAAATTGATTTCAAAACTCTTCGAGTGTTTATATTTTTTTCAAAACATCTTAATAATAAAATGATTCACACAAACCATGGGATGATAAATTCAATTTATATTCTTCCTTGAATAAATATGGATACATGAAATACATCTTATTCAGTTCACCCCATAATTTATCATATTGGGTGAAATTTTCAAAAAAATTAATATTCTTAAAGAATTTTGAACCCTTCTAGGATTTATATATAAATATCCAAATATACAAGGAATACTATTTCTTATAATATAATCTTAAATATTCAATAGTCTTGGTAGTTTTGATAGTCAATCCAAAACATTATATGTTTTACATATCATAAATTCCTTTTATAATTTTGGCAAATTATTGTGATGTAGACATATATCAACATCCATTTTCATTGGTAAGTTTTGAATCATTCAATGAAAATATATCATCAAACAAAATTTGATATAGATCTCATAATTTTTGTGGTACCAGTTTCACTTCAAGAATAATATCTAAAAAGATATAATGTTGTTGATATATCAATTTTCTCATTTAAGGGAAAATATATTTATTTCTTTCTACTCATGATGAAAAATGGTGTATATAATCATTTCAACCACACTTCATGTTTGTATAGTTAGACTATTTATTTCCAACATTTTTCATTCATGTAAGTGTTGTGAGTATCTTTTCAATGGTTTTGGAGGACCATATAGTATGTGATACTCAATATTTTTATTAATAAATTTGAATATAATGAAATGTATACTTACCAGTATAAAATAACACATATGATCATTTAGTGGATGCATCCTTCATATAGTATTTAAATGGATCACATGGTAGGTGGGCACACCCATATATACTTCCTTATAAGTATATAGGAAATTTATTTCCAAAATAACTGCTAATGATATATATAATTTACCTCAAAAATGGGTATCTCATGGTAAATTATTATATATGGGGAATTCATAATAACATAATGTGAATGAATTCATTGATAATTTATTAGACATGCATCCATTAAATAAATTCATCATTCTCCCCCTGAGGGATGTCTATTATGTTATCAATAACTCAATGATTGTGTATACTTGAATATTTCTTTATAATTGATCCTAGATAGAATAAACCATCATATCATATATTTAATGTTCTAGGATCATTAAACTTCTGGTTTACCATTATTGATTCGATTGTATATAACAAATTATTTATAATCAATTTTTACGAAATATTTTTACATATCAAGGTACCTATTTTATCTAGTGTATCTATATGATATTAATTTTAAAGAATACCATTAATATATCACATTTAGACTTTAGATATAAAAAATAATTAATAATTTATACTAACAGATAAAAATATTTTCACTCTTTTGGAGTCATTAATTAATTTTCTCTATGGGTAAATGTACTTATACAAGCATATTCTAACATATATATGAGTTATTTTGAAGAATTTAATAAAAATAATATTTATAAATATTTTTCTTTAAGATCTACATATATAATATCTCTAAGTTATTTCATTTTTCATACTTATATTTGTCATTATAATTTCCAATAATGGTGGTTTATGAATTCATAATATAATCATAACGGGTCAGGATGATCACCAAGTGGATTATTGTGTTTTTTTTAGAAATTTTGGCCAAAATATTTTGGAACTTCAGACTCAAATATTATTTTACCATACATATACTTGGGAGAGGAGCCCCTGCATATTTTAAGATAATTGAATGTTGTAGAAAAAATCAATGTCGAAGAATCTTTTGTATTCACAATAGACACCTAATAACCATCAAAAATTATAATTCATTGAATATAAACATTAACTTTACTAAATGAAGCATAAATCATTAGATCAAACTTCATCAATACTGAAATATTCATAATAAAATTCTAAGTATTGGTAAAAAAAGCATATCAAATTTTTCATGAATAATTTCATTCTATTCAAGGAATGAGATAATTTAATTACATTCATATATATGAATGAATTCATTCCTTTAATTTCCTGGTCCATGAATGATAATTTATTATTTATCAATAATTATGAAGTTATATAAAATAATAAATTTTATTGATTATGATGATCATTTTAACCACTTTGGGTGGAAAAATTATTTTCATAAAATATATATCGGATTATCAAAACTATGTAATTAAATCATTTCATTTGTGAACTATATTAATAACAACATCCAATTAAGGGGATAAATGAATTACATGAGACAATATTTATGATTCATAAGAACATGATGAATAATAAATTTTACCATTAATTTTTTTGTTATGGTAATAATAATTAATAAATGAATATATCCTCAATATAATGTCAAAGAAAATGATTTTAATATCATCCTTAAAATATGCATTATTATATAAATATTAATAAAGTTTTTTATGCTTTGTAAATATTTTTTGTTGTCATCAAACCACTTCTGGTGGTTATATTATTATTATTTTTGATAAAAAACTACAGAAAAATAATTATTTATAAACATAATATTCATTTAGAACTTGATTTAAAATAAAATTATATATATATATTCATTCACTTCGGGGAATGAAATAAATAATTTTCAAAAAATATTCTAATTTAGTTCATGGAATGGAATAAAATTATTTTTTCATGTTTTACAGTTTCTTCAATATAATAGCATGAATATTCAATTCATAAATTTCATAAATTTCATCCACTGTGGGAAATTGATATATATATAATATATTTATACTTCTTCATCTTGAACATTTAATTTCTCTCAAGAATTTTATAAAAAATAAAATGAAAGAAAAAATAAATAAATAAATAAATATGGTATTTAAAAATATTTAAAGTAAATATCATCTCCATTATGAACCTTTATTCATCATAATAAAACTTGACACATTAAGGGTGAACAAATGAATAATAGATATGAAATTTTAGGGCACATTCCATGATCGGTGAACTTCGTATCAACATATGATAGGTACATGATATTCATCACTGATTACCAAACTTCACCTTGATGTATGGCAGGTACTTGTTGTTCATCCTTCAAACACTTATGGTGGAATCATTTTTTTCATCTCATGAATGATATTTTTTTGGACATCAACCACCTCTATTATTAATCAACCACATTCTATTTAGGTAATTGAGTGAAATTTATCATTCATGAGTCATTACAGCTCTTCAGGAGCACATTATTTTTCCTACAAAAAAATATTAAGAAAATAATTCATATATTTTCCAATGTTATCAAGAGGGGTAAAATAAAAATGATATAGAAAGTAATAATCACTTATTGATATAACTCTTCGAATGAGTGGAGTCGATGTGCACATGAAGAAGCATGCCAAAATATGGATGCCTGGAAAAAAAATAAGACATACCTTTTTTATGTATGAATGAACTTATATTGATGACAATTTCATCATGATGTGAAAAGTGAAGAAGACGACCTTTTTGATAACGTTTTGTGAAATCAATCGAACACCGATTAAAAGTGTGAATAATTTTGGAACTAGAAATGTAAGACTGATCATAGGCAAGGTGCATCATCAACAAAGCAAGCGATGAATTTTTGTATGATGATGATGATCAAAAATAGAAATGTAAATATAATAGAAATACTTGAAGTAAATAAAAGAACAAAATGTAGAGATAATAATACACTCATTACATTAACATATCCCATATATATAAAGTACATGATATTTGATCCAACGGTAGAGAATATTGAAGGTTACCCACTGTGAGGGAAATTAATTGGTAATTGAGGAGTCGTCATTATTATCATAATTATTACATCCATTTTATAATGTTTCAAAACATAAATACAATAATAATAATAATAATAATTTTATAAGTTCATGGAAGGGGCTACACAAAATTATAAAGATAATAACATACACTCGTATAACGAATTTGGGTGGACTGTCACATCTCGATATCACATTTAGCGAGAATGCCTCTTTATTATTATTTTACCCTTTTCTTTATTTTATTGGGTTTTTTTTAATTTTTTTTATTTTTCAAGAGTTGTCTTGAGAGTTTGTTTTGGCGTGGACCTAAACATGTAACTATAAATTCTACATGAGATCCACCAACTCGTAGGTGGACTATCTTGGAGTAATCCAGGTTACAGGAAGTCTACCATCCAATCAATGACTAGCCCCTAGCCTACCTTTGAAAAAAACATAATGCAAGATTTATGATTGTCAATCTTGGTGGAATTTGGTTGTTAAAATGTAAATTCATGTTTAAAATGAAAATGGGTTGATTATTTAAAGTAAATTCTACATGGTTAAATGTGTGTTTCTTTGGAATATGTTTTATAATTATTTAAATAATAACTTTTTAATGCTGTGTTTTGAAAATATTGTTTAAAATGATATTTCAAACCATTTAATGGGATTGTTGGGCATTTGGGTTTCTTTTCTAAAAATCTCATTTGGTACATAAATATGGTTTTTAAAGGAAGTGGGTATGTATGGACCTTTTTTAATGTATGATTTAAATATATATTTTGATAAATTGATAAATTCTTGGTTTGTCAAGTTGTATTTCCATAAAGGATTGTTTTTCACTTTATAAAGTTAATTCTATTATTGTTTAATTCCCTTGATGGACCATTTATATTGATTTTCCCTTGATGAATAGTGCTTGGTGTACAAGATAATGGGTTTTGAAGGATGGGTTTGTTCTCTATGAGCGAGCATGTGGGTTATGGTGAGGTGTGGATTTTGTATACTATGAAATTTTGATACTAATATAGATCCATAATATGACCATTACCTCTTTTTTCTCACTCACATCTATTGATTAGTCATGGGAAACCTAGGTTTCTAGATAAGATACCAATGTTTATGTCATGATAGTTTAAACTCACTCCTCATCTAGTGTCTCCCTAGAGAATGTGGGTTTGGGCTAGGCATATGCTTTGAGTAAGTGAGTGTGCATGGGGTCAGGAAGCTTGTATAGTTGGTATAAAAAACATTTATATGGAGATATTTGTGAGATTTATGGGATTTTATTTGGTGGAATCACTACTGTATCTAGAATTTACCTATCTCATATGACCCTTGACACTTAATTCTTGATACTTGACATATGACTATGGTCTATTGATTGTTACTTGGAATGGAAGTTTCCACATTTAACTTCCTTTATTATTACATCTGTTTGTTTCCATGAGGCGCCTTCATTAATCTTGTATTTATCATAGTATGTTGTATTTCTATTTGAGATTTTGTTTCGGCTCATATTTCCCCTATGATATTTTTTATGTTGTGAAATTATTTTTAAATCATTTCTTAAAAGTTTATTTTATTTAAAAGTTTCTAGAAGGTTTTAACTTGAGATTTATTAATGGATTTTTCAAAGGAAAAAAGGAATTTTTTAAAACCTAATATGTTCATCACCTGATTTTATGGATTTTATCCTTTTTTAAATTTGTTTCATGCTTTATCTTTTTTTATGAAATGAATAACCTTGTTTTCTTATTGTTTAATTTCAAACTAGAATATCTGAATTTCTTAGGGAAGAGATTGTATAGATTTGTTGGTGGGATCCTACTAGGAACTTATTTTCCCATACCATATAAACACCACTAGGTGTATAAATTCTTCATTTTTTTATATAAGGTTTTAGATTCTCTCCATCTTTTTATCATGGTTTCTTTCTTTATTTGTCAATTACATGTGATGAGGGGTGTGGTGAGTTATGCAGGACTAACAGGAGATGGGTTGTAGTAGTTATATTTTCTTTTATATCTATAGGTTTGTCTTTATCTTATATATGGACTTCTTTGTTTTATATAATGCCAATTTTAAATTCAAATGTTCATTTTTTCTTATATTGGTTTAATTAATTGTTTAATTCTTATGTTTTTTTATTTTTTTGATGTCATCTTTTATTTGGGAGAAATTTTTCCTAAAGTTTGTTTCTTGACACCTAGGAACTTTCCTTTAACCCTTGGAGTTCATTGATTCCCTTTGTATAATGACTCAGATTTTCAATGTATTATTTTTTGAGATTTTATGAATTATTATTGAGACCATAGCTAAGATGGTGTGTGATTACCAAGCTTGATGTGGTCAGAATAAATGTTTAAAATATATTACATATATTAAGAAGCATGTGCACATAGTTTTCATGAAAATTTTAAAAAACTTATAAACGGAGTCCAAAATCAGAAATACAAGGGAACCGTTTAGTTTGGATGTTGGTTTTTACTCTAGGCATGACATAACCTTTGTTGTCACGGGGTATTTGGTAATAAGTCATCACAGGCATAAAATGAATAAAATAATTGAATAAATTATTTTATTTTAATTCGTTGATGCAGTGGATGATGTTTTCTATAAGTATATGATTATGATGAAATTATAGGGTTAACCGCATAACCCTAGATCCATTAAAGAATAGTTGGATAGAGTGTTGGAGGATATCTATCAAATGAACTTCAACCAGATAAAATATCGATGAGCGGTGTGAAATGGAATCAAAGGATCTCCCCAACGATGATGATGCAACTTTTTTCTTCCTTAGCAATCGATCCAAGTTGAGGTAGAAAATTTGTTTATTTGGATTTATTCATGTTTTATGATTCCCTTGATTAAATAAAATCAATCAACTAATGAATTGATTCCTATATTATGCATATTTCATGTACATGATAGATTCATTTGAGAATTAGGGAATTTCATGTGATTAATTGTTTATCTATTTTTTCATCATTATAATGAAAAAAATGAGTCTAACATGAAAATTAACCATGGTTCATTCCTCATTATTGTGGTTATTCATTTCTACCTCATTACTTCATTCATCGTGGGTGATTTATGTTGGCTCGTGGTTCGATGAACACCAAGAAATTGAACGTTTCACACCCATTTCTTGTAACACCCCAAGCTTCTACGGTACGCTTCTCTTTGAATAATGTGATAGCGTGTGTTGTACGCAACACCGAGTTCTAACACACCATAACTAATCAAACTAGCCGTTATGAATAGTAATACCTACTTTTTGAAATTATATATATTTTATATTTGAAAATGGACTTCATTTTTGGATTCGGAATATCGAATTTAGCCTAAGGTGAAATTTTGGTACATTTCGGATAACTTTCATATTTTGATGAATAGTGAAAATTACTAAGTTTTAATTAAAAACAACTTTTTTAATCAAAATAATTTATAGTGATAAATTATGAATTTGAGTGGTTTTAAATTATATTTAGAATATATTTTTACCATTTAATATAATGTTGGTCATTGGACATAATTTTACAATTAAACCGAACATAAACGAGTGTCAATCTTTTGATAGTTATTATCTCTTAAAAACACGCTTTTTGTTTTGACAGCGGGAATTAATTTTAAATTAATTTCTGCAACTTCTATGTTTTGAATTTAGGAAAATGGATTCCATATTTGGAATCAGGATGTTCAAATTGTGTAAATAGGTAACTTTTATTTTTAGACATTTTGTATAATTACTGCGGTAAATATTTTATTTACCATGGTTAAGGGTAAATCCGGTAAATAAGGGTTAAAAAATAATATTATAATAATACTAAATTACCCGAAAACGTGTCTTAACCCTATTGGTTGATACATGGTCGACCATGGGAATCTTTGGGTATATTTTGGGACCCCATGGATCCACTTGTAAGTGATAATGACACTTTATTTTAATTAAGTTAAAATAAATACAAAAATGACACAAGCATATATCTTTTAGAAAAACAATTGTTACATAGGGTTATATATGTTGGATTTTAGATTATAAATATTCATTAGAAAGATAAAAATATTTCATACATAATGATATTTTATTTATAATTTTTAGACATTAAATAATTTATTTTATTTATGACACAATAATGATGCAGTAATTACTATAATAGTGAAAAATTAAAATAAGTGATATTATAAATACCCAAATAAATATAATATGAAACTTTTAATGAATTAAACTAATTTTCTAGGATAATATGATATATTAGGATTGATTTAATTGACTTTTTGAGAAGTAATCAATCTGTTATGAGTTTCACAAAAATCAACTATTGAATAGTGTCAAAATTGACATAAAAGAGTTCTTAAAAAAATATTATATTATTAATTGATATTAAATTCCTAAAAATCTACGGTTCGGCCAAGAGACTTATATCATGATAGGTTCATCATTCATGTACCACTTGGGTGTCTCTTGGATGTATATAGTAAGTTTATTAACCATATTATATAAAAATACAAAGAGACATTGTAAAAGTGAAACTAATTAACTTAGAGATAATACTTAAAGATAAGGTTAATATAAGTACCCAAACCTGTCTAAATTCTATTGGTTGAGTGGTTTTAGACCCATACCCACATTAACCTTTGAATAATATGCTTTGGAGCCATTATAAACCGAATATGAATTTATTATAAATTAATATTTCTAGCTTTTCCAAAGGTGCCCCTCACCCCTCTTATAAAAGGGCACTCCTCCTTCTCATTTCTTCACACCTTCAAAGCCTTTTGGATCGGCCAAACTCTGCCCACATACTCTCCCAACATCCCTCACTACAACCTAGAGGCCTTATTTTGATCAGAAAGCCAACCTAAGGAGCCCTTTTGATCAAATCAAAAGGAAGAACCCGAAGAAGAGGTAATGATTTCACCACCCTTCTCCAAGTTCATTTCTTCTTCCACTTCTTCTTCCTTTGTTCTTACCATTCTAAAATAATAACTCCAGTATCTCACATATACTGTGATGTTATTATAAATATGGTACAACCATATTCAGTATTCTATCCACCCTTTGAATAACATGTCACCATACGTGCGTACGTACGGACTACCGTCTCCACGTCGTGGTGTAATTGTTATTCAATATAATATTATTTGGATGGGTATAATAATGATGTGTAACTCATGTAAATAATAAATATAACATGTTAATGATTCTGTATATATGATATACCATCCATTTATATATTATTTTAATATCAAAAGAATGATATTGTCGCTCGTGCGTACGTACGGACTACCGTCTCCACGAACGCGATGAGATTCATTCTCCAACGTATCCATTCAAGTATAATTATCATTTGATGATTTAAAAATGATGTTTAAGGACTAGATATAATTCTGGATATGAATAAGATACAACAAACATGGCTTATGTAACAAAACATATAAAAGAAAATGAGTAAGTTAACTCCCGAAACGACGATAATTCTAAGATATTATTAACAAATCAATGTTAAAAGATCATATATGATATCATATTATTATATATGATTCTTGTATAATTTAAGAAGAACTATTTCAAAATTATACAGGAGGTTAACCTACCCCAACCAAGGAAAAGTACAAGGTAAGGGTTTACATTACAACCTCTTCATTATCCAAGGTTGTTTATACGTAATAATCTACTGGGATCTCTTTATCATCCACATCCTTGTATCTTAAAAATGCATTTCAAAACATTTTTACTATTTACTAGAATATGAGTTAAATTCATTTATACCCTTTTTGACTTTTATAAGTGGTTTATAAAGGAATCTTTCCGTCGTTTTCAAAACAAGGTCCTTTTTAACCTTTTCGACAGAATTAAGGTAAGAATGTTTTTTTTAACTTATACGGCGGGTGCGGCTATTTTCCGCCGTTATAAAATCTTCAAAGCTTCCCTTACAAGCTTATAAGAATATTTTCAAAGAAAATGTTTTATTTTATATGGATCATAAATGATTTCAAATTAAAAGGAGATATTTCTTTAAAAAGAATTTTGATTTCATCTATGTCAACATCCTTTGATTGATTTTAAGATTATTTGAAGTTCATTTATTATGATACAAAACTTCTATATTGTTTTGAAGGTTTTGTGATATGTTTGACTGTGGATGTGCTATTTTTATACCATTCATAGTTTATGGTGAAAGTATTGACATTTAATATGCTAGTTTTAATATGAATGTTTATGTTATGTTTAAACCTTTTCATATGGGAATTCATTGGACTTAATATGTGACGGGTGGAGCCCGATATAGCTCCTCGATGCATCGGTAGGTCTCATGAGACAAACTAGTGTCTTGGCACAAGGCCTTGACAAAATCGTATTTGTAGTCTTGGCACGAGGCCTTGGCTATGTGGTTATGATAGTCTGGCATTATGCATTCCAACATTATGAAAGTGGTTATTGATTTTTGCATGTGATTATTCGATTAGTAGAATATCCATGTGAATAAGTAAATGGAATTATTTCATTTTATTTATGCCATACCATGTTGAAAGTTCATATTTAAAAGGCTTTTGTTTTATTTATACATTGCCTTAAATGTTTATTCTTATTTATGAAAGTTTCCGCTATATTGTTATCCTTAATGGGCATTTGAGCTCACCCCTTTTCTATGTTTTATTTTTCCCAGGATGTGAAGAAGTAGGTTATGAATGACCTCCAGGGATTTTATGAGGGGTTAATAGTGTGGATTGTGGAAACATTATGTTTTTGTAGTAGTTTTTCATTTTATGATGTAATGTAAAACTTATGAATATATCTAGTGTTTCCAAGGCTACTAAACCAATCGGTCTTTCGAGATTTGATCTTTCTTGTGATCATGCCAATGTTATGTAATAATGCACCGACTCTGGGTAACTGGGGTCGGGGCGTTACAGTTGGAATCAGAGGAAGTTTAGTACAAACCTTGGAAGGTGGATTTAGATAAACTCTGATTAGAGGACGTAGACCTAAGATGAACTTTGAGGATTAGTATAGAAGAACTTCCTAGAATTTTGGTATTGTAGAGATTTTGTGAGTTTTCCGAGAAATACATCCCTGTCTGGATACGAGCAGGTAGAGGCGGCTCTGGCATAGATGTACCTAGGGGTAAAACCCGAAAACACCGCTTTGAGCTAGACTCGAACGGGAACTGGTGCACGACAACGGGCCTTGCTGCACTCTTGGTTACGACACTCCCAGGGGATATGCTTAGGATAACTCTCATTTTCTTTACAAATCATTTTTAAGGGATTATGAGTATATACTTCCTAAAAGAAAACATTCTTACGATTATGGATTATATCCATAAATAGTTCAATTTATGTTAAGTGTTTTATAAGTATGGGATTATGTATTTTGATTCATAAACTGATCTAGTTTATGCCATTGTTTTGAAATGGCGCCTAGTGGAAGAAATGGAAACCGTATCAATGCACACACTCCATGTAGGGATTGCCCTCCTGCTCAAGATAATTATAGTGGGGCTGCTGATGCAACTGGTGCTGATCAGCTAATCACCATACTGGGACAAATTACTCAGGTTATGAATAATAACCTTACCCGTATGGAGCACCCTGATCCGCAGCGTGGAGGATCAATGTTAGATCTATTCATGAGGCAACAACCACCAACGTTCAATGGGAATACAAATCCCTTAGTAGATGACCAATGGATATTTTCCCTAGAGAAAATATTTCAGGCTTTGGGGAGCAGTGAAAGGGAAAAAGTTATCATGGCAGTTTACCGCCTCACTGGAGATGCTGATCAATGGTGGTCATTGATTCAAAATACAAAGGAAGTTGATGAAGTATCAAATATGGAATGGAGGGAGTTCAAAGAGCAGTTTTTAGAAAAATACTTCCCTCGCGACCATCGAGCAGATATGGAAAGGCAATTTCTGAGTCTGAGACAAAAGGAGGATGAGAATGTCACAAAGTATGAGGCTAACTTTTCAAGGTTAGCGAGGTACGCTGGGGATTATATTCGTAACCCAAGAAGTAAGATTGATCGTTTCTTTGATGGGTTAAAACCATTTCTCCGTCGAGCGTTAGTCTCACAATCCTTTTCATCGTACGAAGACATTGTCTCATGTGCTATCAATACCGAAAAGGAATTCTCTAAGTCTTATGACTTTAAAGCAAAGAAAGAGAAGAAGAGACCTGCTGATCAATCTGGGAATGGAAATAAGGGGAAGAAGGGAAAGGTTGAATATCCATCTTCTGGTAAATGCGGGAAGAAACATCCTGGTACTTTCTTGAAGGGAATGGGAGTCTGTTACAAGTGTGGTGAAAAAGGCCACCAAGCTCATGATTGCAAGGGGAAGAAGGAAGCTACCAACGTTCAGTGCTACAATTGCAGGGAGATGGGGCATTATGCAAATACATGTCCTAAGCGTCAGGAGAACTTACCTCAGAAAAGGCCAAGGGATCAAGGCCAGGCTTATGCTATCACTACTGCTGAGGTAGAAGCTCCGAAAGACGTGGTGGCAGGTAATTTAATGGTTTCCTCAAGTTTAGCAAATGCATTATTTGATTCTGGATCATCGCATTGTTTCATATCTTCCCAGTTTGCTAAGAAAATTAGATATTTCCAATTTGATTTAATAAGGGAGTTGTCAGTTAAAACTCCTAAGGGAAGTATCGTTGAAACAAAGTTTTGTGAATCAGTCCCCATTAGAGCACATAAATTTTCTTTATCTGCTGATTTCATCGTCATACCTATGATTGAGTTTGATATAATCCTCGGTATGTACTGGCTTTCGGACTATGATGCGAAGATTTATTTTATGAAGAAAGAGGTTACGATTCTTGATGATAATAATAAGGAGCACCTTATTTTTAGAGCAGAATCGTCACCACCTAATTCTTATTTAGATCCACCCCCAGTAGCTCAACTTAATTCAATTATTGGGGAGGAAGAGAATGAAATAACTGTCGGTGAGGAAAGGAATGTTCAAATAGAGGATGTACCTGTTGTGAAAGAATTTGTAGATGTATTTCCGGAAGATTTACCTGGACATCCTCCAGAACGAGAAGTTGAGTTTTCTATTGATTTGATTCCTGGATCAAGGCCTATATCGAAGACCCCTTATAGAATGTCCACTGTAGAGTTAGTCGAACTAAAGAAACAACCAGAGGAATTGAGTAATAAGGTATTTATTCGCCCTAGTGTTTCTCCATGGGGAGCCCCTGTTCTTTTTGTTAAAAAGAAAGATGGATCTATGAGGTTATGTATCGACTACAGGGAGATCAATGCTATAACGATAAAGAACAAGTATCCCCTACCTCGTATTGATGATTTATTTGACCAACTGCATGGAGCTCAATACTTTTCAAAGATTTACCTTCGATCTGGATACCATCAGTTGTGTGTGAAGAAGGAAGACATTCCGAAAACAGCATTTCGAACCAGGTACGGGCATTACGAGTTTACTGTAATGCCGTTTGGATTGACTAATGCACCCTCTGTATTCATGGATCTAATGAATAGAGTTTTCAAGGAGCATCTCGATGAATTTGTGGTGGTATTTATTGATGATATCTTGGTATACTCCAAAACCTACGAAGATCATGAAAATCACTTGCGCATTATCTTGAAGACTCTGAGGAGGCATGAATTATATGGGAAGTTTAGCAAGTGTGAATTCTGGCATCAGGAGATTTCTTTTCTTGGCCATATTGTCTCTAAAGATGGAATCTCTGTTGATCCTTCTAAGACCAAGGCAATACAGGAATGGCCAGCACCTACGAGTATAACTGAGGTACGTAGTTTTATTGGTTTGGCAGGTTATTATCGACGTTTCCTCCAGAATTTTGCCCGATTGGCTAACCCATTAACGAATCTCACACGTAAAGGGGTTAAATTTTTTTGGACAAAAGAGTGTGAAGAATGTTTCGAAGAACTGAAGAGAATATTAGTCAATGCTCCTATATTGACTCTACCATCGGGGAATGATGGGTTCGTTATTTATAGTGATGCATCGAAGAAAGGACTTGGCTGTGTCCTTATGCAGAATGATAGAGTTATTGCCTATGCATCACGACAGTTGAAAATTCATGAACAAAACTATCCTACTCATGATCTCGAGTTAGCAGCAGTGATCTTTGCTTTGAAGATATGGAGGCACTACCTCTATGGTGAAAAATGTGAGATTTATACTGATCACAAGAGTTTGAAGTATATTTTCTCACAAAAATAACTCAACTTGAGGCAAAGGAGATGGCTTGAATTACTCAAGGATTATGATTGTACGATACACTACCACCCAGGGAAGGCAAACAAGGTGGCAGATGCTTTGAGTAGAAAAGACCATGGAGTTTTGAACAATATGATAATTGAAAGGGATCCAATTTTCATGGATCTAGTGAAGATGAACATGGGAATAACCAGGGAAGGTGAAACATCAATGCTTTTTCAAATGGTTGCCAAACCATCTTTACTAGAAAGGATTATGAGTTCTCAGACCGATGATGAAGAATTCCAAAAGAAGATTAAAGCTGTGAATGATGGGAGATTGAGAGACTTTGTGTATGAAGATGTAATTTTGAAATTCGGGAAGAGACTTTGTGTTCCCAATATACCTGATCTAAAAAGGGAATTGCTGGTGGATTCTCATAGTTCCAATTTCTCTATACACCCTGGGAGCACCAAAATGTATAGAGATTTGAAGGAAGATGTTTGGTGGGACAACATGAAGAGGGAGATTGCTGATTTTGTGTCAAGATGTATGGTTTGTCAACAAGTGAAAGCTGGAAGGCAACAGCCTGGAGGAGTCATGCAACCTCTTCCCATACCGGAGTGGAAATGGGACAATGTTACGATGGACTTTGTCATGGGGCTACCAAAGACTCCTAGAAGGAACGATGCAATATGGGTTATTGTTGATCATCTTACCAAGACAGCACATTTTCTTGCTATAAGAGAAGATCTACCCCTGGAACGTCTAGCAAGACTTTATATTAATGAAGTTGTGAGACTTCATGGAGTACCCCTATCGATTGTTTCTGATCGTGATCCCCGTTTTACTTCAAGATTCTGGAAAAGTCTTCAGAAATCCCTGGATACTGAACTTCATTTGAGCACTTCTTACCACCCTCAGACAGACGGACAATCAGAACGGACTATTCAAACCTTAGAATACATGTTGAGATCTTTCTCACTTGACTTTCAGGGTATGTGGGATCAATATTTACCTTTGGTAGAATTTTCCTATAACAATAGCTTCCATTCGAGTATTCATATGGCACCATATGAAGCGTTATACAGAAAGAGATGTCGTGCACCAACCTGTTGGGATGACGTTGGTGAAAGAAAACTTGTAGGCCCAGAACTGGTGGAGGAAACGGTGGAAAAGGTGAAAGTAATCCAAAATCACATCAAAGCAGCTCAAAGTAGGCAGAAGAGCTATGCCAATAATCGAAGGAAGGATTTGGAATTTCAAGTCGGTGATCATGTTTTTCTGAAGGTATCTCCGTGGAAGGGAGTCATACGTTTTGGTAAGAAAGGTAAATTGAGTCCCAGGTACATCGGACCTTTCGAAATTCTAGAACGAATTGGGGTTGTAGCTTACCGATTAGCAATGCCGCCAAGTCTCTTCAAAGTTCACGATGTGTTCCATGTATCTCTATTTAGGAAATACATGCCTGATCTGACGCATGTACTCACCTATGAGGAATTAGAACTGGAACCCGATCTGTCTTATTGCGAAGAGCCCGTCAAGATTCTTGATACGAGAGAACAAGTGCTGAGAAACCGGACGACGCGTCTGGTAAAAGTTTTGTGGAGAAACCATAAGATGGAAGAGGCAACGTGGGAACCCGAGGAACTTATGATGAAGAACCACCCGAGTCTTTTTATGCAGTAATACCCTAGAAATTGCGAGGACGCAATTATTTGAAGGAGAGGAGAATGTAACACCCCAAGCTTCTACGGTACGCTTCTCTTTGAATAATGTGATAGTGTGTGTTGTACGCAACACCGAGTTCTAACACACCATAACTAATCAAACTAGCCGTTATGAATAGTGATACCTACTTTTTGAAATTATATATATTTTATATTTGAAAATGGACTTCATTTTTGGATTCAGAATATCGAATTTAGCCTAAGGTGAAATTTTGGTACATTTCGGATAACTTTCATATTTTGATGAATAGTGAAAATTACTAAGTTTTAATTAAAAACAACTTTTTAAATCAAAATAATTAATAGTGATAAATTATGAATTTGAGTGGTTTTAAAGTATATTTAGAATATATTTTTACCATTTAATATAATGTTGGTCATTGGACATAATTTTACAATTAAACCGAACATAAACGAGTGTCAATCTTTTGATAGTTATTATCTCTTAAAAACACGCTTTTTGTTTTGACAGCGGGAATTAATTTTAAATTAATTTCTGCCACTTCTATGTTTTGAATTTAGGAAAATGGATTCCATATTTGGAATCAGGATGTTCAAATTGTGTAAATAGGTAACTTTTATTTTTAGACATTTTGAATAATTACTGCGGTAAATATTTTATTTACAATGGTTAAGGGTAAATCCGGTAAATAAGGGTTAACAAATAATATTATAATAATACTAAATTACCCTAAAACGTGTCTTAACCCTATTGGTTGATACATGGTCGACCATGGGAATCTTTGGGTCTATTTTGGGACCCCATGGATCCACTTGTAAGTGATAATGACACTTTATTTTAATTAAGTTAAAATGAATACAAAAATGACACAAGCATATATCTTTTAGAAAAAAAATTGTTACCTAGGGTTATATATGTTTGATTTTAGATTATAAATATTCATTAGAAAGATAAAAGGATTTCATACATAATGATATTTTATTTATAATTTTTAGACATTAAATAATTTATTTTATTTATGACACAATAATGATGCAGTAATTACTATAATAGTGAAAAATTAAAATAATTGATATTATAAATACACAAATAAATATAATATGAAACTTTTAATGAATTAAACTAATTTTCAAGGATAATATGATATATTATGATTTATTTAATTGACTTTTTTCGAAGTAATCAATCTGTTATGAGTTTCACAAAAATCAACTATTGAATAGTGTCAAAATTGACATAAAAGAGTTCTTAAAACAAATATTATATTATTAATTGATATTAAATTCCTAAAAATCTAAGGTTAGGCCAAGAGACTTATATCATGATAGGTTCATAATTAATGTACCACTTGGGGGTCGCTTGGATGTATATAGTAAGTTTATTAACCATATTATATAAAAATACAAAGAGACATTGTAAAAGTGAAACTAATTAACTTAGAGTTAATACTTAAAGATAAGGTTAATATAAGTACCCAAACCTGTCTAAATTCTATTGGTTGAGTGGTTTTCGACACATCCCCACCTTAAACTTTGAATAATATGCTTTTGAGCCATTAGAAACCGAATATTAATTTATTATAAATTAATATTTCTAGCTTTTCCAAAGGTGCCCCTCACCCCTCTTATAAAAGGGCACTCCTCCTTCTCATTTCTTCACGCCTTAAAAGCCTTTTGGTTCGGCCAAACTCTGCCCCAATACTCTCCAAACATCCCTCACTACAACCTAGAGGCCTTAGTTTGATCAGAAAGCCAACCTAAGGAGCCCTTTTGATCAAATCAAAAGGAAGAACCCGAAGAAGAGGTAATGATTTCACCACCCTTCTCCAAGTTCATTTCTTCTTCCACTTCTTCTTCCTTTGTTCTTACCATTCTAAAATAATAACTCCAGTATATCACATATACTGTGCTGTTATTATAAATATGGTACAACCATATTCAGTATTCTATCCACCCTTTGAATAACATGTCACCATACGTGCGTACGTACGGACTACCGTCTCCACGTCGTGGTGTAATTGTTATTCAATATAATATTATTTGGATGGGTATAATAATGATGTGTAACTCATGTAAATAATAAATATAACATGTTAATGATTCTGTATATATGATATACCATCCATTTATATATTATTTTAATATCAAAAGAATGATATTGTCGCTCGTGCGTACGTACGGACTACCGTCTCCACGAACGCGATGAGATTCATTCTCCATCGTATCCATTCAAGTATAATTATCATTTGATGATTTAAAAATGATTTTTAAGGACTAGATATCATTCTGGATATGAATAAGATACAACAACCATGGCTTATGTAACAAAACATATAAAAGGAAATGAGTAAGTTAACTCCCGAAACGACGATAATTCTAAGATATTATTAACAAATCAATGTTGAAAGATAATATATGATATCATATTATTATATATGATTCTTGTATAATTTAATAACAACTATTTCACCATTATATAGGAGGTTAACCTACCCCAACCAAGGAAAAGTACAAGGTAAGGGTTTACTTTACAACCTCTTCATTATCCAAGGTTGTTTATACGTAATAATCTACTGGGATCTCTTTTTCATCCACATCCATGTATCTTAAAAATGCATTTCAAAACATTTTTACTATTTAATAGAATATGAGTTAAAGTAATTTATACCCTTTTTGACTTTTATAAGTGGTTTATAAAGGAATCTTTCGGTCGTTTTCAAAACAAGGTCCTTTTTAACCTTTTCGACAGAATTAAGGTAAGAATGTTTTTTTTAACTTATACGGCGGGTGCGGCTATTTTCCGCCGTTATAAAATCTTCAAAGCTTCCCTTACAAGCTTATAAGAATATTTTCAAAGAAAATGTTTTATTTTATATGGATCTTAAATGATTTCAAAATAAAAGGAGATATTTCTTTAAAAAGAATTTTGATTTCATCTATGTCAACATCCTTTGATGGATTTTAAGATTATTTGAAGTTGATTTATTATGATACAAAACTTCTATATTGTTTTGAAGGTTTTGTGATATGTTTGACTGTGGATGTTATATTTTTATACCATTCATAGTTTATGGTGAATGTATTTACATTTCATATGCTAGTTTTAATATGAATGTTTATGTTATGTTTAAACCTTTTCATATGGGAATGCATTGGACTTAATATGTGACGGGTGGAGCCCGCTATAGCTCCCCGATGCATCGGTAGGTCTCATGAGACAAACTAGTGTCTTGGCACAAGGCCTTGACAAAATCTTATTTGTAGTCTTGGCACGAGGCCTTCGCTATGTGGTTATGATAGTCTGGCATTATGCATTCCAACATTATGAAAGTGGTTATTGATTTTTGCATGTGATTATTCGATTAGTAGAATATCCTTGTGAATAAGTAAATGGCATTATTTCATTTTATTTATGCCATACCATGTTGAATGTTCATATTTAAAAGGCTTTTGTTTTAGTTATACATTGCCTTAAATGTTTATTCTTATTTATGAAAGTTTCCGCTATATTGTTATCCTTACTGGGCATTTGAGCTCACCCCTTTTCTATGTTTTATTTTTCCTAGGATGTGAAGAAGTAAGTTATGAATGACCTCCATGGATTTTATGAGGGGTTAATAGTGTGGATTGTGGAAACATTATGTTTTTGTAGTAGTTTTTCATTTTATGATGTAATGTAAAACTTATGAATATATCTAGTGTTTCCAAGGATACTAAACCAATCAGTCTTTCGAGATTTGATCTTTCTTGTGATCATGCCAATGTTATGTAATAATGCACCGACTCTGGGTAACTGGGGTCGGGGCGTTACATTTCTTGGTGCAACAATTCAATTTCATAGATCCGGACTTATCACGACATGCCACTTATGAAAATATGGAATCGTAATTGGATCAAATTGTTTTGGGACACCCGATTATGTTTTCATGTTACCATGGATGATGAATGAGGGAATTTTATGGGCGAATCAGATGATCAGGATTAGGTGAACAGTGACAGAAGGGTTGTTCAAACAAGATCCACCGTCTCTAGCATGATTCCTAGTCGGATTTTATACTAGAGGAGTGGACAAATCCACAGGAGGAAGAACGAGTATTCTGGAAAAATTTTGTAACATGGAGTGTGTAATTCAAGATTACATGGTGTGTGGGGCCCCTGATGCGATGACTAGGGTTTCAATGAGAAGTTAAGTATCACATTCCAGGTTACCCTTCCCTAGAAACTCAACATATACCTCAGAGGGTACACATACATGACAAGAAGTAAACAGGAATGGGTATTTCCTTTACTCTCACACGTACATGGCCATGACAGGTGTACATGGGAATAGCCATGTACTATGACATGGGTAGAAGTACATGGGAATGGTCACACATTGTACTCTTATACAGACATGGGAATGGTCCATTTACACGGGCAGGACCCGGTGCCAAAGGGTCATGTCATGTATTATTAGTACACGTAGTGTGCTTCTTCAATGTTAGTTTGGAGCCCTTATCCTCTATATCTTGGAAAAGATTCATTAGGGTGTGTTCCCAATATCTATTTCCTAAGGGTTGTAATGGAATTCAATATTACACATAGGATAGGGATCCCTTTATTAGGACTTATTGGACAGGGTTATTGGAATCCTTTTATGAGGCCCATAGTGAGATCCTCTAATATCTTCTTTCCCTAGGTGGAGTTCATGGTATCATCATGACCAACACTATACAGGTACTGATCCTCTACTTAGATAGTTATTCTAGATTGAGTTGTTTCTATACCCCATAGCCTTGGGTTTTATCCTCATATATCTATTGTATCTTTTTAGAATTCCAGCATATAATTCTAAGGGGGAGAATGGTTGAGCAGTACATCTCAAACAGACAACATCTGTGCTATCTAACGCATGAAGGGTGTTCTCCTAGATGAGTTCTATGTGGAACCTTCAACCAGGAATCCTAGAATGACTTTACCTTGAGACTATGTGTCTTTTTTGAGTATATATGGATATTCTTTTTATATGTACTATAGATATATACTTGTGTAGATATGACTTCTATTATTATTTTTATATGATTTGTAGTTTTAGGGTGTTCTACTGGGTATTGTTATACTCACCCCTATATGGAATTTCCATGCACGTTTTGTGTCTTATTAAGATGATTGACCTTTTGACAGAATCCTAGAGGGACCAGGACTAGGTGGTACTTAGTGATCCGAAAAGACTGAGGTGTGTTCCTGCGGTTATCTTGATAAGAGTCCCTATATTTACTTTTAGGTTGGACTTATTTTTAGACTCTTTATATTGGGATTGTATTTCAGACTTTTTAAATTCCATTACTTCTTATCATACTCTGGTTGTATGATTTGGACATACGCATGCATGGTTTATTAGTTTTTTTACATTTCAACGTTGTATAGTCTTGGAGATGTGGGCATGTGTGTAGGTACTTTAGGATAACGCCTCCATGTTAGTGATATGCCCACTCAGTGTAAGTTTCATGCCACTGACCTATTTGAGGTAGTTTTGGGGAGTCACATCATAGGCCCCTTTGGGATGGAACATGACAGAGCGGTATCAAAGTAGTCGGTAATACCTTAGGATCAGATTATATGATATTGGTTTGGGGAAACATTGTTAAGTGCTTCATGTTCGAATTTCAGTACAGGGACACTAGTGTTGGTGTGGCGATGGGCATATCCATATACCAGGACTCTGATCACCTAGATTTTGACTTTCTACATGAGGAAACTGGTTTTAGAGAAAAAACATGGTTCATGCATCATATAAGAATGGTTTATGGTTTCCATTTCCTTCTTGAGTCATGTCTCTAGATATACACATTAATCATGGTATATCTTTTCTATTTCAGGATGCATCTATAATGTATGTCGCGTAAGATTCAACATTAGAATCATGAGGATGATCCCCTCAATGATGATTCATCGATATAGGGACCAATTATAGAGGTGTTACCTTCAGGTGGTACACTATCTATTCCACCACCTATAGAGAAGAAGATGGTACCTGTAGTACTAGAAGATTGGGTGCTTAGGATTTGAACACTTCACAGGTTTTAGTGGAAGTGACCCCTCAGGTTCTGATGTGAGCCAGACCCACAAGTGTATGAGGACGGGATTGAGGTGGTGATGCGATTTTTCCATCTTTTCAGGACATTGATAGATCATATTGTGGTTATCGTAGCGATCCTTATCTACGACTCAGTGAGATAATTGTGGGGTTTGGAAACCCAATCGTACAATGAGGTGACTCTAGCATTCTCATATTTTGAGAACCTTTTTATAGAGGAGTTCTCTCCAACTATATTGAGATATGTACACATCCAGGATATTCAATAGCTTCAGCAGGGCAGCACGATAGTAGATGAGTATTCATTGAGGTTTACTAACCTATCAAGGTACTTGACGGATATGGTTCATGATCAGTTATTCTGGGATTATACCTTAGAGTGAGTAATTTGTAGAGATATATGATCCAAAATTATACCAATATGAATTCCTACCTATGTTGGGGTGCTGGAGAGAGATTTGGTGGTTGAGAGTTTTCTGGATGAGAAGATGAAGATAGAGGTTACCAGTTGTGGGCATACAAGAGCAAAGACTTCAATAGTAGGGAGCTGATGTCAGTATTATGGACCTGGACATGAGATAAATTTTTGGAGGAGGTCTTGAGATATATTTTCTATGGTTCAGGGATCACAAGATGGGTCTATTGATCTCGGTGAGAGGCGATGCTACTCATGTAATGGCAAGGTACATCTTGTACGCGATTTTCTGACCCTCCATATAGGTAACAGGCTGAAAGCGGATTGGCTGTTGAGGTAGAGGTAGTATCATGAGCATAAATTACTATAGGGTGGTTGACATGTTGGAGGATATGGGAGAGTAGATGGATGTGGTAGACGCTTCTACTTGTTACCACCACAACCCCAAGTGGTCCACATAAGGCTCAAGGAGTTGGACGATAGGGGAGGGGGTAGCTGCAAGCGATCAAGGATTACGACATATAGGATTTGGGGATGATATGAGGTACAATTTTTTTATTTTCTATCTTATATTAAGTACTGATTGACATAGGTTCTAGTCATTCCTTTATTTCCACATATTAGGTTTGAGACTTATAGATTCTGATTGAGCCCTTGTTTTGACCCTTGTGCTTGGATACTCCTACTGGAGATGACTCGGTGATCACACACTTATGCTGACAGTGTGACTTGACTCTTAGAGGTGAGATTTTTTATTGGGATTTCTTTGTAAGAGAATTCATGACTTGTAATTTTTTTTCTAGGAATGGATTGGTTATCTACATTTGATTCCTAAATATTATTTTTCGGGTGGAGGATGTGATGTGTTTGTAGTGATGGGTTTAGGTTTTCCTTTTTGGGTGAAAAGGAAACTCAGGTAGTACAGGATGGACTCATACATAGAAGGGTGTCTCTGATTACTCATCATTTTTATAAAATTACCCTTGGTTTAGTGTATGTTATTATTTTTAGTACCCTTCAATGGAAGTGGAGTATGAGTATTTCTTTCCCAAGGATGTTTCAGACTTACCTCCCCACCGAGAGATAGAATTATGCAGTGATCTACACCATGAGACGACCCCAGTATCTACACCAGCATATCAGATGGCTCTATTAGAGATTCATGTGATGAGGTTGTAGTTGGAGGACATGTAGAGGAAGGTATTTGTTATACCCAATGTTTTACCCTAGGTATCCCTAGTTTTGTTCTCTAAGAAGGAATATGGGAGCATGAGGTTATGTGTAGACTTCCGGCACTTGAACTATCTAACTGTGAAGAATAATTATCCACTATCGAGGATCTATTACCTCTTTGATCAGTTGAGAGGAGCATGATGGTTCTCAAAGGTTTACCTCATGTCAGGTTATCACCATTTATGATTACGGGGTGAGGATATGCCGAAGACAACATTTAGATGGTGTTATAGTCACTATGAGTACTTGGTGATTCCCTTTGGGGTGATGAACACACCATCAGTGTTTATGGGACTCATAAACCATATATTTAATCCTTTCTTATACTAGTTCATGGTAGTCTTAATTGAAAACATCCTTGTGTACTCAACGTCCGAGGAGGAGCATCTGATACACTTGAGGTTGTTTGTAGATGTACTCTAAGAGCACCAACTTTATGGGAAGGTCTCAAAGTGCTAGTTATGGATTTAAGAAGTCCACTTTCCTTGAAATTTTATCTCAATAGATGGTATTGAATTGGACCTATCAAAGGCCGAGGAAATTTTATCTTGGGATCCACCCAAGAGCATGACAGAGGTATGAAGTTTCGATGGGTTGGCTGGCTATTATCAGAGATTCCTACCTGATTTCTCCAAGATATCAGCTCCCAGGACATCTTTGACCCAAAAGGGCCAAAATTTTGTGTGAACGAAGTGGTTCAAGTAGTCTTTTTAGGATTTGATACATAGATTGACAATCTCTCCCATTTTGAGGTTACAATAGGAGGGTGTCGAGTACAGTGTTCTTTGATGCACCAGGAACTGGGGTAGGTTGTGTTCTGATGTAGGGGAAGGTGGTGATTTCTTATGTTTCATGTCATTTGAGACCACATGGGTAGAATTAAGTGTTATATGATATTTATTTAGTTGTTATAGGATTCGCACTAAATATTTGGTGACACTACGAGATGGGTTAGTAGTTTATCATCAATTATGACCACAGGTGTCTCATGTATATCTTCTCTCAAATGGATCTGAAATTGAGATAGAGGTGATGGACAGAGTTCCTCTAGGATTATGAATTTGAGATTTTATATGCTCTTGGGAATAAGGTAACACATGATTTCAGTAGGAAATCTTGTTCATAGTTTCTGAATGAGGCATCAGAGAAGTTGGCCTCATTTTAGTTATCTTTTATGGATAGAGATGGAGAATTTTACTTCTATTAAATGGTTTTTACCCCTATTATTTTACAGCATGTCAAGGAGGCACAACTTAGGGATACTAACTATGATATCTTATATACTCAGATATCCATAGGACATGCTCTTGATGGATTTTTTGAATATGGGGAGCATGTCATTCTTTTCAGAGGATGCACGATGGTTCTAGTGATGTTGCAGGGGGAGGTTCTGAGATAGTTTTATATGTTTCCTTTGGTAATACATCCAGGTGTGTAAAAGATTTAATAAGACCTCTGATGTTAGTTTTGGTGGCCAGGGATGAACAAGGGAGTTGCAGAGTTTCTATTTCAATGTGTTAGTTGTCATGAAGTGAAGGATGAACACCAAGTTCCAGTGGGTTTAGATCAACCCCTTGAGGTGCCATAGTGGAAGTGGGATGGGATATCCATGGACTTCATGATATAAATACCACATATGTTTAAAGGAACTAATTCTATCTGGGTGATCATAAACCGCCTCACCAAGTTATCCCACTTCCTAGATATTCAAGATCAGAGTTCAGTAGAGAGATTATGACACCTCTACAGGCAGGAGATAGTCTTACTCTATGGAGTTCCTCCGACGATAATTTCTGACCATGATTCTTACTTAAAAAATCAGTTATGGAAGGGAATATAGGATTATTTTGGGAATATTTTTTGTTTGAGCATGTTTTTTCACCCCCATAATAGTGATCGAATTGAGCGGAGAATTTGGGTTCTATAGGGCATGATGTAAGCATTCATTTTATACTTTGTCCATAGTTGGGAAAAACACATACCATTGGTGGAGTTTTAGTACAATAATAGAAACCATTCCACTGTCATTATGGAACCATTTGAGGCCTTGTACGGGTGACCCTAAAGGTCACCACTTTGCTAGACTGGCCAAAGAGATTCAACACTTATGGTCCTAGAGTTGGTGCAAGCCACTACTGAGAAGGTAAAAATAATCAAGGAGCATATTAGGACTACAAAGAGACATCATAAGTCTTATAAGGACATATAATAGAGGCCTTTGGAGTTCTAGGAGGGAGATCATGTGTTCCTATGGGTTTTACCTTGATGTGGATTATAGAGATTTGGCATGGGTGGAAATCTATCTCTGAGATTCATTGTACCTTTATAGATAATTCATAAAGTTGGAGAGGTGGCATACCACTTATCTCTAGTTCCATAGATAGACTGGGTACATGATGTCTTCCACGTGTTGTAGCTTAGGATGTATGTTCACGACTCATTTCACGTTATCGACTAGTGAAATCTTAACATAAATGATGGATCTACCTTTACTAAGTACCTGATAAATATCAAGGATTAGTAGGAGAGGATCCTTCATGGGTGAGAGATTATTTTACTACGTTTTCAATGTTATTATGGGAATCTTCATGAGATCACCTAGGAGTGAGAGGCTCATATGCATGCTCAAAACCCACAAATCATTATGTAGCCACTTGTTTTAGATTTTCAAGAAGTAGATCCCCAAGGTGGGGAGAATATAATGACTCATATTTTCCATGTATTATTTCAAGATATTGTATAGATTATTTGTTAGAACAGGTGTTGAGACGGTGTGTGATTCTAAGGAATAGTGTGCTCAGAATAAATGTTTAAAATATATTAAATATATTAAATATCACATGTGCATAGTTTTATTGAAAAAGTTGAACAACTTATAAATAGATCTCCGGATCATAAATCCTAGTGAAATATTGAGTTTAGAGTGTAGGTGTTATACTAGGTGGGACATAACCTTTGTCAGTGTGGGGTGTTTTTGAAAAATTCATCGCAGGCATAAAATGAGTAAAATAATAAAATAAATTATTTTATTTTAATTCATTAATGAAATGACTGAAATTTTCTATAAGTATATGATTGATATGAAATTCTAGGGATATATTCATAACCTTGGATCTATTGTAGAATAATTTGAGAGAGCATTGAAGGACCTATATCATACAAAAATCAACCGGATTGAAGATCAGTGACTAGTGTGCAATGATATCTGAGGACCACTCCAATGATGATGACACAACTTCATTCTTCTTTAGTGACTGATATAAATCAACGTAGGGAATTTTTTTGTATTGTATTTATTCCCATTTTATGATTTCTAAGAAGTACGTCATTCAAAAAACTAACAAATCGATTCATAGATCATGATTATTTCAAGTATGGGATAGATTCATCCTGGAATTAGATAATTACTTTGTGATTAATTGTTTGTCTCATTGTTCATCATTGTAATAGGAAAAAATTAAGGCTGACATGAAGATTGGATAAGGTTTGTTCCTCATGTTTTTTATTGTTCTTTTATTCCACTTTACTTCATTCATCGTAGGCAATTTCTTTTAACCTATTATTCGACAAACATTGATAAATCTAACGTTGTGCACTCGTTTCTTGGTGAAAACATTTGATATCGTATATCCAGGCTTAGCACAACATGTTGATTGTATGAAGATGGAAGTGGTAGAGTATATTCTGGTTTTGGGACACCCGATTATGATTTCTTTGGTGCATGACAATTAATGACCAACATGGGTGTTTTCTGGGTGAATCAGATGATGGGAATCTGATGAATATAAATGGTAGGGTCAGCCAAACCAGATCCACCATCTCCGACATGATTCACAACTGGATTTGGTTCCAGAGGAGCAGATGACTCCCTAAGGGGGAGAAAAAGGATTATGGAAAAATTCTTTAACACATGGTATGTAATTCGGGATTACATGGCATGTGGAACCCCTATTGTGGTGGCTATGGTTTCCATGAGAAGTTAAGTATCACCCGGAGTGAGACTCAGTCACATGATGTGCGACCCTTCCTTGGAAACTTGATGTGTACCTTAGAGGGTACATGGACACGTCCAAGAGTGCATGAGCATGGGAATTCCATGTACTCCCACACAGACATAGCTGGGAAAGGTGTACATGGGCATAGTTGTGTACTAGGAAATGGTAAGAAGTACTCGGTCACGGGCATGTTGTGTTCTCTAACATGAACATGGGCATGGGTAGTTTACATGGGTAGGACCCGGTGCCGAAGGGACATGACGTGTACTTTTTCAGTGTTGACTTAGAGCCCTTGTACTCTATATCATGGACATGTTTTGTTAGGGTGTGTTCCCTATATCCATTCCCTAAGGGTTAGTATGAAATCAGATCCTATACATAGGATAATGATCCCTTTAGTATGAATTCTTGGATAGAGTTGTTGGAATACTTCTGTAAGGCCCGGAGTGAGATCCTCTATCACCTTCTTACCCTCGGTGGAGTTATTGGAATCATCATGACCAACACTACACGGGAAATAATTCTCTTCTTATAGGTTTATTCCATATTGAGTTGTTGTTAAACATCACGGCCTTGGGTGTGATCCTTATCTATGTATTTTATCTCTTCATACTTCTGGTGTATACTTCTAATGGTAATACCTGATGGGCAATACATCTCATATGGAATCCATCCATGTTCTTTGACTCAGTGAGTGTAATTCCCCAGATGAGTGTTATGTGGAACCTTTGAGTAAGAATCCTATATTGGCATTACGTTTGTGACTTTACCATGAGATTTTATATCTTTGTTGAGTATATCTAGATATTCTTGTTATATGTGTTGTAGAAATATAACTATATAGATATGGTTGTCATTCATGTTGTTATATGCTTTGTGGTTTCATGGTGTCCTACTGGGTGTTGTTATACTCAACCCTAGATGGTATTTTCCTACTCGTGTCATGTATTGTGCAGAAAATCAACCTTTTGAAAGATTCCTAGAGAGACCAGAACTAGGAGATGCTTAGTGATCCATGCATACCAAGGTGTGTTCCTATGATTATCTTTACAGCAGTACCCATATTTACTTTCAAGTTGTAAATGTTTTCAGACTCTATGTTTTGAGCTTGTATTTGTCCTTGTTTACTTTCCAATACTTCTTATCATGCTATATTTGTGGTATTTAGAATTATGCAAGCATGTTGTATCAGTTGTTTTACATTTCAACATTGTATGGGATTGGAGATGTGTGTGTGTGTGCAATTAATTTAGGCTAAGGCCTCTCATATTAGTGACATGTCAACTCGGTTCTAGTCGACAGCCCCTAACCTATTAGATGTAGGCTTGGGAGTCACAAAATGGGCCCTGTTGGGATGGTTCATGACACCTTGGGCCTTTCTATGGGCTATTTCATTATCATATTGTTGGTGTACCAAGGCGCGTTGTCAAAAAATGGTATCAGAGTTAGGTTATTCCTAAAAGGGGAACTCATTTAGTGTCTTTATTAAAAATACCTTATGTTATTTAGAGTGATTCATGGAACAAAGGATATTAGGAATATGTTGGGACTCAATAGGTAGTTCATTTATGGGTCCCTAGTCACCTCCCTTTGCGATGAAAATTGATTTACCAGGGAAAGTGGGGAATTGAGTCTTTCAATTGAGTTATTATATTCCTTATATCTAGATTACAAATGAGACTATCATTGATTTTGGGGATCTCCTATTAGTTTGGACTTGGATTGGAGATGTGACCAAGGTTGCACGATTATCCTTCATGGTCTTGTAAACTATGGGGAATTAGTGTGGTTGACTTGGAAACCAATCGAGTAACTATTTTGTAGTCAGTCCATGGTTTACTAGGCCATGGAACCATGGTGTGAATAGTTGTACTTTAACCCCAAACCTTATGCCTGGTTTCTTTGCATCCAAATTGGATTCATTTATGTGAAGTTAGTTTGGAGGTTTTTTATTTTTAATGTACAATAATGGGTGTCATTTTACTGTATAATAATAGGTGTAGTTTCATTTCATACTGATATTTTTTTATTCTATTTTATTTTTTGGAATTAGATTTTAATCCTTTAGAAAACCAGTTTTGATATTTAAAAAGGGTTTTATTTTAATTATTTGAGTAATATTTTTGATTACCAAAAAGTTGTGTTTTAAAAAAAATTGTAAAATTAATCTTTCAAATATTAAGAGGAATAGGATGCATCTTGTGTGCTTCCAGTATGGGGTATCAGGTCAGTCTAGTTATCTTGTTTGAAATCTCTGAGAGTTTTTCATCAGTGTGGACAATTGGGTCACATTTAGAAGTTTTTAATATTATATATCAAAAGGGTAAGTATTATTTATAATTTTGTTTCCTTTGAGACCTTTTTTTCAATTTTTGTTGGTTATAGTTGGAAATCCTTATTTATGATCCCTTTTGCGGAAAGTTTTTTGATATCATTGTGGACTTATATCACATTGATAGATATGTTTCATGATGATCATTTTATTTGTTTCTTATATGGGTTTTAATTATTTATTTTATTAGGTAACACCTAAAGTGGTTATTGTAATTTGAAATCCATTTTTTTTCATGTGTGTATCATTATGATTGATATTGGATAATTTTGTGTATGGTTGTTATCATTTAGAACCCTCTTGTTTGTGCCTTTTTTGTTAGATCTCTATCTAGATATTTTGGTTGATCTATATTTTGAATGTTTTCTATTCTTTGTTTGTGTGTTGGACTTATTTTTTTGAGACCCTTTTTATTAGACTTGGATAATCCTTTTGAATATATTCAGGTAACTAGGACTAAGTGGATTCTTATTTAATCAAGCACTCTAAGGTTCTGGTGTTTGATTTTATGAGCTCATCAATGGGTGAGGCTCTATGTTTGAAAGTCATAGATTATCATTAAATATATTCCAAATGTATAATTCCTTATCGATTTTGTGGCTTGGTTGTGGTTTATTGGACGTTGTTGGATTTATAAGGAATTGTCTCTTTTGGAATCATTGGTATTTTTTTGATGTGTCATTCCATTGGGAATTTTGTTTCTATTTTGTATAGTTCTTCATGGTGTTTGAAAAAAATCAATTCATTGGGTTGAATGAATGTTTTTATTAGTGGATATTCCCTTCTTATACCATCATTTTAGAGAGTCTTTAAATGGTGGGGAGACCTATGTTGGGTATCCAGTTCATTTACAGAATTATTTACTTTTGGAAATATTATATTTTTTTAAAGACATGATGTGATCATTTGGTTTTTTATTTTAGGATTATTTTGAATGTTGATAGACTGTTATTTTGGATTTCTTTCTTGATATCTTCTTCTATGGTGATTCTTCTTCTATTTCATAAACCATCCACCTTATGAGTTGGGTGTAGAAGTTATTTTTGTCCGATTAACTTTTGTCTTTGTATTGGATACATTATATAAGGATATAAAGAGACATGGTGGGAATAATTGTCAAATCGTGGTATTTTATTTAGATTTAGACATCTCTTTATACATATTTCCTCTTTTTATTTGTTTTCTCAGTTTGTCTTCTATTCATTTGAGTTTTCAGGAGTTAACTTGATTGTTGGTTTTAGGCGTTTACATAAACCTATAACATGAAAATCCATAGAGGATCCACTTACAAGCTAGTGGAATGACCTGGAGTAATCTATGTTACAGGAATTCCACTTTCTAGCTAGAAGAAAAACAGAATGCAATCTATATGCCTATAACTACCGACCATCTATTGGCACTATTGGGGTTGGGTTTAGTAAGGGTTGTTTAGTAATTATCCACTAACACCTCATTTTTAATTCACCTTTCTTATCACTTGAACCTATCTTCACTCATAATAACCTTCGGATTCCTCTTGGAAATTTTATCTCTCCCAACCTCAATTCTTGGTGGATCAAATTGGTTTTCATTATTTTCGCTTCCGATTAGTAAAACTAACTCCTAATAGACTTTGATCTCACATATCCAACATGATTTGTTCTTCCTAAAGGCTATGATAGGCAAGGGATTATTTGGATATGATATTGATGATATGGTTTTATGGTTTTAGGATCCTCTCTGGCTTCTATCAAGATCACTCTCCTTTTTTCGGGTGTTCACAGTCAAAGTTGGCATATTCTAGTTGGGTTTTGGTTTGATTCTGATTATTCTAAGGTTCATGTCTCTATTTTGTTTATTCATGTTATGATTCATTTATTTCTTGAGTTTTTATATATTTCATTTAAAAATAGATAAATCACGGTTTTTTCATTTTGAATCATTAATGGACCCTTTCCATGAAAAATATATTTATCATGAATTATTTCATTTAGAGATTTGATACTTTGTTTGAAAGAAAATTGGTTTATTGTCAATATTTATGGATTTTTGTTTTTAAAATAAAAATCCTTGTTTTAAATGAAAATGGGTTGATTATTTAAAGTAACTTATATATGGTTGAATGTGTCTTTCTTTGGAATGTTTTTTGGAATGATTTAAATAATATCCTATAATGGTTTGTTTTCAAGAGATTGGTTGAAATGATATTTCAATCCTTTTAAATCGATTATTGGGAATTTTTTTTATTTTATTAAAATCATATTTCATACTTAAAAATAATTTTTAAAGGAAGTGGGTATGTATAGACCTTTTTGAGAGGATGATTCATAGTGATGTTTTTTTAAATTGATAAAGGCTTGGTTTGTCAATTTGGTTTTCCTTAAAGGAAAATTTGAAACTTTAAGAAGTTAATGCTCTTGTTTTGTAATTCCCTATATTGATCCCTTATATAGTTTTTCCCTTGAAAATTGGGGGTTGGTACACATAAGGAGGGTTGTTGTGGAAAGGGGTTGTTCTCTATGCGGAAGCATGGGGGTAAGGGTGGGGTGTGGATTTTGTATGTTGTGAAATCTTGAATGTGCATATTGATGTTGATATGGATCTATGATGTAATCATTGCCTCATGTGTCACACTCTCCTCTATTTATTGGTCAAGGAAACCTAGGTAGCTAGATGAGAGACCTAGATTTATGCTATTTTAGTTCAGACTCACACCTCATCTAGTGTCCCCATAGAGAACATGGGTTCAAGATAGATACATGATTTGAAGAAGTGGATTTTTGTGGAATGGGGAATCTTGTGTACTTAGTAGACGTGACACTTACATGAAGTCTGTCATAAGAATTATTAGCTTGTCTTTGGTGATATCACTCCCACATCTGGGATTTACCCATGACATACGACCATTGAAACTTGATTCTTGATACTCAACATATTACTTTGATCGCCTTATCGTTACATGGCACTAGAGTTTCCATGTTTGACAAAATTTATTATTATATTGGTTTTTTATTATGAAAAACCTTAATTACTCTTGTATTTCTCTTGGTATGTTGTATTACACTTCGACATTTAGTTTCAACTCATAGTTCCTCTATTCACTGTTGTCTTTATCTTGTGAAATGATTATAAAAGATTTTATTAAAATATTATTTTATTTAAAATGTTCTAGAAGGTTTTATCTTGAGATTTCTAAATGTATTTTAGAAAGAAAAAAGGTAATAGTTTAAAACCTAAATTGCTCATCACTTGATTTTATGGATTTTAAACTCTTTTAAATTTTTGGCATGCTTTATCTTATTTTGTTTCAAGGAAAACCCTCATTTCATTATTTTTTAATTTCAAACTAGTATATATAAATTTCTTTTTTAAGAAATTTCATAGACTTCTAGGTGGTATCTTAATTGGGTGTGTTTTTCTCCCACCATATATACAGTACTTGGTGTATAAATTTCTCATGATTCTATATATGGTTCTCAGGTTCTCCTTATCTTTCTATAATTGGTCCATGATTGATTATCTGAGGGCAGATGATGTGAGATTTTGTGAGTGGTCTTTGACCACCAGGATATGTGTTGTAGGATTTTTGTTTTATTTAATGTCTTTAGGTTTTGATTTATATTGTATATGGATGTCTTGGTTTTATGTGATTCCATATATTTATTCTAATGTCTAGTTGTGCTAGTCTTGGTTTAATGATTTTTTTAATGTTTATGTTGTGATATTTGTTTGATGCCATATTTTATTTGGGTGAAATCATTCTCAAAGGTTTTTTCTTGATTCCCAAGTGCGTTTTTAGCTTTTGGGGATCCATAATGCCTTTAAGGCCTTACCATAAGACAACTCGAGCATCGGATTGGTGGTATATTGAGGTGGTTAATGATAGAGACACTATTATTGAATCACCCATTATCAGTGCTGAAAATAGGTATTATCAGTGCTATAAAGGTGATGATGTGCTAAGTGATGATAAAGTTAGACTCTTTTATCAATTATAACAAAGGATCCATTTATCAGTTCTTTTTTAGTACTGATAAAAGAACCATTTATTGGGGTTTTTTTGCATTGATATAAGGGTGAGTTTATTAGCATTAAAAAAGAATAGATAAAAGTATAAAAATATATATTTTTTAAATTATTTAGGTTCCCCACTCACTCATCACTCCCCTTTATCAGCACATCCCCTGCTTTTCCAGTGCTCACCACCCAGACCCCTCCTAATCAAACACAATGTATCCCCCCCATCAATGTTTCCCCCCCATTAGCATTTCTCCCTCCTACTCAACCACATGTGCAACACTTTTACCGCTAATATAACTTGTTTTCTTCTATATTTTATGATATGTATATTTATTTATTTATATTTTAATATACCTTCTTTATCCATATATTTATATTTATATAACTATTTTTAAATACATTTATTAAATATATGTTTGTGTGTGTGTTTATATATATATACATATGTTTGTGTGTGTGTATTTAATATATTATATATTAATAATCATTTACATATATTATAATATATATGTTTGGGTGTTTTTTAATAAACACACACATATATATTTATATATGAACATTATACATACATTTTTATAGGCGTATATATATTCAAAAGATTTTATAAGGTAAATAAAATGGATAATTTTAATTTTAAATAAAATAGATAATAATTGTATATTTCTATATGTTTTATATATATTTAGAAATATATTTTATATGTAAAAATGTTTAAATATTTATTTATGCAATTAAATTTTTATATGTAAATATTAAAAAATATGTATATATTATTATATTTTAATTTATAAATAAAATTTCATTATAAAAAATGTAAAAATTTCTACATCATAATATCCATATGAATGAAATATTAAGGAATAAATTCTTCCTCCACCGATAAAGATAAAAATACCCTCTTAAATGAAGTTGAAACTCTATTGAGTGTACAAAAATTAGGTCATCACAACTAAATTCTCAGGTTTAGAGGCCTTCTAGACCTTTTAGATTGAGAAAAAATAGGGACTAAGGTACCCTAATGTAAACAATGCAGATCTCTTCACAATTTTCAATTTGAGATCTCCTGCAGCCCAAACAGACACACATATCAAAAGTTACGATTGTTTGAAATTCAAACCCTTTTTTAAACTTTTCATAAGATCTTAATTAATTAATTTATTTTTTTCTATTATGAAATTTTTTTTAAATAAATATTACTTATTACTAATTAGAAAATTATTAATTAATATTTATTTTTTATTATTTTATAAACCATATTCAGTAAATTTATTATATATTAATTGTAAATACATATTTAGTATCATATAAATCATATTAAATAAAATATTATAAATATATATATATATATAAAAATATATTTTTATAATAGAATGATATTTTTCATAATGTAATTTTTTTATTATCACTATGAAAAATACCTAAAAATATCTCCCTTACTCAATATTTTTTAGCGCTAATAATGGGTTGCATTTATCAACTCTTGAAGAAATGATGATAAAAGTGTAGCACTTATTAAGCATTATTTCATAGTAGGGAGACTTGAACCTGAGGTCTTGAGTTAGAGGTTTGTTGAGTTATTCACTTTACATGTGTGTTGTATTATTTTATTTATAATTTATCCTATTTCTCCCACATCGATGTAAATATATATATATAGGATTACAATGCTACACACCCAGGTCGGGACTTGATCCTATAAACTCTTCCACACACTGCACCTAGCCCTGCCACATAATAATAATATACTATTTTGGGTATTTTTTATTATAATAGAATCCATCTGAGGTTGAGACTTGATCCTATGAAATTATAATTTTTTTATAGTTAAATTTAATTTTTTTAATGTACATTTCTTCTAGGTGTGTTTTTTTATTTCTCTATTATATCTCTGTGTTGTGTTTTTTTAGTGATCTATGGAATATATTTGATCCAACAGTGTTGTTTCCCCTATATATTGTTGTTGTGTGGTTATTTCTAGGACCCTCCTCACTATATTTGTGTCCTAGGTGAGGTGCCTCTCTAGGTTTCCATATTTTGGATCTAGCCTCCCTCGATCTGTAGTGTGTGCGCTAATTCATTTTGGGAAACTCAACTTTTTTGAGGGAGAGGTTAGTGATTGTTCTACACTTCAGCGACTTCATTGGTCTGACCGAGTGAGAAAAGTGAGGGTTTTTATTCATCGTAGCAGGATTCAAGCTATAGTGTTCTTATTCATGAACCTGAAGGGATATAATCCTCGACTATGATGGACCTGAATAATGGAACCATATTATGAAAATTATTTTGGATTCAAATAGAATTGGAATACAAAGAGGACAGACCCAAATGATGTTCATGGACTTGATGAAAACAACTACTAGCTCCATCAACATGGATAGTATCTTCAATGGGTGAGACCAAGCTCTGATAAGGGGGCTTTGATCCTGTTTATTTGTTCATGATTGAGTGTTTTGATTCTTTTTTGCATTGGTTCATTGTTTTTGGATTTCCTTCATGTGTGAGGTCATCTTAGGAACTCATATACATTATACCCTTGATATCGGGTTGATGGCGAGTTCTTGGTTCAATGAGAATATATCCGATGGAGAGTTTTTCTGGTATGTGTGCATTGGTGTCCTATTATTTCCTTATAATTATTTTCTTGCATTGTGAAGACACCCATGATGATCCTACCCCATCAACATAGGACAATTTGATTAAGCACATACATTATTGTGTCCCATTTATTGATTTACGCATTTTTTTATCAAACTTTTAAAAATTTCACGATCACTCTTGATTCGACATTCTTAAAGTAATTCAAAAAAAATTGGAATTTACTTGTTGAATTAAAAGTTGTTTTGATCCTTATGTATTTATTAGATTTTTATTTTATTGTTGTTTCCTTTATTGGGTCTTGATGTTATGTGATTTATTATATAATTTGTTCTAGTTTCCAACCTGGAAGTATACAAATGAATCTATTTTTTCACATTGTTGATTGATTATGTTTTGATGAATCTTTATGTAAAGAATTTACTTTTTATTGTTACAAGAATTATAGAGAATTGGTTTTTTGTATTAACCACTGGTCTATTATATGTTCACTTTTAAAATAATTTTTTAATTTTGGTTATTGAAATTTTTTTAATGAATATATTCATATTTATTGTATTTAAATTATAAAAATAAACTTTTCTTTGTAATTTTTTTTTTTTGGAATTTTATGAACCAAAATTAAACCCAGTTAGATCCTTTGCAGTTGAATGGGGACTATCATTGCAGTGTTGCACCCAATAATTGGTATTAGAGACAAATAAAGTATAATTTTTTGTTGTTAAAATACATGATAAAATATTCGTTGCTTTAAAGGATCTGTTAGTGTTTTTTACTGTGGAATAAGATTTGATTTTTTTTCAGTTGGGTCATTTTCACTTTTTAGTTGTAATTTTAAAATATGCTATTGGTTGTTGTTTTCCTTGTTGTTTCCCACTTTTTTTCCCTAGTATAGACCTAAAGTAGCTTGAGTTTCCTGGATTGTTTCTTAGGTTGTGCGGTGATAAGGGTTGGTGTAAGGTTGTTATGGGTAAGATTGCCTATTAGAGTTGGTGTCCTATGACCAATTGTTTATATTTTGATTACATTTATATTAGAAGTACTGAATATTAACAAAACTTATTATTACATATTATTTGTTATTATACATGAATCTAATGTAATAATTTTATAGATTATACATATCATTGATAAGGTCATATAACTTCCCCTCTATGATGAGAACATTGAAGTGTTTTGATGGTATTATTAAATAATGATTTTTAGTTGGATAATGTACTATCATGGGATACATGGTACAAAGACTGTCAGGTGTTAGTACTCATAAGTAGAAGAGGATTCTTCTCATGAAGTTTGTACTTGGTAATCTCCAAGAAGGAAAATTATGAGAACCGACTCGCCAGTATGAATTTTTCATGTTTTTATGTCATCAGATATTCCAATCTATGAGTGTGTATAATGGTCCTTATAATTTAATATTATCATTAATACAATTCAAGAATTTCTCACTTAGATTTTATGATGAAAACCATAATGACATATGTTTGCGGTGAGGTAGGGTATGTTGGGTACGTTATGATTGACATGTCATTTATGGATGAGTTAAGGAAGGATTTGTCTCTTCCATCATTAAGAAATTTGATATCTCAGTCCATTGATTGGAATAGAACCATCACATCAAATTATATGGTTATGGTGTAATTATGTGTTTATTTCAAATAGTCAAAGAAATACGTATCGAGAAAATAGGTTGGTGACATAGATACGAAACCTACTTGATGAGATGTTGTGGCAAAGGGAATATATTAGATAGTTAGCATTCATATGTAGTTATCATCATAGTGAAATTAAGTTCTTTCTCTTGGATGCATTGACCTATTTCTGGATACTTTTATTGTACTGTAATAAGTCTCACATAATTCCAACAAAAAATAATCCAGAGGGTCACACACTAAGTGTTACTGATGATCTTGATTAAATTCTATTTGATTTTAATTAATTGAATAAATATTAATCTTAAAATTAAGGGATAATTTTATTCACATTTTATTGATCATAAATATTTATTGATAAATTAAATATCTCAATTAAATATTTATTTATGTTTTCAATATGTTCTAGAGTCGTTCAAATGGAAGAAGTTCATATCCAATGAAAATATTAAACAACAAGATGGTTAAATAATATTTGTTATCACGCAAGTTAGAGCACCCCACAAAATAATATTATTATTATTATGTGGAGTGGGGTTTATTAAAGGTTATTATATTATTCAAGATATGGAATGAAATTAAATAATTATTTTAACCTAAATCCTACCTCTATAAATAGATAGTTATATCTATTTTGTTATGTGTGCAAAAGTCAATCGGTGAAAAAAATGGGAATTTTTATACAGAACAATCTCTCTCTCAACTCCTCCTCATCTTGCCCTCTCATCAATGAAAAATATGATAGATATTCCATTAATATTAAAGGAAAAGTGATCAATACAAACAATACAAGACAATAGATTCAGCGTGTTGGCACCTGGATATCAATTTTTGTTTCTTGGAGATCAAAGGAGTGTGTATGGATCATCTCTACATAGATTATATCCTTGGATCCTCACAATGAAATGAAGGAAATATGAAAGGGTTTTTTTAGATAATCAAAGTTTACATCAAAAAAAGATCATAAGCCCATGTATTCATTTCTATCAATATTAAATAAATAAATTATGAATTTGACATGAAAGATTCTCACTCATGGTTTAAGGTAAGTCGAATATTAAAAGAAATTTTAATATATCTTCCACCAATGAATTCTTCCACTATGCCTGGAACCAACAAGTGGTATTAGAGAAGTCAATTTTAAATTAATAATTATTTATTTAATTATTGATCCATAGGCAATCATGGTTGAATATTTATTTCTTATTATTTATTATTTAATATTAATTTAATTAAAATGTTATCAATATATTAATCTTGTTCATTTAATGTTTAATATTCTAAAAGGTCTACGAATAACTGAATAATGACTGGATATGTCATTGATAACTGCTAATTTTTGGTTGGTAAGATCGGGTTACACAACATGTACTCGGAGGTACATGTTGTGTATCCTAGTACATTTCATCTGTACATACTGCGGGATACACAACATGCCATATAGTAAATTACATGTAGTGTATGTCTTGTGTTGACTGGACAACCTGGCACATAGTTGTTGAATTACATGGCATGTATTAGTGTACATGTTATGTATTATACACAGGTTAGCAGCATAAATCATGAAATCTATGTGGTCATAATACATGGTCACACAGTAGGTTGGTGAAAACCTATAGAATTTATGATATACATGATGTGTATGTAGTGTACACATCATGTTGTTCATCAATTCCTACATTAGAGAAACACATCGAGTTATCTGGACAAATAAAATTAGAGATACATGGAATATAGCTATAGTGAACACATTGTGTAGTCTCTCACCCAAGAACAGACCAAGTATTTTGGTGATTTGTATGGACATGAAACATTTGGATCACATGGCATATAGTTGGACTGTACACACTATGTAATTAGCTGAGATACACATCGAAGACCCATGTGAGTTTCTTGGGAAGACAGAAAAGTGGATAAACAGTGTGTAGCTGGCATGTACACACCATGTAATTCAGCTGAGTCAAAACACCAAATCTTTAGGCATGTGACTTGGATACACAGTAACCAAGGTACATGGATTATAGCTTAATAGTACATGTAGTTTAGTTTCCCAATTATTGTAAAAATTAAATTACATTAAATTAAAAAAAATTAGCATCAAAATCTTATTATTTTGATTAGCATTTTATGTTTTTTACAATTTAATAATGGTTTTAAAGAATTTTAAATGCTCAATTATTTTATTTTAATAAATCAATAACTAGTTGTTCTATTGTTTATTTTCCATTAATTCCTTTATGGTGGTTATCTTTAAGAGAATAAGATAGTCATTAATATTAAAAGGAATTAATTAATTAATTAATTAATGAAAGTGTGTTTATCTTAATAATAGAAAACAAATAAATGAATGAATGTTAGCCATTTTCTTTTTCATGTACGTTGCATGTAGGCCATTCATGATCTTTACCAAGACCTATATATGTGTTGTATGTTTTAATTTAATTTATTTAATGGGTTTGAAATTAATTTATTATTAAATTAAAAATGATGGCCTACGAGTCATCCCTCTCTACATTATTATGTAGGTCCTGTGTGTATGAGGATATTTATATAATTCCCCTTTAAACAATACTTTAGTTCCCATCACATGTTCATGAGTTATAAATATTTTTAATTACTGGAGTTTCTCAAGGTGTGTGGAGGTGGTTCAAGACAAAACCATAAGGAGTCCAACCTAGGTGTTACACATGTGGAAAGGTGGAATGTTATAAATCATTCCAAGACTAGAAACTGAAGCTATTCCCCCTAGGTCAGGGGTTTATTTAACGTCTTCTCATTATATCAACCAATAGATAAATCTCATGAATGGGTCATTTAATTAATTATGTATTTCTATCTACAAAATTATTATTTTTAGGTATAAAAGACCATGATCACATAAATAAATAAATTAATGTGAAAATACAAAATTTAAATGAATGGATTATGCTTAAAGGTTTTATCTATCATGTTTAATTAATTAAGTAACATCCACTTAATATTAAAGATACATGTAAAGGATAAAACAAGATAAAATCTATTTATAATAAAATTAAAACCCCTCAATTAAATATTAAGTCAGGATTGGCCTTCCATTTCGTTATTTGGAATAAAATCTTTAGAACTCAGTGTTTGACCAACCCTCATTGGGACACTTACTTTTAACATGGAGATATTGTGAAGGTTATGGGTTGACATAACCATCCTATATCATGAGAAGTAGTCCTCATTAGACTTAATGTAACATGGAGGTAAGTGTTAAGGAAATACAAGTCAAGATTTTAGGATAGGGGATCCCAATCAATGGATCAAGGAGCTGCAAGCCCATGGTTGGAAAATACATGCCTATCTAAATACCATCAAGTAGTTTGACCAACCCTCCTTGGGGTTATGCAAAGTTTCATTTGGATACTTTCCACTAGAATGTCCTAGAAACTATAAATTCTAATTTCAATGGTCAGGGTCATTGATACTTGATAAAATAGTGGGAGATTTAATTAATTTATTATTTCTCATGTAATTTTTTATCAATAAAAGGTAATAATAATATACTCTTTTAATTGTAAAATAAAATGGAAATATCACCATCCAAAATATCCCTATGATCAATATTAGATAAAGACAACCTCTTAACTGGGAGTAATATCTCGTAATGGTTTATATACCTTTATGTTTTTCTATTCCATGAATGAAAATCTTACATGCTATAATACTTAATGTCTAATTATCATATTGAAGTGGTGAGTGGTGAATTTTTCCTTGTCTACAAAAAAACATTTAAGTGACGTGGTCAATGTTCAATGTTTAATACTTTCATCTATGTCTAGTAAACTTCTGAACTCCCATGAAAACAAGGATTTGTATAGAATTATTGAGCACTATAATTACCCAGGCTTTTCATAAATGGATATTACAGAATTTTTTTAGAACATTTCATACTTTACATAAACACACACCCAAAGACCGTATTGGTTTAATGCCTTTGGAAAGTTGGAACAAAAACATATAATATGGAGAAAGATATTAAATGTTTTCTATAAATAACTCCCCCTTTAGTACTACTACATAAAACCTTTATTTATATCCTAGGGGAAAGAAAACATATTAAAAGTGTGATCTTAGATGCTTAGTAAGTGTAAATAGATAGAAAATCAGGAAAAACATGAGCATAAGAATGTAAAAATATGAACGTAACTTTTAAAATAATACCATGTATAACATATATAAAAATATTTAGTCATGGAATAAATCTTAGTATTTCATAAGACATAAATTATAAAGGATTCAGGAGCATAATCCAAGAAAGTTTAACATGGAATAAAACATGAAATTTGGGGCAGACACATAAACATATAAAATGATTTCCATAGTAGTCAAGGGATCACTACGAAGGACATATAAGTAGTATGAGTTCAATACCATTACATCTTGGTAGTCATGGTTCACTCCCATAACCATATTAGTAGTCAAGGTTCACTCCTAAGACCATCTTAGTAGTCAAGGTTTTCTCCCAAGATTATCATGGTGAACAAAGTCCTTCACTGAGCTGAGTTTACTTCCCATTCTAGTCTTGGATACCTCATGAGATATAAATCTTTGCCCATTTAATTGTAGGGATATATAGGTCCCACCCATCACATAATGAATACTAAACATATGTGTGAAAAAATAACATAAATAATAACATAACCCATAAAAATAAATTAGTTTAATAAAAATTTAATCATAACATAACTCATGGAAAATAAATAGGTTTATCAAGTATCAATAGATTATAAACATAAAACATTTAGAGAAATAATAATAATGGTATAATTGGATCATATCCCTAGTGAAATATAATTAACATTAAATAATGTTGTCTTAGATGGAAAATTATTTTTGAATGATCAATTTAAATAATTCTTGAGAAAAATATCTTTTCCACTTGAAAAAATGATTTTAAAGTCATAAAACATTAATCAACCCATTTTCATTTAAAATAACCATTAAAATTTATAAAGGATTATTTTTAACCCTTTTAAACATATTTGAAATCCATTTTCTTTAAAATTCTTAAAAGATCATTTAATACACTTTTAAAACATTATTTAAAAACATTGTTTACAAGGAACACAGATTTCCAACCAAAGAGAGAATAATATTAAATGAAGCTTAAAATATCATGAAAATAATGATATTTTTTATACAACATGTAAAGGGGGATTATTTACTCCTCATAAAATAATATAGGTGAATAACATAACATGTGTCCCAATGGAGGTAAATTGAGACAAAATTACCTTACTGATTTTGTAACTTTTGAACCATAAACCCCATGAAAGAGAGATCATCAAATGGATATGTAAATACCCACAAATTTAAGGATAATAATCATAAAATAAATTCATAGTAGATACAACACATATAATAAATATTTGTTTAACATGGCTTGTATCTCATGGAATATAATTGTGAGATGGAAATCCCTTACCTTATGTCTTGATTTCCTTCACACACGTTAAAAACTCATGTATAAAAAATATAAGTTTAATATGCATCTAACATAGAATCATATTAATATAATTAATACCATATATTATTTACTTATGAATTTATATTAATCACTTTTTAACAATTCCATGTTAATATTATGTCTCAGGTAATAACAACTTTGGTTTTCATTCGTGTTCTGACTTGTTATCCTTGGTCCTCTTACATAGATCATGATTTCATCATATATAGAATGATAATAATGATATAAATATTATATATATATATATATATATATATATATATTATATATGTACTCATAGTAATTCATAATAGTTAGAGAGACAAAATAAAATACATATTTCATGGAGATGATAGGTCGTACGTGCACATGAACATTGTTTTCATTTTCTTTTCAGGTTAACAGAAGGGAAATTTTAAGATATATTATCATTAAAAAATAATTTTATTTCATATATAAAATATATATTCATGAAATTTAAAATTATTACCATCCAAGTGAAATATAGGTGAATAACGAATCACATAGCATCGTGGAGATGGTTAGACATACGTAAAGACGAGGGACGCTATCATTTTCCCAAAATATTAGATGGACGAAAAAAAGGTAGAAATGGTATTATCATTACATAAATATAATTATATCATAAATATAATACCTAAATATTAAACCCATCATAATTATCACTCCTAAAAATATGGTGATGTAAAATGAATTGTATCGCTATGTGGAGACGGTAAGCCTTACGTATGCACGAGTGATACTTTCATTTTTTGTTTAATGTGAAGGGGGTTGTATAATGGTGTGTTCAAAATCATAATAAAATATCATAATATTGATAATTATGAAGTTATTATTATATTATATATCATATATTTATTGGAGGTATAGAAGAGTAGAAAAATAGAATGATCAGTTAGAGCGATTACCTCTTCTTCGGAACAACTCCTTTAGATCTCTGCTAATAGACTCTAGAGTTGGTCCTTTGGGAAGACCATAACCAATATAATGTGTCTGGGAAAATTTATGGGGGGAAAGGGTAGGTTTGGGTCAATATAAAAGGCTCAATGTGGTGTGAATAAGTGAGGGAGGAGGTTCCCTTTTATAATTGAGATGAATGAAACTTTTAGAATTTAAAAAAAATATTAATTTATAATAAATTCAAAATCAATCTAAATACATCCAAAAGGAAATGGATTCAAATATAATATTATATAATGTTTTAATATCATCAACTAATAAATTTTATATAGGTTTTGATGTAGTTTTAAACCTTATCTTTTTTATTAACCCGTAGTTAACCTTTTTTAATTTTAACTATGCTAACTGAGTTTTTAATGTTAATCGAATGTAATTTTTGCATATAATGTTTCAATTGGATCATAAATGGTCGATTTATTAAATTTTATATCATATATCATACCCTTTTCTTTACTTAATATTTTTATAGTTTTTAAATAATTTAATAAAATATTGCTTTCATAAAATATCAATAGCGTCAATTTTAACACTATCCATTATTTTTCTTTTTAAAAACAGCATGATATATTTGAACAAACTATATTAACTTATCCCTAAAATGTAAAATTCATCCAAAAAAATAATTTATGGAATTAATTATATCAAATTAAATTTATTTTAATATTTTAAATATCATTTATTTGGTATTTCCATTAATTAAAATGTTATCACATCATCATTATATAAGCCTTTAAGGTATTTATTTACTTTCTAAAATTTAAAAATAAATTATCATGATAAATAAAAACATTTTAGCTTGAAATGGATATTTATTTTTGAATTTATCTTCTATATAACCCTATATTAAAAATTATATAATTATTTAAAATATGAGTATGGAATCTTTATCTTTTCTTTAAATAAACTATAATAAATGTCTTTATCTCATCAAAGTGGGTTAAAAAGGTTATAATTTTGACCCATTTATGATTTTGTTCAAAAAACACTTATCCAATGAAATTATGACAAGTGTTAGGGTAATTTTCTATTATTTATAATATTATTTTTTCCCCTTAATTACCTAATTTATATTCTACCATGTTAATAAAAAATTACTAAAGTTACTATCCATAATGACCAAAAATAAAATAATCCTATTTACATAATTTTTACCCTATAATTCCAAATATGGAATCAATTTTTTTAAATTCCAATCATATAAGTTACAATAATTAATTTAAAATAAATCTCGTTGACGGGGTGAGAAACGAGTTATTAAAGTTAAAACATACAATATAATTAAACATTTTTATATCTAAATTCAATATAAAATCAATTCCAATGAACTAAATTATGTTAAATGATAAAAAAATTATCTAATTATACTTTAAAAACAATCAAAAATATAATTTAACACTACAAATTATTTCAATGAAAAAGGTTGTTTTGAATAAAAATTTAGTATTTTTTACTATTCGTCAAATAATGAGACATCAAAAAATACCAAAGAAGCATCCAAAGTAAATTTTTACATTCCTATTAAAAATAATAATTTTATTTTTTCAAATATAGTATATAAAAGTTTCAAAAATTGGATTTAAAATGGATTTTCCATTAAAAGGCAATAAAATTTTCATTTTGAAAAATATTGGTTTTTATGCATGAAATTGGGCTTGTTCTTATATTATGACTATAAAATCTATTAGATAAATATGAAAAATATTTTATTGAATATATAACATATATATTTCATTAATATCATTCACTAGTTGTAATTTATTTAATTTATTTAGACAAAACGACTTTGGGGGCATAAAAATAAGAAAAAAACCTTTATATTCAATTGGTGTATATTTTCATTTCTAATTAATTGTTAACAAACTAATTTATCTTATAAACTAGATATTTTCATAATCTGGTTAATACTAGTAATAAATTCTAATTTAACATCTAGTTTATATCTTATTATATTAAATAATAATATTTTAATAATATATTGTTGTTCGGAAAAACACGGTCTTGCGTGTAATGCAAGCTATCAAAAGAACTCGACATTATGTGTAAAAGAAACCAAGAATAGTGTTTTGTATACTGCAATCTAATATAAGTGTTGCGTGTAGTGAAACATTGAATTTGTGTTTCGAATAAATAAATAATAACTTGGTTCTTTCATAAAACACAAGTTATATTATGTGTCGTGTGAAATGAAAACTATTGAAAAGATTAGATTAACTTGAAAAAATATATATTTCACAAAATATCAGGGTGTTACAAGAATCTATTTGATATTTACTAGAAGAGAGCTCAACAAGAATAATTTATTATCTCCAAGGCACTTTTTTAGAGAAATCTTGGAGAGGGTTCTCCAGATAGGCCTCACATGGTCAATCTCATTAGATATATTGAGTGTCTAAAGGTTCTGGGGTTTAAAATCCACAAAGAACTGGGCACTAATCTCATTCTAGAAACACTCTCTTAGAGCTTCTTCATATTTTTTGTGAATTTTAATATGAGAAACATTGAAAAGTTTCTACTAGATCTTCTCACAATCCTTTTTTTAGTAGATAAGGATATAAAGCATGAAATTCCATCCATCCTTATGGTGAACAAACAGAAAGAGAAAGTAAATATCTTTAAGCCCAAAGATTCTTCATTATCTTCTAAGAAGAGGAATATAAAGGGGAAATAGGTGTAATAAGATGTTTTCTATTTCACATATTGAAATAAGGGCCACTAGAAGAAAAATTTCACCTATCCAAAGAAGCAAGGGGAAGCTTTAGGTGTGTTTGTTATTGATTGCAATTTATTTGTTTCTAAAAATATGGTATTAGATATAGATTATTGTGATAAATAGGCATTAAAATATAGGAACTAAGTTGATTCAAAAATATTGACCAATGGGAGGTAGATCTATGAGTATCCAATAGATCTAAACTTATTGTTGGAGCCATCTGGGATTATTAACTCACGTTACATACTAGAATGATCTTGGTTTTAAAGAGTTTTTATTATGTTTCATCTGTTATCGAAAACATTATTTATGTATCCACACTTGATATAGATGGATTTATTTTCAAATTTGGAAATGAATGTTACTTATTTAATAAAGATGGAATTTTTTATGATAATATATATTTAAATAATGGTATTTATGTGTTGGATTACAAAAACCAAGTGATTACAATCGATAATGATACTACTTCACATGACTCACACCACACCCAACTATGGAATCATTAGCTAGGTATTGTAAATGAAAATCACTTGACTATGTTATATCAATATTTATACATATTTTGTTTTGAACTAAAACCACTTTGTCTATGTCATGCATGTTTACAAAGTAAAATTACCAAATCCCCATTTAGTGGAAAAGGTGAAAGGGCCAAATAGATTCTTTAATTGGTTCACACGGATGTGTGTGGGCTATTTATTATTGATTAAATTGATGGGTACTCATACTTTTTAACTTTTACTAATGATTTTAATAGATATGGATATGTATAATTAATGAGTTATAAGCCAGATTCTTTTCATAAAATCAAAGAATAGAATAATTAAGTAGAGAAACATCTTGGTAAGAATATTAATAAACTCTAATCATACCATGGTGGATAATATCTTAATCAAGATTTCATTGATTAATTATGGGATTTTGGGATCCTATCTCAACTCACTTCTGCTCATACACCTTAGTGGAACGGTGTAATTGGAAGGAGTAATTGAACCTTGTTGGACATGATGATATGAATGATGAGTTATGAGAGTCTTCCATTAACCTTTTAGGGATACGCATTACAAACAACTGCAAAAATACTAAACCAAGTTACAATTAAATAGGAGGATGGTATAACATACCATTTATGGAATGGAAATAACATCATGTTTTCATACTTACATGTGTGGGGTTTTGAAGCATTTATTAAGTCCTCTTCAGGTAACAATCTTATACCTCTAGGCACAAGGTGTACCTTTATAGGATACCCAAAAGAAAAAAAGGGATATTACCTATATGACCCCTCAAACAAAAAGGAAATATTGGTAATATGTTCCATATTTCTTGAGAGGGATCACATCTCTAAAAGATATAGTAGGATAGAGATAATTTGATGCAGTTAAGGCTCAAGGTATAAAAGAGTTAGCAAATAAATAGATTCTATAAAGCCTCGTGGAAGAAGAAATTGTTCTAGAGGCACAGGTATTGCGTAGGAGTACAAGAGTGTTTTGAGAACTAGAACGATATGGTTTTCTATCCACTGAGTATAGTGACTCATTATTAGTTGATAATAATGATCCTATAACCTATAAGGAAGCAGTAAGTGACACATATGTTTACAAGTGGAAAGAAACCCGGAATTCTGAAATGGATTCCATATGGAAAAACCAAGTCTAGATTTTGGTATATCCTCTACTGGATGTAAATACCATTGGATATAAAAGATTATTCAAGAAGAAACTATACATGGAAGGAAAATTCTACACCTAAAAGGCATGAATAGCTGAAAAAGGGTTTAAATAGCATCAAGTCATTCACTACTATGAAACATTTTAATTAGTATCAATGCTAAAATCCATAAAAATTATATTTTCTATTTTATATTACCATGACTATGATATTTTGAAAATGAAAGTCAAAATAGTATTCCTTAACGGAAATCTTCAAGAAGATTTCTATATGTCACAACCTGATGGGATTGTTACTATAAAGGATTCAAACAAGATATGAAAATTACAGAAATACATTTATAAATTAAAACAAGAATCTAGATCATGGAACATTCATATTGATGAATCCATAAAATAATTTTGTTTCATAAAGAATGAGTGTGACTATTGTGTCTATAAATGGTTTATTGGAAGTGTAGTCATTTTATTAATAGTATATGTTGATGGCATATTGCTCATTGGAAATGAAATAACAATCTTACAGTCTATTAAGGAATGGTTGAATAATTCTTTTTCTATGAAGGACTTGGTCGAGACAGCATATATACCTGGTATTAAGATCCATCATGATAGATCCAAGAGGTTTCTTGGACTAAGAAAAAGTACTTACATTGATAATATACTAAAGAGATTTAGTATGGAGCAATCCAAGAGGGGATTCTGTCCAACATCACATGGAATTCATCTTTATAGGAAAATGTGTCCTTAGACACATGAGGAAAGAACTAGAATGGAAAGGATTCCATATGCATCAGCGATTAGATCAATCATGTATGTAGAGACCTAAAGCTTGAATTAAATGGAAATTGCATTACTTTTGTGGAATACATAATATATAACAAAAACAGACACCAAAGGATCGTAATAGTTTAGTGTCTTTGGAAACTCAGAACATAATCTTCTAATCATGGTGAAATATCTTCAACATCTACCATAAAGATCTTCCCTTTTTTATTACCTAAAACCTTTCTTTAAATCCTAATAAAAAGAAAACATATAAAGGGTGATCTCAAATGCTAAGTAAGGGTAAGAATGGAGAAAATAAAACAAATCATATATATTTGAACATAAAAACATGAACATAATGTTTAAACATCAAAATCTTGAGCAATGACATTAAACATGGTAGTAAGTAAGGAATATATCATAATGGAACATCAATCATGATAACATATCTTGGAAATAAAACTTGAAATTGATGAAAAACATTAATAATATGATATGATTTCCATTTTAGCCAAGTCATTGCTGCCAAGACCATCTTAGTGGACAAAGTCCCTTACTGAATCGAGTTCACTCCTCGTTCCAGTCCTATATCACTGAACAAGATTAACCTGTCATTCCCGCCATGTATATCTCATGAGATATAAATATTTACCCAATTAATTGGAGGGATATATAGGTCCCACCCATCTCATAATGAAATCATTCTTACTTGTGCCACAAAATAAACTTAAAACATTCATCATAACCCAAAGAATAAAATGTGTTTCATAAACATCATCCCATATTCACATAATCCATATAAAATAAAAGGATGTCATTTATTCATAAGAAAAATAACACCATGTAAATAATAGAGACATTATACTTGAAACATAAACATTCTAAATAATGTCATCTTAGATGGAAAATACTGTTGATAAAACACTTGAAATGAATCCTTGAGGAAAATATCCTTTCTTCTCCAAAATCATTTTCTTTTCAAAAAATGTCATACAATTTTAAAATAAATGATTTTATTGAAAATAACCATGAAAACTTGTAGAGAAATCTTCATGAAAATTATTTGCTATGAAACCGTAAAAATCCATTCATTCCATATAAGTAAAAAAAACATTCTGCTCGTATTTTTAACGGAAAAGTCAAAAAGTACCACGTACGGTAAACAAAAGAAAGATTCCTTCCATAACACAAAACTAAAAGTCAAAGAGGGGTAAACATGACTTTAAACATACATGGAATAATATTAAACACTTTATGAAAAACATTTTTATGTACATGGTCGAAAAATATAACCCCAGTAAATACATACATATAAGCAATCTCAGATAAAAATGAGATTGAAAAATTATCCCTTACCTTAGGTCCGATATGCTTCATACGTATCCAAACCTACTGTATAATTATTTAAATAATTTAATTTACTTATTATAGAATCATATTCATTGTTATGATATCATATATGGTTCACTTATGACTTTATATTACCCGTTCTTTTGTAAATTCCATGTTAAAGCAGCGTTTTGGGTAAAATCGTTTTATTTATCGTACATGTTTGGACTTGTTGTTCTTGATATTATTATTACTTATATCATGTTTAAATTACTTCCAGAATGTAAATAATTATTTATATATCATATATATTTAGTATATATATATATATAATAGATAGATAAATGAAATGAAATACACCGTTCATGGAGACGGTAGGTCGTACGTACGCATGAACATTGTTTTCCTTTCCTTATTGACTTGAATTGAAGTAAATAGATGGAATATATATATATATATATATATACATAAATCCAGTAGAATTATTATGTCATATATTTCATGATTACTTATTATATATACTTTATAATCATTCTTGAGTTGTAAACATGGAAAATGAATCCCATCGTGTCGTGGAGACGGTAATTCGTACGTACGCACGAGCGATGATATCATTCCCATATTTATTGAATGGAATTGGAGTGGATGATATAATATCATAGAATCAGTATTATGTTATAATAATCATATATAGTTATTATTTACACCATTATACCCATCAAAGTAAGGTTGTCGTGGAAAAACTGATTACACCACGGCGTGTAGACGTCATTCCGTACGTACTCACACGCGGTGATTTCGTTTTCCGTAGGATGGATAGAAGGTGAAATAGGGTTTTTTCATATTTATAATAACATATAAGTATATAAATAATACTGATTTATTACTTTATAATGAAACATCTAAAGAAGAGTAAGTAGAAGAAGAAAGAAACTTGAAAGAGTCGGTAGAAGAGATTATCTCTTCCTCGACGCACCTCCTTTAAACTTCTTCTTAGGGCACTAGAGTTGTTCTTTTGAGAAGACCAGAACCTCTATGATATAATTAGAGAGGTTTAGAAGAGGAATTGGCATGGGTTTTCTGAGATTCAATGCTCAAAAGGGTGTGAAGAGAAGTGGGAAGGGGTGCCCTTTTTATAAGGGATGAGAGAGGCACCTTTGGAAAAACTTAAAATATTATTTTATAATAAAGTCATATTCGGTGTATAATATCTCCAAATTGATTTATTTAGAATCTAAAGTGGGTATGGGTCGAAATACTATCAACCAATTGTTTTTAGACAAGTTTAGGTTACTATTTTAACCTTATCATTTAGATTTAACTCTATGTTAAATAATTTAACTTTTACCGTGTCTTCTTCTTTTCTTACACTATATGGTTAATAAACTTACTATAACAAGCCAAAAGAACCCCAAGTGGTTCATTATTAATATATATAACATTATCTAAGTCATTTTTCCGAACCTTATATTTTTAAGAATATAATAACAATTAATAATATAATATTTGTTTTAAAAACTATTTTATGTCAATTTTGACACTATTTTGTAATTTATTTTTTCAAAATCATAACAACATGATTACTTCGAAAAAAGATAATTTAATCAATAATAACATGTCATATTAACCTATAAATGTATTTTAATTCATAAAAAGTCTCAAATTAAATTTATTTGGGTATTTATAACATCAATTATTTCAATATTTCATTAATAAGGTAATTACTGCATCATCATTGTGTCATAAATAAATTAAATTATTTAATGTCTAAAAATTATAAATAAAATACCATTATTTAGGAAATATTTTTATATTTATAATTAATATTTATAGTCGAATTTTTCTTATTTATAACCATATATTAAAAAATATTTGTTATTAAATATTGATTTTAACTATTTTAACTCTTCTTTAAATAAAATAATAATAAGTTTCCTAATCTAATTCAAATGGACATAAAGGGTAATAGTTTATTCCTAAGGTTGTTTCTGGTCGAATTACACTTATACAATAGAATTAGGACATGTTTTAGGGTAATAATAATATCATTTTTACCCTTAATTACCCTATTTACTTTTAATTGTGGTAAATAAAATTAAAAAGTTACTATTCACCAAAAATTATTTTTATCTTATTGAACCATATTTTACTCCTTGATATTAACCGTGTCTCTAGGATTTTCTAAATTCCACTCACAGAAGTGGTAAAATTAAGTTTTATGTAAATTTTCAAATTCTCCAAGGAGGTGGGTAAAAGACGGTGAAAAGTTCAATAAACTTTTTATATATCTAAAATTATTATAAAATGACTCCAATGAATTACATTGAAGTTATATAGGTATTATATATCAATCATAACCTAATTTAAATAAAATAAATAATTATTTAAATAAAAAGTCGGTTTTTAAATAGTAACCCAGTGTTTTCACTATTCATCAAAAATTGAAAGTTTTTAGAAAAATACCAAAAATTCACCCTAGGCTAATTTCGATATTCCGAATCCAAAAATGAAGTCCATTTTGAAAGATAAAATTTTTAAAATTTCAAAAAGTGGGTATTACTATTCATAACGGCTAGTTCATACAAATATTATAATAATATCTCGTTTAGTGAAACTCGGTATTGCGTACTACACACGCTATCAAGGAAGGTCTTGATTGCGTGTAATGCAATCCAAGTCAGGACTGCATGTAGTGAAAGCTCTATTTGGTGTTTCATATAACATAATCAAAACTTATTTCATTTATATATTAAACAAAATCTATACTTAATGTTTCGTAGAATAATTCCCACAAAATGAACTTGAAATTGTGAGTAACATGAGCCAAGAATAGTGTTGCATATACTGCAAGCTAATACGATGTTGCGTATAGTACAAGATAATCTTGGTGTAGTGTACAACACAATACATCAAAGAAATTAAAAGAATATTTTTCATAAAATATCGGGGTGTTACATTCTACCCCCCTTAAAATGAATTTCTCCCTCGAAATTCATTGGGGTTATAAATGGTTTACTACTTGAGTGTTTCTTTAATAGAATCCTATATCGTAAAAAATAATTCTAAAACATAATTTTAAAAAGTGAAGTATGAAACATATCGGTTACCCAAATTAACTCATCACTGGGTTTTCACATAGGAGAACATAGGTGAAAATATGGATATGGAAGAAAAATATAACCGTCAAGTTCTAATGAAGAGTGGTAGAGAACATGGCTATGAAATAGCCAACAATCACAAAGCTATAAATTTGTGATGATATAAGGTACTATCTAATTCATCAGATATAAGGGAACTAGGACAATATTTTTGGATTCCAAGATCATTTCCCTAACATTGATGAACTATTACATAAGGAGAAATACTTACTTGATTTCAGTGTAATATCATCATTGGTCATTCCATTAACAATTTCCACTTCATCTCTATTTAAAGAAATGAAGATGAATTTTTCATTCATGAAGTGTTAGTAGATCATGCGATATAATGATAAGTCATCCCATCTGTTTCTATCACAAAACGTTTAGCATAAGTTATTAAATATACATAAGTCCATCTATGGTGAGATAAATCGTATATGATTCCAACAATGGACTTATACTTCATCTATCATACCACTTAATAAAATAAAACTATTTCCTACTAACTAGGGACTTTCGTTAGGCCAGTGTTATGCGATAAACGCCTGTCGCACTTTAGTTGTGGGTTCGATTCCCACAGCCTTGTCCGACGTGACGGGTTGTCGCCCATCCTGAAGGTTTTCCTTTTTTCTAAAACTACATTATTATAACATTCCTACAATAATATTGAAAAATTTCTAGCCATAAACAATACTAACGTATGTCCAACATAATCCATTCCAATATTTAGGCTTATCCAAAATACTTCTGTCCAGGATCATAGTATAAAGAAAACAATTACTATAAATGTCAATTGCTGAGCATGTGAATACCATCATTTATCCCCCATATATCATACGATATATCTTGTTGGTCAAATTACGAACATGTGAATACCTTAATAATGTATTCTCTTGAAAAATGAATACCCATTGACCCTTAGTGAAAACATGAATGCTGTCAAAATTTAACACTTTCCACATACCAAAATCCCAAAAATTTTATATACTCAAACCATGATATAACTTTGTCCTTATATCTGTCATGAGATCATTTCATTTTTTCTTTATCGCTTCATTATGTGCATATCATATTCTTTCCAAAAATATTTCAATCACTTTTCATGGTTACTGGTACCATATAATTATTGAAAACTAATACACAGATATTCCAAAATTCCACGATGCCATAAATGAGATTCCATGATACTATTTTTAAGTCCCATTACATAAACACTTAATCATTACACAACATCATTGTCATACTCAACATTAAAAATAGTGATCGCATGTGAATTCTCTTTATCCTTTTCCTTAAGAGGTTTCTCACGTCGATCATCATTAACCCTTGGATTAGGGCATTGATTAGCATAATGCCCCATTTCATTTCACTTGAAGCATTGAAGTGTTGGTGGTGCGTTCTCTGCAGTCTTTTCTTTATTCACATCATTAGAAACCGTTTTTCCATTACTTCGACACTCAACTGCTCGATGACCTTCTTTTCCACACTTAAAATATTTTCTAGTCCCTTTAAGACAATCTCCACCATGCTTATTTCCACACATTGAGCATAAAGAAACATTCATCTTCTTTTCACCATTATTTTGAGATTTCTCCTTGAACTCCATCTTTCTCTTCTTGTAAAAAATATGAGATGGATATGTAACACCAACTTCCATTTCTACCTTGATATCACAATGAATAATTTCTTCATAGCTACTGAAGTCTCTTATAGCTAATTCCCTTTGAAGACTTGGTTTTAATCCACTGAAGAATCGATCAACTTTAATTTCAGTTTGGATGATAAATCTAGATTCATACCTTGGATGCCTTGTAATATTTGCTTCGTATATACCAAAAGATTCATCATCCTTTTGCTTAAGCTCAAGGAAATACTTTTCCATCTTTTTTCTAAGAATACGAGGGAAGTAATTTTTGAAAAATAAGTTCTTGAACTCATCCCATTCCATGGATTCAATTTCATCTCAGGGCCTCGTATTCTTAATTAGAGTCCACCATTGATCTTCTTCACCTTCTAAATGGTAAATAGCTGGAATGAATTTTTCATTTTCCGAACAGAAAAGTATGGGAAATATCTTTTCAATGGTACTGATCCATTGTTCAGCAATAAGTGGATCAGAATACCCATTGAAATACGGTGGATGTTGCATCATGAAGGACTCAATAGAATATTGTTCCCTTCTCTGATCATTTGTAAATCTAGAATGATTCATAGCTTGTGTAAGTATAGAAATAAGATTTTTCACTCTATCTCCCATCACATTTGGTTGTGTGGGAGGACAATCATTTAATTTTCCATTACATTGATCAACACAGTTCCTTTGGGTTCCAGCCATCGTCTAAAACCCAAAAAGAACAGTGTGATATGAAAAAATCATGCTAGGAAAACAACATAATAAAGGGGGAGTACCTTCAATATCTAACATATTAGTTTTAATTATCATATAATTACCTTAATTATATAACTATAACCTATACATATACCAAACCATAGGTACATACCTAGACATCCCTTAGAAATATCTCAAGGGATTTCACTAAAGTTTTCACATCATAGTTTCCAAAGGTCAACTAAACCTTTCCTCTGGTACCAACTATAGAGACCGAATGCTTGATGTACATGTACATTACATTACTTTTTTGGAATAATTAATACATAACAAAAACAGACACCAAAGGATCGTAGTAGTTTAGTGTCTTTGGAAACTCGAAACAAAATCTTCTAATCATGGTGAAAGATCTTCAACATCTCCCATAAAGATCTTCCCTTTTTTTCTTACCTAAAACCTTTCTTTAAATCCTGTGAAAAAGAAAACATATAAAGGGTGAGATCAAATGCTCATTAAGGGTAATCATGTAGAAAATAAAACAAATCATATACATTTGAAGATAAAAACATGAACATAATGTTTAAACATCAAAATCTTCAGCAATGACAAAAAACATGGCAGTACGTAAGGCATAGATCATAATGGAACATAAATCATGATAAAATTTCTTGGAAATAAAACTTGTAAATGTGTAAAAACATTAAGCACATGATATGATTTCTATTTTATCCAAGGAATTACTACCAAAACCATCTTAGTGGACAAAGTCCCTTACTGAATCGAGTTCACTCCTCATTCCAGTCCTGTATCACTGAACCGGATTAACCTACCATTCCAGCCATGTCTATCTCATTGGATATAAATCTTTAACAAATTCATTGGAGGGATATATAGGTCCTGCCCATCTCATAATGAAATAATTCTTAATTTTTCCACAAAATAAACTTAAAACAATCATCATAAACCAAAGAATAAAATGGGGTTCATAAACATCATCCCATCTTCACATAATCCATATAAAATAAATGGATTTAATTTCTTCATAAGAAAAATAAAACCATGTAAATAATAGATACATTATAATTGAAACATAAACATGATAAATAATGTCGTCTTATATGTAAAATAGTTTTGATAAAACACTTGAAATGAATTCTTGAGGAAAATATCCTTTCCTCTTCAAAATCATTTTCTTTTCAAAAAATGGCATACAGTTTTAAAAGAAAATAATTTTATTGAAAATAACCATGAAAACTTGTATAGAATTATTCATGAAAATTATGTGTTATAAAACTCTAAAAATCCATTCATTCCGTATAAGTAAAAAAACATTTTCCTCGTACTTTTAACGAAAAAGTCAAAAAGTGCCATGTATGGTAAACAAATGAAAGATTCCTTCCATAACACAAAGTAAAAGTCAAATAGAGGTAAAAATAAATTTAAAAATACATGGAAGAATATTAAACACTTTATGAAAAACATTTTTATGGACATGGTTGAAAAATATAACCCCAGTAAATACTTACGTATAAGAAATCTCAGATAAAAATGAGATTGAAAAATTATCCCTTACCTTAGGTCCGATATGCTTCGTACGTATCCAAGCCACCTGTATAATGATTTAAATAATTTCATTGACTTATTAGTGAATCATATTCATTGTTATGATATCATATATGGTTCACTTATGACTTTATATTACTCGTTCTATTGTAAATTCCATGTTAAAGCAGCGTTTTGGGTAAAATCGTTTTATTTATCATACGTGTTTGGACTTGTTGTTCTTGATATTATTATTAATTATATCATGTTTTACTTACATCCATAATGTTAATCATGACTTATATATCATATTTATTTAATATATATATATATATAATAGATAGATAAATGAAATGAAATACACCGTTCATGGAGACGATAGGTCGTACGTACGTATGAACGTTGTTTTCCTTTCCTTATTGACTTGAATTGAAGTAAGTAGATGAAATATATATATATATACATAAATCCAGTAGAATTATTATTTCATATATTTCATTATTACTTATTACATATACTTTATAATCATTCTTAAATTTTTAACATGGAAAATGAATCTCATTGCGTCGTGGAGACGGTAATCCGTACGTACGCACGAGCGATGATATCATTCCCATATTTATTGTATGGAATTGGAGTGGATGATATAATATCTTAGAATTAGTATAATGTTATAATAATCATATATAGTTATTCTTTACACCATTACACCCATCCAAGTAAGGTGGTGGTGGAAAAACTGATTACACCACGGTGTGGAGACGGCATTTCGTACGTACACACGCGCGGTGATTTCATTTTCCGTAGGATGGATAGAAGGTGAAATAGTGTTTTTTCATATTTATAATAACGTATCAGTATATAAATAATACTTATGTTATTACTTTATAATGAAACAACTAAATAAGAGGAATTAGAAGAACAAATAAACTTGAAAGAGTCAGTAGAAGAGATTACCTCTTCCTCGACGCACCTCCTTTAAACTTCTTCTTATGGCATTATATTTGGTCTTTTGAGAAGACCAGAACCTGTATGATATAACTAGAGAGGTTGATAAGAGGAATTGGTAGGGGTTTTCTTATCTTCAAGGCTCAAAATGGTGTGATGCTAAGAGGGAAGGTGTGCCCTTTTTATAAGGGAGGAGAGGGGTACCTTTGGAAAAACTTAAAATATTATTTTATAATAAAGTCATATTTAGTTTATAATAGCTTAAAATTGATTTATTTTGAAGATAATGTGGTGATGGGTAGAAATCCTCTCAACCAATATGTTTTAGACAAATTTAGGTTACTATTTTAACCTTATCATTTAGATTTAACTCTGAGTTAAATAATTTAACTTTTACCGCGTCTTCTTGTTTTCTTAAATTATATGGTTAATAAACTTACTATAACAAGCCAAACGAACCCCAAGTTGTAAATTATTAATATATATAACATTATCTAAGTCATTTGTCCAAACATTATATTTTTAGAAATATTATAACAATTAATAATATAATATTTTTTTAAGAAACTATTTTATGTCAATTTTGACACTATTTGGTAATTTATTTTTTGTGAAAATCATAACAAAATGATCAGTTCGAAAAAAGTTAATTGAATCAATAATAACATGTCATATTAACCTATAAAATTGGTGGAATTCATAAAAAGTCTCAAATTACATTTATTTGGGTATTTATAACATCAATTATGTTAATATTTCCTTAATAAGGTAATTATTTCATCATCATTGTGTCATAAATAAATTAAATTATTTAATGTCTAAAAATTATAAATAAAATACCATTATGTATGAAATCTTTTTATCTTTATAATTAATATTTATAGTTGAATTTATCTTATGTATAACCCTATAGTAAAAATGTTTTTCTTATTAAACTTTGATTTTAAATATTTTAACTCTTCTTTTAATAAAATAATAATAAGTGTCCTAATCTAATCCATGTGGACCTAAAGGGTAATATTTTATTCCTAAGGGTTTTTTTTGGTCGAATTACACTTATCCAATAGAATTTGGACATGTGTTAGGTTAATAATAATATCATTTTTACCCTTAATTATCCTATTTACTTTTAACTGTGGTAAATAAAAGCAAAAAGTTACTATTCACCAAAAATTATTTTTATCTTATTGAACCAAATTTTACTCCTTGATATTAACTGTGTCTCTCGGATTTTCAAAATTCCACTCACAGAAGCGGTAAAATTAAGTTTTATGTAAATTTTCAAATTCTCCTAGGAGGTGGGTAAAAGACGGTGAAAAGTTCAATAAAATTTTTATATATCTAAAATTATTATAAAATGACTCCAATGAATTACATTGAACTTATATAGGTATTATATATCAATTTTACCTAATTTAAATAAAATAAATAATTATTTAAATAAAAAGTCAGTTTTTAAATAGTAACCCAGTGTTTTCACTATTCATCAAAAATTGAAAGTATTCAGAAAAATACCAAAAATTCACCCTCGGATAATTTTAATATTCCGAATTCAAAAATGAAGTCTATTTTGAAAGATAAATTGTTTAAAATTTTCAAAAAGTGGGAATTACTATTCATAACGGCTAGTTCATAAAAATATTATAATAATATCTCGTTTAGTGAAACTCGGTATTGCGTACTACACACGCTATAGTGGAAGGTCTTGATTGCATGTAATGCAATCCAAGTTAGGACTGCATGTAGTGAAAGCTCTGTTTGGTGTTGTGTATAACATAATCAAAACTTATTTCATTTATACATTAAAAAAAATCTATACTTAATGTTGCATAGAATAATTTCCACAAAATGAACTTGAAATTGTGTGTAACACGAGCCAAGAATTGTGTTGGGTATATTACAAGCTAATACGGTGTTGCGTATAGTACAAGCTAATCTTGGTGTAGCGTATAAAACAAGACATCAATGAAATTAAAAGAATATTTTTCATAAAATCTCATGGTGTTACAATGTATGCTATGATATGTACTAGGATAGATGTTTCATATTCATTAAGTGTGGTAGGAATCTATCAAGATAATCTAGGTGACCATTATTGGATGGAAATCAAGACTATCCTTACGTATCTGAGGTGTACTAAGGATATATTCCTGGTTTATAGAGTAGATAGAGAAGTAGTCATCAGAGGATATATAGATACTAGTTTCCAAACTAATCAAGATGACATGAAGTCACAAATTGGATACATCTTCACATTGAATGGAGGTGTTGTGAGATATAAGAGATCAAAGAAGGATATGGTCATAGATTCTATAGCAAATTCAAAGTATATTGTTTCTTATGAGGAAGTTAAAAAAGCGTTATGTATTTAAAACTTTATCCAAGAGATTGATGTGGTTATTAGAATAAATGATCCTATCACACTCTATTTTGATAATACTACAATGTTGGATCTTGTAAAAGATCCAAGTTCACATCAGTGGACGAAGCACATACTTCAGAAGTATCATCTCTTGTGGTATTTTTATCACAGAGTTAATGTTTCAGTGAGAATTATTTCCATTAAAGACAACATGTTAGACCCCTTGGCTAAATCATTAACTCAGCAGAAACATGATTATCATGCGAGGTCTAGTGGACTAAAAGTTGTAGGCGGCTATCTCTAGTCCAAGTGGGTGTTTTTTGGAGTTGGTTTCATAGGACCAACTATTTATACTTTGATAACATGTATATTTGATGTATTGAGTATTAATAATACTTTTTATTATATATATTTTTTATTGTTTTCCATGACTCTAAAGTAATAATGTCCTAGAGCATATGTCACATTGATAAGTTCATAGCAGTCCCCCGCTATAATGAGAACCTCGAAGTTCTATAATGATATTATTAAATAATTTTATGTGGTTGGATAATGTACTATGATGTGGAACATAATACATAGACTATCAGGTGTGATTACTTGTAAGAAGATGAGGCTTCTTCTCACTAAGGTCACACTTGATAATCTATGATAACAGACCCGCCTATAAAATTTTTCATGATTTAGTGTCATAGGATATTCCTATCTATGAGCATGTGTAATGGTCCTTAGACTTTAAGATTATCATTAATACATCTCATGACTCACACACTTAGATTTTTTGATGAAAACCAGGATGACGTATGTTCGCGGTGAGGTAGGGTATGTTGGGTGCATCGCGATTGACATGTCATTGACAGGTAAGTCGAGGAAGGATTTTTCTCTTCCATCTTTATAGAAGTTGATATCTCATACCTTTTATTGGAGTAGAACTGTCACATTAAATTTCATGGTCATGGTGTAACGAAATGTTTATTTCAGATAGTCAAAGAAAGATGTATCAATCAAATAGGTTAGTGACACAGATATGCAACCTGCTTGGTGAGATGTTGTGTCAAAAGGATTATATTACATTGTGAGTGTTCGTATATGGTTATAATCGTTGTGACATTAAGTTATTTCTATTGGGTTTCTTGACCCGTTTTTAGACAGTAATCTTGATTTTTAGTAAAACCCACCTAATATCAAAGAGAAAGAATCATAGAGGGTCACACACTAAGTGTTACTGATGATATTGATTAAATTCTATTTGAATTTAATTAATTTAATAAATATAATTATCAAGATAGATAGATAATTTTATTCACTTTTTAATATTGATGAAATAAATATATAAATTAAATATTCATTCGGGTGTTCAATAAATGCTAGCGGAGTTCGAATGGATGAAGATCGTGTTCAGTGAAAAATATTAAATAAAAAGTTGGTTAAATAATATTTTCTATTGATCAAGTTGGCGCATGCCACAAATTATAATAATAATTATTATTATTATTATTATTATTATTATTATTATTATTATTATTATTATGTGGCATGAAGACTATTAAAGGTTATTATTTTATTTAAGGGTCGGAATGAAATTAAATAATTATTTTAACCTAAAATTTGTCTTTGTAAATATACGATTACGACTATTGCGTTGTGTGTGCAAAAAAATAGATGAAATTGAAATTGAGAGTTTTTACACATAAAAAATTCTCTCTCGACTCCTTCTCTCTCCCTTATAAGAATGATAAACACAATAAAGATTTTTTTAATACTAAATGATGAGTGATCAACACAAACAATACAAGACAATTGATTCACCGTGCTAGCACCTGAAGATTTATTGGCATTTATTAGAGACAAAAGGAGAATGTGTGGATACCTGTTAGATTGATTCTATCCTTGGATCCTTACAGTGCAATGAAGACAATATGAAATGGTCTTTTCAAATTATCAACATTTACATCGAAGAAATATCCTATGCTTAGGTATTCATTTCTATCAATATTAAATAAATTATTTATAATTTTACGTGAAAGATCATCAATCATGTTTTAGAGAAACTCGAATATTAAAAGAAATTTTAATATATCACCCACCACAGCATGTTTCTGCTACACCCAGAACCAACAGTGTCTTGGTTAGTATTGAGTTGTGTATCAGTATCTGTCTGAGTTTTTTTGGTCTCTTGATTCTAACTTTTTCCTTAGGAGAGTGAGTTGATGATTATCTTGGGTTTTTTCCTCTATTTTTATCCCAGATAGGGTTTTTGTCTCTAGGTGTTTACCCATTGCGAGTAGTGATTGAGTTTGGGCAGTGTTTAGAGTGGTTGTGTCATGTGAATAGGTATGGTGACGATTGATCATGGAAGTTCTGTTGGGATCTCTCTAGTGATATTGGTTGGAGCCATAATATCAATATGAAGATAGATTAGGATGGGAAATTTTGGTTAGTAGAATCCTTCATTGATCACTGGTGTTTCTTGTGGGTTTACAGGTTTTTGTTAGGACCCTTGGGGCTGCTTGAAATTTACAACAGTACCCAGTTGATGAGGAACACATCAGCTAGCTTGGTTTAGGTTGTGTCATTCTGTCTAGTGTGAATTCAATGGGGTAGAGTTTAGGATTTAACTATGGTGTGTTCCTTTATATCATATGAAGGCCGATGTTCTCAAGATATAACCATGTATGAGAGTAGTGACGTCTTGGGCAGTGGTTAGATAAGCATTTCATCAATTGATACTTGGCTAATCAGCAGACTTCATGATGGGGTTGTCGGTATCTCTTTGATAACATTTGATGATTAAGTAGGAATTTGGTGCTTGATGTCATTGGTTAACTACATTTAGGGGGGGTTCTTATGTCAGTAATGATCTGCCCTTACTTGCTAGTTTTGTTATCATATGTTTATGAGATGGCCTTTAGGATCAGGGTTGTATGAATTTTACATTTGTATTTATTAGGAATGTGTGACCCTTTATTGTACGTTCATAGGAAGTGTATTCCCTTTAGTTTGAGTGTTTTTAGAGTCTCATAAATTCATTTGGAGGTCAGGTTTTCTTTTGTTCTGCCCAATTTTTTTGTGTTTATTTTATTGATGCTATCTACATAATTTCACTAGTTTACTGAGTGATTCTTTGTGAATTTTATAAGTTTGTTTTTTTCCCATTTTGTTTGGGGATGGGAACTGTTGTGTTTATTATTTGTGTTTTAGGTATTGGTTAGTAGTACATGACATCCTTGATGACATCGTCTGAAAGATCGACTCAAGAAAATGCAGGTAGTCTTATTTTTTTTAGAGTTATTTACATTTTGAACAAGTTTTCTGTTTATAATATCATTAATTTAGGCAGTGTGAATCATATTGATTCATGTTAGGGGACAGTCAGTTGTCATACCTTGTAGGTGTTTTCTGGTTTATCATGTAATGCCCAAATTGTTGATGGTGGTTGGTTCATAATCATCACGAGGATAGTTTTTAATTTTTAAGGTGGGAAATGTGTGTTTTTAAACATATTACTGTGTGTTCATACATTTTGGTTTTCAATGTGGGGAATTGTGAAATTTGGTTTTTTTTTATGATTAAATTTCATTTTTTAATAAGTGTTTTGGGTTGGTGTTTTTCTCTCTACATTATATATGTGTTTTTTTTGTGGATTAGATTTGATTCAATGGCATTTTTTCCCTCTTGCATAGATATTGTGCGGTTATTTATGGTCCCCTCCTCACCATACATGTGTCCTAGGTGATATACATCTCTATTAATATGTCTGTATATTTTTTCCAGATCTTGTATTTTGATTCTTTTACGTGTTTTGGGTCGTTCTTTCTTGGATTTTGCTTCATTGTTTCCTTGATTAGATCTTGGTGCTATGTGATTTCTTATATACTTGGATCAAGTTTCCAACCTGGAAGTATATATATGAATCTATTTTTTTCATTCTTAATTACTACTGTTTTGATGAATATTTATCTACATAATCCCGTTCTTTTATGAGAGTTATAATAGCTTAATTTTTTTGTGTTAACCATTGTTTTGTGATATGTTCATGTTAAAATAATTTTGTAATTGTGTTTATTGGAATTTTGTTAAATAAATATATTAATATTTATTGTCTTTAAGAAAAATAAACATAGTTTTATGATTTTGTTTTTTTGGAATTTTATGAATCAAAATTAAACTCAATTGGATGTTTGACGGTTGAATGAGACGTTCATTGCAGTGTATGAACTCTACCCCCACCCCAACCATCTTTTCCAACCCAACTAACTATAGGACTGATGTCTGTGTAAATAAAACACTGTGCATGTCTATGTAAATAGGTTGATTTTCTTGTATGTGAGATTATGAATTAGGTGGAGATCATTAGATGATGGTGTATTGAGTTTTTTTAAATGGATTTTTGAAAAAAAAATAGGTTAAAGGGGATGGGGTTCCCAATATTTTTAAAAATGGGTTTGGATATGCATGAATTTCATTCATGCATCTTTCCTCTACTAGAGAAACGTGAACAGGGTTCACGCATCTTAGGCATGACGGAAGATGTGTGAACCTCATTCATGTATCCTTCATAGATGTCATTAAAGATATATTAACCCTGTTCATGAATCTCTCAGCACCAAAGAAGTGTGAACGAGGTTCATGAATCTTAGGCATGGTGGAAGATGTGTGAACCCCATTCACGCATCCTTTACACTTGGGATGAAGGATGCGTGAATGGGGTTCCCGCATCTTATCGAGAAAAGTCTATAAAAGGGGTCCCCCCCCTCAAAAATCATTCTTACCCTCTGAAATTTACTATGAATCCCTACATAATTTCTTTGTCAACACATTTTTTCTACTTTTAAGAAGATAAATTTTCAATTTAAATTTTTAATTGTTTAATTGTGTTTATTTATTTCATTTGTATGGTTTATTTATTTAATTTGTGATATATAGAAATTAGTGTTTGTGTGTATAGTTTCTTTATTTCATATATATTTATGTATGATGTGTAAATTAGTGTCTTTTTTATGATTTAATTTTTGAATGGTTGTATGTTGTATGAATTCATATTGAATGTTTAGGAAAATTAATTATGTTATGTCCAAAATGATGTATGAATTTATATTGAATGTTTAAGAAAATTAAATATGTTATAAAATATGTTATTTTTAAAGTAATATTAATTTAAATTATAATATTTTATACACTAGTTATATAATTTATTAATAATATATTAGTTATATGTATCATATTTAAATTTATTAAAAAAATATATAGAAAATTATTTTTATTAATGGTATAAAAATAATTTTGTATAAATAATAATTTTAAATTATATTAAGTGTAAATAATTATTATTTGAAGTAATAAATTATAAAGTAATATTAATTTAAATTATAATATTTTATACAGTAGCTATATAATTTAGTTATATTAAGTATCATATTTAAATTTATTAAAAAAATATATAGAAAATTATTTTTGTTAATGGTATAAAAAGAGTTTTGTATAAATAATAATTTGAAATTATATTAGGTGTAAATAATTATTATTTGAAGAAATAATGTATAAAATATAAGTAATTAAATATTAGAAAGTAGAAAAATGACAAAAAATATATATATATGCAATTTTATTAAATTGAAAATAAGATAAGTTTATATTATTTTAATGAATGGTTTTTATGTAAGTGTAAATTATATTACTTTTATTTACTACTAATATTAAATTTAATCAATAAAGTATAAAATATATTTACTCATATTTTGAAAAGTAGTAGAATGACCAAAAAATAATATATATATATATATATATATGCAGTTTTATAAAATTGAAAATAACATAAGTGTTCATTATTGAAAATGTTTGTTTTGTAAATGTAAATTATATTAGTTATAAATAAATTTATTAAATGTTATTAATAAATATATATATTCACAAACAAATTGAAATGTTAATTTTTTGGAAAAGAGGTGTAGATATTTAATATATATTTTATCTAGTAATAGATAAAGTTATATAATATGTAGAATATAATAAGTATACCATAAAACATGGTAAGTTGTGTGATGACTGATCTTGAGATGATCGACCAATGCATAATTGAAATTGCATGTCTTATTTTGTGTATGTGTTTATTTAATTTGTAATAATTGCATTTATTTTTCTGCATTGATGACTTGTGAGTCATCTCTCACTAAGTATGTAATGACTTATGTGTCTTTTTATGAAAAGTTATGTATTTCATATCCCTAGACCCCCTTACATGCATATGAGTAATTTTTTAATTAAAAGGAAATCAATAAGAGGCGTCTCTGAAGATGCATCCCCAAATAGGGGTCCCCAAAGAGGTGCTCAAGAATAGGTGTTCGAAATGAGGCATTGCTATTTGAAATAAGACTAGCAGTTGCTGAAATATTTGATAAGACTTCAGGAGTCCACCCATAGGTTTTGGTTAGTTTATCAAATAATGATAAACTAATTGTATGTCTCAAGATCAAGTCATGATTATTTATTCATGAGTAATTAAAATATATAACATTATAATAAATTTTCATTGGTAATAATATCACCATCATTATACCTCAATAGTTGTAAACCAATACATAAAAAGGTCTCAAGATAAAGAAAATTATTCAAAACCAATTTAAATAATGTAAAATTTTGATGTAGTATATAATATTTTATTAATTATTTTTTTATAGGTAATCATGTCTACGCAAATTTTGCAATGTTGAGGTAATTTTTACCGAACAGGGTTTTACTTATAGCGTGCCACATGCCAGAGTGGTAAATCTTCATGGTTGTATGACATTGGATGCAGTTCACAATAAGATTCATAGTCGGTTAAAACTGAGGGTTGATCAATCCATTTCTTTAATAACATATTGACATCTACAATATCCTGAACGTTTCTGGCACACTGAGTACCCTCTAGTCGATGATGATGATTGGATGGATGCATCTTTCTTTTTTAGATAGAAGTGTGTTAATGGTTTGATGAAGTTGTATGTGGTGATTTTTGATATAGATGTGGTTCAACCGACTACTACAGAACCGTTTTTTTGTGAGCTCTATATTAGTTGGCACTTCACATCAGTCTTTTTCATTACCTCCTTCTCATATGAATCCTGTTATATAAGAAAATTATGAAGAAGATGATCAAAATTTGGAAGGAAATGTAGATAATATCTCTTTGTGTGCTGATATAGTGAATGAAAGTTTATCTAAGGAAGAAGAATCTGGGGAGCCATCAGGAGATGATGTGGGTAAGGGTGATGTGAGTAATTAACCATTTGAGGTTACTTTGAGAGACATGAATTCACGACATCCACCAGTTAGTGGTAATCATCCTTCTGTATTGAGTTCCTTAGTTGAAGGAATGTCTTGTGAACAACATTTTGATTGGGGTGTCATTAGACCAGCTTCTGAATTCCCTAGTATTATAGGTAATAGGTCGGCATCAAATGATAACGCCATCTATGTCGAGAAGTATTTTGAAAGTGAACTAGACATGAAAATGTGATAAAGAAATACCACATTGAGTGACATTTCACATTTCTGGTTAATGAGTCAAAAAAGAAAAAACATCTCATTTTTTGTGAAAAATATGGGCTAGAATTTAAATTTCGATTAAGGGAAATATTTGATAAATTTTTTGCATGTAGAAAGATAACAAAATTAAAAGGCCCACACACTTGTGTGAATCTAAGCTTGTCGCAGGATCACTCTTCCCTTGATTCAGAGTTTATATCAACTGTTATTTGTGAAATGATATGAACATGTCAGGATGTTCCTGTTTCCCTTTTTAAATAGTTGTATAACTATAAGATATCATACAACAACGCTTGGAATTCAAAATAGAAGGAAATTGTAAAATTGAATGGTGATTGGGATGAATCTTATGCAATTTTGTCACAGCATATGGAATTGTTGTCTCTAAACAATTATATTGTTTATAATTTGGACACTATTGATTATGTATCCCCCAATCACTGAGTTAATCGATCAAAGGTGACGTTCAATAGGCTTTTTTGGGAATTTAGGCCATGCATCATTACCTTTGCCTATTGTAAACAATTTATTCAAGTCAATGGAACATTATTTTATGGAAAGTGTACAGGTGTTCTACTCATTTCTGTCACACAGGATGGTAATTGTGCTCCTCTACCACTTGATTTTTCTATTGTTGAAGAGGAGAATTTTGAATACTGGAGCTAGTTTTTAGCATGTGTACGTGTTCATGTCACAAAAAAACCAAGGCGTGTGTCTGATATCTGATCTTCATCGAGCGATTATAGAGTTCGTGACTAGTGATGGGATTTTATAGACCGATTCAAATACTTATCATCATTGTTGCATTAGACATATTGCAAGTAATGTGTATAATAATTTCAGAGATGAGGCCATAAATAAGGTGATCCTCATGTTGGGTACGTTTTTCTAAACTTACTTTTATTAAAAAAATTTAATATGAATTTTAATACATTATTCTCTTATGGTTTCAGCATATGAGTCTCAAAAAAATGTTTGATCGATGCCTTGAAGAGATTCAAACTTCTAATGAATATTTGCATGAATATATGATGCGGATTTCAAAGGAAAAAATGGCCATTAGCATACAATGGTGGTAGAAGATATGGACATATGAACACTAATATAGTGGAGTTCATGAATGGGGTCCTCAAGGGTGTGTGAAAACTCCCAATCACATGGTTAGTGGAAGATAAATTTTATAGATGTGTTCACTACATTGTTTATTGACCCCAAAATTCATATCAGTGGATGGAAAACGGAATGTGTTTTACGCAGCATTTCGAAAGTGATATTTATCAGATATTGAATGAGGCTTCAAGATGGAGTGTTCTATCCTTTGATAGGAAAAAGATGATATTTCGGGTAAGACAGTGCTATGAATGGGCTACATGCACTAGTGGTCGAGTGTTTGTGGTGATGTTAAATTTCAGGTATTATGATTACACTACTACAAAAATGGGAAAGGGAAGCACCACCTTATATCAGCGCTAAGCAAAAACCGCTGATAAAGAAACCCTTTATCAGTGCTAAACTTTTAGTGCTGATATAGGGTAACCTTTATCAGTGCTAGAAAAGCGCTGATAAAAAGACCCTTTATCAGCACTAAAATGTTAGTGCTGATACATGAAGGATTTATCAGCGCTTTTTTAGCACTGATAAAGAAGACCATTATCAGCGCTAAAAAATCCTTGATAAAGGACTCCTTTATCAGCGCTAAAATCTTAGCACTGATAAAGGTGGTCTTTATCAGTTCTTTGTTAGCGCTGATAAAACCATAGTCCATTTTTTTGTAATTGTGGTTGCACAGTGCCCTCATTTCATCGCGACCTAAAGCTCTCACGGTACTGGAACCCTACGACTCCCCTCCGCTGCCCGCTGAGCTTCATGTTGTCGGACCTCCGCTGCCCTCAAGCTTCTCGTTGTCGGACCTTCGTTGCCCACTGTGCTTCGTGTTGCCGTACCTCTGCCGCCCTCGAGCTTCGCTCTGCCGGACTCCGCCGCCCGTTGAGCTTCGTGTTGTCGGACCTCCGCCGCCCTTCGAGCTTCTCTTTGCATGGTTTGAAAAATCTATGAACCCCCTTGTAGTGGATTATCATAGGATGAATGGTTTATTTGGTCCAATGACATGATTTTCCCTAACAATAATCCAACCGTGAACACCCCCCCAAAACTACCAAAATTTCTCAAAATTCACTCAAAACATCTTTAGATAATCTCCAAATATAAGGAGACCAAAACAAGGTTCTAGATATACCTGAAATAAGTTAATGATATGATTAAGGCATGTTTTCCAAATCATTTTTTTATTTTGGGATTTTACTATTGATGATTGTGATGAATACTTTGCTTTATGTTTGGTAGTTGGTATATGGGAGACCTTATATTTTTGAGTAATCAAATGGGTTCTACTCTAGTTATCCTTGAGGTGATCACTTGAGTCTATTTTTGATGTCCCCAAGAGGCCTCGTTTATATTGATTGTCTGGTCACATAACCAGGTGGTGTTCCGTGAGTGAGTCAATTTACATTTGAACTTATAGGTCAGATATCATCCTATGTTTCTCCAATTAATATTTGTTTTCCCATAATTATTTTAATGGATGATTTTGTGATTATGAGTTACTTCCATTGATTACCTTTATTATTTAATTTTTCTACAGTTTAGTTTTTATCTAACCTTGATTATTTATTTTTTCTTTTATCATTACTCCATTATTCTAGGATTTTCTTTTAGTATAGTTTTTTTAATGTAAATTAAAATGTGGAATCTTTGGGGAATGTTTGACATGGGTTGATTTTATTTAAAAGGGATTTCTTAATATGTGTGTTTTTTTTATAAAAGTAGATTATGTTAGGAAAATAGAATTCCTTGTGAATTTTTTCATTTATAAAAAATGAAATATATATTTTAAAAAATGGTTGACCATAATGTTTTGTTTTTATAATAGATTGAATGAAATTTTTTAATATATGGAGTGAATCCGTGAGTGAGAGAAAAACTTGTTTTCATTGATACAAGTGTTGAGGTAGTTCAATGAGTGAGATGAGACAATGATATATAATTTTTTAGTCTCTTGATATCCCTTGTTATTAAATGGGAATCAATCCTTATTTAGTTCTTCAACATGGTGCGGTAAGTGATCGGCATCAGAAAGAGGGATCCCTCTCGGTTGAAGGATAAATTCATTTCAAAGTTTTATATCATACAATGGGGATATGAACCATGTTTTTTAACTTCATGCAATGAGAACATTGGACACACATTTTAATATATTGTGATTAGGATTATGATAATGTATTTTAAGGTTGAATATATTTTACGAAAATGTCACACGGTTTCATATCATGCAACTAGAACATATAGTGAGGGCGAGGTGAATTTTCCATCCATAAAGTCCCTACACCATGTGAAATATGGTTAGAGGATGAAAAAGGTTTAAGTTCATGATTCATGGACCAAAGGGGGTGTGTCCCATAATTTTTTGCGTGTCATGCAAGAATAACGACCTGATGTGAGAAGGGGATTGTGGCGACTCAACACCACATGAAACAACATAAAAGTAGGATGTTGTATTTTTAGTTCAAATCCATATATCTCATACTAAAGGTATGGTTTATTCATGTAAAATATCTCTTGAGAAACCTAGTATTGGTGGAACGATTGATATGCTCATCATCAATGGCGATCAATGAGTTTACACTATCAGAGTGAAGTTTATGAAAAATTTAAGGTCCATCACACTTGGATTCCAGTTTCACTAGATTCCTCCTAGGTATCATCGATTCCCTTAGATCCAACACCATGTCACCATAAATTAAGGAATGAAGGCAAACCTTTTTCTTTAAGGACAACACCACCCGGTTCTGATGCATTTCTAGGTCATCCAATGCTTGAACCCTATTTTCTTTGAGGGGTTCCCCCCTTCTTTCCTTCATGCTATCTAAGTGACTTTGTCTGGCAGTGCACCTGTATGGAATGATTCCCAGACCACCAAGCTTTCTATCTATTCCACCCCTACCTCCATCTCTGTCCTTCTCCCTCACTGAGGTTACTGACTGCTTCTCTGTAGTGGCCAGGCCCCTTCCTAGCAGTGTTTGTTCTGTCTCCCTTGGATCTGAGCCTGTCATCTAGCTCCAAAAACTTATTGATCTAGAGAGAACACCCTCACCAGCCCCAAAGTTTCATTACCCATCCTTACCATTCCCCTTTGGATCCTCATCTCCCACTCATATGAAGCTTACCAACCAAAAGGGATTATGAACATGTTCAAAATCAAGGGACCTCAATGAGAGATCATCCTCCCACTTCAATAAGGCTACTAGCTCTAGATACAATGAAAGAGTCGTGTCCTACCCATCATTATTATCTTCATATGTAATGCTCATGGTCTTAGTGCCCATGTTAAATCGGAATTCCTCACTATAGAAATCAAAAGGCAAAATGTCATTGTTGTTGTTGTCAAATAACACAAAAAAATCCTATAATAATCATATAATTCTCCTGGAAGATTAAGTTGCATGGATTTATACACTCTGACACCTCCAACAGACACAAATGGGTATTTTGGAACAATAAATATGTTGTTGAGACTGTTCAAGATTGCAATCAATTCATCACTACCAAGGTGTCCAATGGTGACACCTCCGTCCTTATGAATTTTGTTTTTGGAAGCTATGACCCTCTTCAAAGGGAATCTCTATGGAGTGAACAAAATACCTTCGATCCCAGTCACCATCCATTGTTTGTTAGGGGGAATTTAATGTCATTTCTAACCCAAAGGAAAGGAAAGTTAGAAGCCCATTCCAAAGGAAGGACATCATGGAGTTTGTTCAGTTCATGGCTGGGAAGGGCCTCATTGATCTCAGCTTCTCAAGTGATAGTTTCACCTGGTGCAACAACTGCAAGGGCCATCACCACTTATGGAGTCTATTGGATAGGTGTTTAGCCAACATGAAATCCACTAACCTATTCTCAAATACCATGTTTTTCCATCTTTCTTGAGGTATTTTTATTCACTCCCCCCTCTTGGTTTCCATTTCTTCTTGGCATGATCATCAAGAACAGTTTCACTTCCACCAGTAGTGGGTTAACATCCTAGGGTACCAGGACATGGTTTGTGAAATATGGAATGAACCTTTGTAGGAGTATTAGGACACCTTCAACCTCAGTTACCTGGCCTCGTACCCTGATAGGTGCGTGTTTTCCCCTTCCTCCTCAGGAACCTTCACCACCTGGGACAACTGTCGCATATGGGCTACTTCAGAGTATTCTGGTAGATATAATGATACCTTGGGTTTATTGGATTATTAACACCAGTTTGAGATTTATGTGTGACTATATACTTGTTATATTTTCTTATTATTTCTTACACACCACCACTTAAGTCGAGTAACCTGAATGAAATCCATATAGGTACTTTGGTTCTGATGTGCATATGGTTTCTTATGTGTTTGTGACATATGTATGTGTGGATATATGGGTATTTAGGCATGATGATATTGAATATAGGGAAGAGACCTAGGAGTGGTAGATGTATCATTATTTATTATTCTTGTGTTTGGTCTGGGGTGATTTGAGGAAACTATAATGAATCTAAAGTAATTATATTTAATGAAGATGAATAAATACTAAGGGTTAGGCTCTATTAATCTCTATTTTTATAAAGAAGTGGTTCTCTTCTACTGTATTGGGAAGTCTTGTTTTGTGTACTTGAACCACAAATACTAATATTTGATATTAAAATAGGATGAAGATGAGTAAATATTGGATGGATGCTAATCATTTGACAATAGAGTACGAGAACGGAGTGAAAGAGTTCATCAAATTTGCAAAGGATCACGCAAAGGCTCCTTTTCAAATCCTTTGTCCATGTTTACGTTGTTGTTATTCTAGACTACTTACTCCATAGGAGTTTAAAGAACAATTGATATGTCACGGAATAGATCGGAGTTATAAATGTTGGAATAAACATGGAGAAAAAGCTAATGTAGCTACTGGCTGGGATAAAACTACGTTTTATGGATCATCAGATATGAATACAAATGTAAATAATGAAAAAGATCGTATGGAGGATGTGATTATAGATGTCATTGATGATGAAGATCGTATTGAGGAAATGACAAAGAAAATTGAATATGAACTCTGTGATTGCCCAAAATTGTTTAAGAAGTTAAAGAGTTGTGCAAAGACGTCATTATATGATGGTTGCACTAAGTATACAACATTGTCAGCTGTATTGAAGTTGTATAAATTGAAAGAAGGCAACAGATGGAGTGATGTCAGTATTACAGAACTACTTTCTCTCTTGATTGACATGTTACCAGATGATAATGATCTCCCAAGCCAAACATATGAAGCTATAATAATGCTACGCTCGATGGGTATGATTTATGAAAGAATACATGCCTACCCGAAAGACTGTATATTATTTATCAAGGAGAAAAAATCACTTACAGAATGTCCAAAGTGTGGTTCTTCTCAATACAAGAAAGATAAATCCAATCCTATGATAGTTGTAGGGTACTTTCCAATCATTCCAAGGTTTAAGTGTCTATATGGAAGTGAAGAAACTGCAAGACAATTGTCGTGGTATGCAGATAAAAAAAATAAAGATGGGAAATTACGTCATCCAGTCGGCTCTCCTCAATGGAAGAAAATTGATCATGAGTATCCTGAATTTGGAAAAGAGTCGAGAAACCTTCATCTTGCGTTATCAATAGATGGAGTGAATCCTTTTGGTTTTCAAACCAACACTCATAGTACATGGCCTGTTATGTTGGTAAATTATAACTTTCCACCCTGGTTATGCATGAAGTGTAAATTCATCATGTTATCTATGCTTATATTAGGACCAAAACAACCAGGTAACAATATTGATGTTTATCTGGCTCCTTTGATCAAGGATTTGAAGTTATTGTGTGATTCAGGTGTTATGTTGTATGATGCTTATAAAATTGAATACTTCATGTTGAGAGCGATGTTGTATGGGAAGATAAATGATTTCCCTTCTTATGGAAATTTTTCAGGCTATATCATTAAAGGAACTCAAGGGTGTCCCATGTGAGAAGAAGATACAGAATCAATTATGTTGAAACATTCATTGAAATCTGTGTTTCTAGGACATCTTAGATTTCTACCTCATCGGCATAAGTACCGATCTTGGACGGCATCATTCAATGGAAGTTCAGAACAACGTGCAACACTATCTCCACTAACAGGTGATCAGCATTTTGAGAAAGTAAAAGATCTGAACACTGTTTTTGGTAAACCATTTTTGAAAAACCATATGAAAATTGGTTGGAAAAAGAGATCGTTTTTTTTTTGAATTACCATACTGGAATTGTTTGTACGTCAGACATTTTCTTGATGTGATTCATGTGGAAAAAAATGTATGTGACAGTGTTATCGGAACATTGATAAATGCCCCTAGAAAAACAAAAGATGGAATTAAGTCAAGGTTGGACATGGTTGACATGGGAATACGAGAAGAGTTGGCTCCCGTGAAGGGAAAAAATCAAATGTTTCTTCCTCTAGTTGCTTATACACTTTCTAGGGAGGAGAGATATTAGTTTTTCAACTTCTTCAATGATGTAAAGGTTCCAGAGGGGTATTCATCAAATATCAAGAACATTGTTTCAATGAATGATTTGAAGTTAAAAGGTTTTAAATCACATGATTTCCATGTTTTGATGCAAGATCTAATTCTTATAGCTTTACGTTTGATTTTTTACAATAATTTTCATCATATGTTAACCAAAATTTGTTTCTTTTTCAAAGCTATATGTAGAAAATCTTTAGACCCGGTGAAATTGCCAGCTATGGAAAAAAAATTGTCATCATATTATGTGAATTAGAAATGTTCTTCCCACCAAAATTCTTTGATATGATTGTTCATTTGATGATTAACTTGGTGAGAGAGATTAGACTTTGTGGTCCTTTTCACTATAGATGAATGTATCTTGTTGAACGATATATGAAGATTTTGAAAGGGTATGTCAAAAATCAAAGTCGGTCAGAGAGTTGTATAGTGGAGCGATATATTGTTGAGGAAGCCATTGAATTTTGTACCGAATACCTATTTGATGTGGAAAGAATTGGTCTCCTGAAATCTCATCACACTGGACGCATTGAGGGTGAGGAAATTTCTGGAAGAGAAGTTGTGATAATCAGTATTACAGATCGGGAGCAGGACCATCTTTATGTTTTTCATAACAGTTGGGAGGTTGATCCATATATTGAAACTCACAAAGAAATTCATAGGCAGTTGAATCTATCAAGGGCTGAAAATGGTTTTCAAATACACATAATCACCAGTTTATAAGATGGTTTCAGGACCATATTTTTAAGCAATTGAATAAAAAATCTGAATTCAATTTCAGAACGACTTCGATGGCTAGTCATTGGACCAAGTGTGTATGTATTATCTTATGATGGTTATGTAATTAATGGTTATACATTCTATACAGATGAACATGATGAAGATAGTACCATGAAAAATAGTGGATTTAAACTAGTGGATAAAGCGATGCATGTTTCTAGTAGTAAGGATATAAATCCAATTTATGCAAATATGTCATACTTTGGAATTATCAAACTAATATGGGAGATGGATTATACGACATTACAATTGTCTATTTTTCAATGAAAATGGGTTGATAACAACAGTGGTGTTAAAATAGATGAATGTGGATTTGAGAAAGTTAATTTTAGTAAGGAGGGGTACAAAGACGAACAGTTTATAATGGAATCACAAGCGGTACAAGATTTTTATGTTCCAGATCCTGTAAACCGAAAATGGTCGATTGTTTTATTATCGTCCAAAAATACTAAAGGTTCTAATGAAAATTCAGTTGAGGATGATCCTTTTAGTGGTATGTCGCAATCATTTCAGAGCGGTCCCAATGTAGATAATGTTTTTTATGTTAGAGGAGACCACAATGAAGGGATTTGGATAGTCGATAGAGGTGAAAATCCCTTCATCCTTTGAAAAAAATAAAGAGAGTTCAATAAATAGGTTATATTTTGTTTGTAATATAGATCTTGTTATCTCATGTTATTATCATATCATTATTGAATTTATGTAATCTAAATTAACTATTCATCCACTTTTGCAGATAATGACTTCTGCACATTCTGGTGCTCTGAACCTTAAGGCTGAACAAGTCTCTCAAGTTGATGCCGCTGCCGCGGCTGCTGCTCCTGCTGCTCCTACAGCTGCTGCTGCTCCTACTACTGCTCCTGCTGCAGCTCCTATTGCTCCTTCTGCTCCTCCTGTTGCGGCTCCGGCTACTCCTGATGCTCATGTTGCAGCTGTTGCTGCTCTAGTTGTTGCGGCTCCTGCTGCTCCTAGTGTTGAGGTCCAACAACCATCAGCACATGTTGTTGATACCATTTCAGATTAACACATAGATGATGTTGATATCGATGAAATGGTCGGGAATGAAGGACCGACGTTGCAGAAAACACAGGTGCGTCGTAGTTTGACGGTGTTAGAAATATTTCTTAAGGAAAAAAAGGAAAGGCATCAAATTTGAAGTCGGATGGAATGCACGAGGCCAACATGTGAATCCCAACAAGGCTATGTTTAGCAGCTACATTGGAGTTGTCACTCAGAAACACGTACCGATTGACATAGATTCATGGTATCATGTTGTGTCCAGGCTGAAGGCTGTGATCTGGGAAGAAATTATGGTAACATTATGAATTTATTTCTATAATTTACTAGCAAATAAAATAACAAAACAATGTCTTACTCTTCAGAATCTCTTGCAGAGTACATTTATAGTAGACGATTCACACAAGGATTGTTTAATAAGGCTTTCAGGAAGGATTCATCTAGGTTTTTGCACTATTTTATCAAGATTTCACCTGAAAGATTCCAAAGGTAAAATAAACCCGCACCCACCCATTGTCTATGCTCACCAGATATCCCAAGAAGCATGGGATGAATTTATTGGCCGCCATGGGGATGAGAAGTTTTAGGTAAATTGTGGGTGATAATACATTGTTTGAGGATACCTGTATTCATCACTTTGATTGTCAATATTTATTTTATGAAACAAAAACTCTGTACTGAAAATAAGGAACGTGCATCAAAACCAACATACCCCTATCGTAAAGCAATGATGGAGTATTCTTCATTAGAAAAGAAAATGGTACATATTTTAAATTTACAGTAATATTGTTAGGTGCCAATAAACAACATCATAATTATCTTTCTATGTTTATATATAGATTTATTAGTCTATTACCAAATACACTTCCACCCCACGTCATGTGCTATGGAAGGAGGCACGTGTGAATAAGGAAGGAAAGTTAGTGGATGAGAACACACAAAAAGTGTGGGAAATATGTGTAAGTATGACATGACGATAAAAATATTTTTTTTAAATTGCTATTACATAAAAATAATTAGATATTTTCTTATATCCGACAGTCACAGGAATCAGCTACTCCTGTAGTGGATATAGACCTATTTTCGATGGATTTTAAGCAGACAAAAAAATACGGTCGTGTCAGAGGTGCGGGGTTTGGGGTGACACCCCAAGTATATTTTGAGAAGAAGAAAAAAACGGATGATACAGATTAAAAATTGGAATAAATGATCAAAAAATAGCAACCCTTGAAGAATGATTACAATGGTAGGGAGAGTTTCTAGAAACTTTTATGGGTGGGAAGCAAAGGGAAGACACAAATAAAGAACAAACAACGCGTGAACATCCCGCCCCACCCCCCGCCAGCTTTGAGGTGAGCCATTCCCCTCAAAGAACTATCTTATCCATGGTAATCAATATTCTAATAATTGTTCCCATGAAATGTGAATCAGACAAACACTGATAATTTTTCTATACTGATCTTCTACAGGGTGATAATGATTGTGATTTATATCTCTCAATACCCACCTATCACCTTGTAGCGTGGGCTACAGTGTTCAATATCCCAGATGCCACGCTGGATAATAGACCACTTCCGAAAGATCATCTGAAAGTGACGATTACTGTAGCTCATGAGCCAAATGCAATGCTACCTATTCTACTTGATGACGATGATATTCATACGGTCGAAAAGGTTATTGGTACATTAATTGAATGGCCGTCACAACTTGTAAGAGTACATGAGGACAAAGAGGTATTTATTTCCTTTTTTTAAAGCTAAACCTTTAGCAATTAATGAAAAAAGGGTCTGAAACAATGATTTTTGTTATAGACGGAGAAAGGGAAGGTGTGAAAAACATCAGCTCAAAACCATCTAAAGGATCGACCAACCGATCCCAAGGAGCTACTGAAAGCACAATAACACCACATGTTCTCTATCCACATTTACTAGCATTGAAGACTCATGTGGATACGAATCTAAAAGATGGCAATAGTCATATAGTGGTTTTTGAAGAGAATATATACAGAGAGGAAAGTCAAGATTTCGTCGCTGCTGAAAATGTAAATGAGATCCTTGAAAATGGTTGGCTAGGCATCATAGTTGTAAATGTATATATGAGGTATGTTTCCATGAATTGATTTTCTAAAAGCTGATCTAATGTGAAAATTACGACTAAATGAATTTTATATTGTTGACAGATGCATTTATGAAAAACAGTTGAAGGAATTTTCCCATGAGCCAAGATTTGGACTCGTTAGTCCTCACACCACATCAACACACCTAACAGAATTAGATCCATCAAAAAGGGATGTAATAGTGAATGGATTTCTGAAAACATTTGAAAGAAAGATTACAGATGACATACTCTACCTAATACCAACCATGTAGGGGTAAAACTCTATGATTAAAGCATATCAATTATATTTTCAATTCTTTTAATACTTATTCCTTTTTTTGTTTTTAGGAAACATTGGTTGCAAATTTTAGTGAACTTGGATACTCCAAATATTTATTTTCTATATTCAAAGCAAGTATATCCATCAAACCGACCACCCATGATGGAGTTTTTTAATCTGTAAGACACTACATCTTACGTTTTAGGTCTAAACATCAAGTAATATAATTTATAATATCTTTTACTGAGGATTCTGTTATGATAGGTTGGTGTATCATTATCTTCTAAAAAAAGTAATGAGGACAGGGGCTAAGAATAAGAAGGTGAGCAAGTACTACGTCTGTACAAATATCAGGGTATATATAATAAAATTTCACTATACAAACAAATCTCAACACAAGTTTCTTATTCTCCTAATGATCATTTTTTTGCAGTGTCCAAAAAAACAAACGATAATGATTACGGTTATTATGTTTGTAAATTTTTGAAAGAGATCGTTTTTCATCAAAAAACTATCATCCCTAAAGAGATATTTTCAAAAACAACTACTAGTTCATTTAATTTATTTAATAATTCTTTATTTTTATATTTTCCAGTACTACTCTAACTTCCGAAAAGCCTCATACTCCCATGATGATATAGATGTGTTCAAAAATGAGTGGGCCACATACCTGATGGCAGACTGTACAGAAATACAATGAAGATCTGACTTGGGGACATGTACAATTGGTGGTCATTTTTGAGAGGGGTTAAGGGGATCAAAAGATGAAACATTGTTTTATGTAGATTTTTGTAGAAAAAGTTTAATTGTTATTAAATAAAACATCCTTTCTCCAATGATTAATTTTCCCATTTTAACATATGATATGCACCAGTAACATGCAAGAATTCCGAACCACTCAAAGGGTCTCTCTTTTGTTTAAAATGGACACAATTTTAACTGAAAACAACAACTGACGTACGAAAATCTGACCAAACGTATTCATATTATGTTGATCCTCTAGTAGAACGATCCACAGGTCCTTTTTGATGTGTACGAGTCATCCCCACCACAATTTGAGGCATGGTGTGACCGCTATCACTCAAAGGGTATCTCTTTTGTTTAAAATGGACACAATTTTAATTGAAAACAACAACTGACCTATGAAAATCAAACCAAACACATTCAGATTGTCTTGATCTTTTATAAGAATGATCCATGGGTCCTTTTTGATGTGTAAGAGTCATCCCCTCCTTAATCCGATGCACGGTGTGGCCGGTACCACTCAAAGGGACTCTCTTTTGTTTAAAATGGATACAATTTTAAGTGAAAACAATAATTGACCTTCGAAAATCCAACCAAACGCATTCCGATTGTGTTGATCCTTTAGTAGAACTATCTATGGGTACTTTGTGACGTGTATGAGTCAACCCTGCCTCAATACGAGGCATGGTGTGGCCACTATCACTCAAAGGGTCTCTCTTTTGTTTAAAATGTACACAATTGTAATTGAAAACAACAACTGACCTACGGAAATCCAACCAAACGCATGCATATTTCCTTGATCTTTTATAAGAACAATCCAAGGGTCCTTGGTGACTTGTATGAGGCAACCCCGCCTCAATACGAGGCATGGTGGGCCGGTACCACTCAAAGGGTCTCTATTTTATTTAAAATGGACACAATTTTAAGTGAAAACAACAACTGACTGACGTAAATTTGAGAAAACGCATTCGGATTGTGTTTCTATTTTAGGATAATGATCCACGGGTCCTTTGCGACATGTAAGTGTCATCCTTGTCTCAATCTGAGGCACGGTGTGGATGCTATCACTTAAAGGGTCTCTTTTTTTTTTAAAAATGGACCCATTTTTAATTGAAAACAACAACTAGCCTATGAAAATACGACCAAACGAATTTGGATTGTCTTGATATTTTATAATAACGATCCATGGGTCCTTTTGAAGTTTGCGATTCATCCCCGCCTCAATACGAGGAACGGTGTGGCCGGTACCACTCAAAGGGTCTCTCTTTTGTTTAAAATCGACACAATTTTAAGTGAATACAACAACTGACCTACGGAAATCTGACAAAACACATTAGGCTTGTGTATATCCTTTAATAGAACGATCCACAGGTCTTTTGTGATGTGTACGAGTCATATCTGTATCAATATGAGGCACGGTGTGGCCGGTAGCACTCAAAGGGTCTCTCTTTGGTTTAAAATGGACACAATTTTAAGTGAAAACAACAACTGACCTACGGAAATCTGACCAAACGCATTCGGATTTTCTTGATATTTTATATGAATGATCCATGGGTCCTTTGTGACGTGTAAGAGTCTACCCCGACTCAATACGAGGTACGGTGTAGCTGGTACCACTCAAAGGGTCTCTCTTTTGTTTAAAATGGACACAATTTTTAGTGAAAACAACAATTGACCAACGAAAATCTGACCAAACACATTTGGATTGTGTTGATCATTTATGAGAACGATCCATGGGTCCTTTGTGATGTGTAAGAGTAATCCTCACCTCAATATGAGGTACGGTGTGGCCTGTAGCACTCAAAGGGTCTCGCTTTGGTTTAAAATGGACATAATTTTAAGTGAAAATAACAACTGACCTACGGAAATCTGACCAAATGCATTCGGATTTTCTTGATATTTTATATAAATGATCCATGGGTCCTTTGTGACATGTAAGAGTCTACCCCGCCTCAATCCGTGGTACGGTGTAGCTGGTACCACTCAAAGGGTCTCTCTTTTGTTTAAAATGGACACAATTTTTAGTGAAAACAACAATTGACCTACGAAAATCCGACCAAACACATTCGGATTGTGTTGATCATTTTTGAGAACGATCCAAGGGTCCTTTGTGACATGTAAAACTCATCCCCACCTCAATCTGAGGCATGGTGTGGCCGGTAGCACTTAAAGGGTCTCTCTTTGGTTTAAAATAGACACAATTTTAACTGAAAACAACAACTGGCGTACGGAAATCCAACCAAACTCATTCAGATTGTGTTTATCTTTTATAAGAATGATCCATGGGTCCTTTGTGACGTGTATTAGACATCCCCACCAACCCCCTAGACCGCCCCCACCCCCTGGACACCAACCCATCCCCTGGACACCCCCTCCCCCTGTAAAGCCCCCCCGACACCCTGGACACCAGCCCACCCCCTAGAAAGCCCCCCCCGGACACCCCCATACCCCCGGACACCCCCTACCCCCCCTTGGATAGCCACCCCAAACCCTTGAACAGCCCCCCAACCCCCTGAATTATGAATTGAATTCTTTATGATCTTAATTAACTTATGAATTATGTGTTAATGGTGTACGGGTATACTTGTTGTATGGGTATACTTGGTCTAATTAGCTTATGATTTATGTGTTAATTTTGTAATGGTTTACTTGCTCTAATTAGCTTATTAGCGCTCTTTTAGCACTGATAAAGGGTTGTTTTATCAACGTATTTTTAGCTCTGATAAAGGTTTCCTTTATCTGTGCTTTTTTAGTGCTAATAAAGTACCCCTTTATCAGCGCCCAGTAAGCACTGATAAAGGGTACCCCCCTTTATCAGTGTCGATCTTTACAGTGCTTTTTTAGCACTAATAAAGCCCGTTTTGAGCGTTGATAAAGACCGTTTTTTGTAGTAGTGTTGCGGAAAATTTTAGGCTTTGAGATATCTATGTGAACATGTGCTACTTATGCTTTGGTAAATATATCATGGGAGGCATATGTGGACCTGGTGTATCACATGAGCACTTTGGTTAACTGTTATAGTGCAGCATGGATGCCTGTTCGTGACTTTCATTCTATCTCATTGCTTGTTGATCATCTGACCATCATCCCTGATATTTCCAGGTTTCATAAGTTGGTTTTGTTTTCATTTATGATTTTTTCAATGTCTACCATTTTTTAAATTATTGGATTCATACTACCATGTTGCGGCCCTGAGGAATACCAAAGTCAACTCGAATTAGAAGTGAAATGGATTGGCCTCGGTAATGATGAGGGATAATATGATGCAGTATTTGTCACGCAGAAGGATGTACTCATAAGAGATGTCCCCAAGTGGTAGGACAGAGCTCCACATCTCGTCATCCATGATTGAGTATGTATATCATATCATGAATATGTATATTTTGTTTGGTATGTAGATTTTTCAGTATTGAATCCTTTTATTTCTACCTTTCTCTATTTATGAAATGTTTCAATTTTGGTTTGTCTCATTTCTGGATTCTATAATAAAGACTTTTGTGACACTAAAACTATTAAAAAAATGAACATAGAATAAAAATGAATATATCATGCATCCACATGTTCAATTCGGGTTTTTTATCACCTCTGTTATATATTAAAAATATCAGAATAAATTAAACGTCATCTATTATGTCTCTACCCTACAAGAAGCATAATATTACCAAGTAAATTAAGAGATCTTATAGTCCTTGGGTTTGATCATAGGGGGTGGGGCTAAAATACTATATCCAAGATGAAATACCTTTTCTATCAAATATTATGACCACACATTTTCCTTACTAATCCATTCAATCCTCACCACTATGCTACAAACTACCATGGAAACTAATCCACAAACAACCAACTCCACAAATCTACAATGTAACAAAGACACTAATCCACACACACAAAAAATGAAGCATAAATCGAAAATATTAACGCAATCATTTTTCATTTTCTTATTGTATATTTTTTAAAATAAAAGTTTAATTTTTTTATTGAATTCACTATTAAAAAGTAACGATGATATCATTTGTGCAGATGGAAGGTTTTCCATTGCACACATCCCAGGCTACTCATGTATCACGACTAATTTTAGAGGGATGTCATGTGCCTCTGTTGAGTGTACGCAGATCTCACCATTTCCATCATATCGCACCACCTCCTACTGTCATCCCCCATCTTTGTCGCGCTGGATTCTATGACATAGTGATGTGCGACTTCACCTTTCCCAATCATTAGCTCATTTCTGCGCTTGTAGAGAGATGGAGGCCAGAGTCACATACATTTTATTTTAGATAGGGGGAGATGACTATTACCCTGTAGGATGTGGATATTATGTTGGGCCTCCCCATCGATGGTGCGACACTGACAGGCTGAGTTAGAGTAGATTTGTCTGAGCTTGTTCATAGACTACTGGGCATACAATGATGGTAGGACCATTATCGGTGGTAGATTACACATGCCTTGGTTAGATCAGCATTTCACACATTTAGAAAAGGATATTGACGAGATCATTGTGATGCAATTTGCACATGCATATATTTTGAGGATGATCCAGGGAACGCTTTTTGTTAATCACTCCACTAATTTTGTACATCTAATGTATTTACCTTTATTGGAGGATTTGGACCAGGCAGGCTGGTATAGTTGGGGGTTTGTTTGTCTATCATATTCATACAAGGCATTATGCAGCGCATGTCATGTCAATAAGATGAAAATCATGGGATTCATAGTTCTTCTACAGATGTGGGTATGGGAGCATATCCCTCGTATAGCTCCACGTGCTTGTGCGCTATTTCTAGCAGATATTGTAGCAGGAGCTCCTTATGGACGTTGTTATGTTATTTCTTCTAATATATAACTTAATTTTATAACTTTCAATTATGAAATGTAAATATAACAATATTATTTACAGGTGGAGTCAGGAACATCGATATTTAGATTCCCCCGGACATGACGTCCATGCCTATAGACTTATGTTGTACAACATTTGACCACATGATGTAAGTTATTATTATTTATATTTTTAAATCTTTATTATTTGTTGTACTACTATTCATTTATTAATTGATTATTCGTTTTTTTCTTTCAGATTACATGGATGCCGTATATAGATGATATCATCCAGAGTCTTCCACCGAACTGTACAACGATGCTTGCTACCGGATCCTATAGGGTTCAATTGATTTATTTTCATATAATCAAGTGGCATCAGACCGATAGAGTTATGAGGCAGTTCAGATTCTTTCAGCATGTTCTTGACCCATCCAATCAGTTAGCTTCACTGCATTCTCTGAAGATGTCAGGAAAGAGGGATTTTAATTGGAAGAGATATTGTGCCAGATATATTGATTTATGGGATAGATGATAGGAGTCCCGGTTGCGAGAGGCGGGGACAGTATGCTTTCATTTGGTGGATCAGATGGATTATGCATCATGGTATTGTGGGTCCCGAGTCAGATTTCTGACACAACACGAATACATCTTTCATGGGTTGGTATACATTCTTCCTTCCACTGTTCAGTAGATTTTTTATTCATATTACTTAACAACGGAATTTTTTTCGCAGGATTCTTGTATCGGTCATCTACTTCACATGTTTGATCCAGTAGAGAGCCGCATTTGGTCCGATATATTTTCACACCCATGTGACAAAGTTGTTTCCTTCGATGGACGAGATTTGTCATGAAATTTTCTTTGATCCACCACATACTGAGGAGGATGCGGAGCTTGGTGATCCTCGTATAGATGTACCAGGGGTGACGACCCTATTATGGATGTTGTTGTTCCATAGGAGGGGGGTGTTCAGCTTGATCAGTCAGATGCTCCTCCAGCTTCTCAGGCCCAGGCACAGGTAGATACAGACGTTGTCTGGATTGAGCTGGTTTTTTTATTATAGACATCCACAGCACAAAAACCATCTTCTTCCCATGTTTGTGAGAGTTTTAGCCAAAATCCTCTCGCCTTAGATGCAGGACAGGGTACATATAGTGAGACTATACATCCACGCATGTCACACGGGAGGATGTGGAGGTGGCTATTGATGATGATGTGCAACGTACACCAGAGCGCAGACATAGACAGACACGGCGTGGATGCATCCAGTATACGTTTGGCTGTGGGATAGAGGAGCATCCATGCCAAAGGTGTAGATTAAGTTGATTTTTTATTTATGATTCATTTTGTATGTGCCTTGCTATTATCATTTATAGAGTTCTATTCTTTTTTTAATAAGTGTCTTACTATTATCAAATTATCTACCAAAATCATATTATTACTTTTTATTATTACTTATAAATATATAATAAATAATATGATTAAATTCTTTAATAAATATTAATAATATTAATTGTTTTGGATTCAAATAGACTATGGATGAAAAACTCTGTGAACTTCAAGAAATCATGAAAAATATTATTGATCTCAATGATTTGAAATTGGATGTAAAATCCTAGAATATTATGAAACATGATTCTTTGTTTAAAAAAATTAAATTGCATGAAGAAGAATTTGAATGAATAATGGATAATTTTGAAGTGTAGATGATTATGATTGAAGATCAGAAAAACCACAATATGAGATTTATGGAATTAGAAGTTCATTTGGCTAATTTTGAGAAGATACATATTCAGACTTTATAAAAGGACACAGTTTCTATTGGTACACAATCTTCACATTGGGATTTTACTGTTAAAATACCTCAATCATGTGATAAAATTATGGTTATTATGAAAAATATTGATTTGATATTCTTCCATAATAAGAAAAAATCCTTAAAAGGGTTAAGATTGCACCATTTATGAAGGCTAATAAGGGAAAAAAATCTCCACAAAAATCAGAATGTAATGTGAAGAGATCTCTGCTGCACAATATAAATTAGAACAGATGTTCAAATGTACAATCATGGATACTAGAGGAACTGGACCAACTTCATCGAGAAAAAAACTCAACCTTCCTATTCACATTAAGAAGTAAGAAAGATCCACCATATTTCCTTAATCATTGTTTAATTTTTCTATTCTTATGATGTAAGGAAGAGGTTCACCATTGATGAATTTTAAGAATGTGTTAGCATATCCAAGACAATAGGTATAAAGAAGATATCATCATGGTTCGATCATATTTTTTGTATCATGAAGAATAAGTATTAAAGAAGATCATCCTTGGTGAAGTTATATAAGTTTTCAAATCTGGAAAGTCATAAGCTGAGGATAGTATCTAGTGTATTTTCTATATTAGAACATTTTGAAAACCATTCTTGAAAAGATCCACCATTATAAAGATGTTTATGAGTGTTTCCCTTGAGGGGGAGGTAAATGAAGAAATGTGAAATTATTGCCAGAAATAGTACATCAATTAGAATCAAACCTAATTACTGTAGAATGTTTGGGAAGATCATGTTATTTAAAGAGGAATGTTTTTCTAAATCTCTCTCCCTTTGTTAACAAAAAAAATAAACTGAATAGAAAGGGGTTGTAATTGAATTAATCAAAGACGTAAGAAAAGTTCAAGTATGGATGCGCTCAAATTCCGTTTATCCTTCTTATTGCTGTTGAATGTTTTTGATTTATTTGTTAAAGTGGGTGCATGAGTTTTAGGTTGATTGTTCTACTAAAGGTTTTATATCTCATTTAATATCTTAATCGTGAAATAAAATTGGATTACCCTTGATGATAAGTGCATGAGTTATCATTTCATGTGGTATCATGATCAGTTGGCAGAGGACAATATTATTTCTCAAATCAAATCCTATTGTTTTCTAGAAAGAGTATGACTCACATAGACTTAGATTGAAATAATGGATGATGCATTCTTAAGTATGAATTATACTGGCGATCGACCAGTTCACCAAGAATTAGATCAGTTGATCAAAATTACCATGAACACAATTATTAATATTTTTGACTATTTAATTAATATGTAATAATATTTATTTATATTTTACACATATTGATGATTTTTTAATTAATATGTATTTATATTTAATTGGTATTTACAAATATTGATGATTTTTATTTTAATTAAAAAGTATGTCGGAAGCGTGAATCTTTATTAATAATTATTTAATGGATATCTATTATTCATGAATATTAATAATAATTATTAACATTAATTAATATTTATTTATTGTTTATTAATAATTAATAAATATTTATTTATATTCATTAGTATTTAATTAATATTTATATTCTTAATAAGAGAGTTTCACCCTCAAGCCGTTAAAAAATTATTAAAATTTATCAATATTAATTTAATATTTACCATTTTAATTGATATTTATTAATATTTTTGAATATTTGTTAGTTTTTACTTAAAGTTTATTATTTTCTAATTAATATTTATAAATATAGAAAAATATTTTGTTCATATTTATTAATATTTTTTTATTATTGAATATTTATTTAATATTTATTAATATTTGTTGATATCTTCATGTTTTTTTAATTACTATTTATATACATTTAATTAGTATTGATGATTTTTTTTATTTAAAATTTTTGTAGGATGTGTGAATGCGGTATACGCATCCTTTATAAACTTTATAGTAGGTTTGAACTCCATTCATATTTCTTGATGAGATAAGATGTGTGGACTGAGTTTATGGATCTTCAACCCTATTTTTAAAAATACCTTTAACCCTATCCCGTTTTGTTAAAAAAATATCAAAAACCCAATTTTAAAATTTACCCAGAAATATACCATATTAATGGTTAACTGAGGCATGCAAAATGACCGAACTAGGACTCAATGGGTCAAATCCGAATTATCTATTTTGATTTGGTCAAAATTTAAAACAACCACTATTTAAATAAAAAAATTAAAATCGGGCGCACGTTTGGGCCTGGACCGCAGGCAATCTCATTTTTTATACAGGATCCCACAGGCGACGCTCTGTATTCGGCAAAACATATTATATATATATTTTATATAGTTTCACTTTACAACCTGCAGCATGCATGAAAGCGGGCTCCCACCCACGTCACCTGCACGCTGATCGACAACTAATAAACAAAAAAATACGGTGATTCGCACCCAACGAACCGCCAGTTGGACTCCCTCGCCCCCCCGCGCTTTATATGGGATGAGGATGTTTTGAAGCAAGGTTTAAAAAAGTTATGGGAAACCATCCTGAACACTGGATCATTTTTATATACACAAGTTGGGGTGGGTTTGATTGGAGCACTTCTATTAACATTAACAAATTTAACACTTGGTTAAAATTTGTGGCGTATGATTTTTTAAGCACTTTAAATGAACTCATTGATTCCACATTTTAATGAATATTAAAGACTGACTCACCATGTCAGTGAACCTTCTAATCTAATTATGAATGGAACTAGAAAAATGAATGTAATCGACATGTAATTTTACTAAAAAAAATTTCACATGTTAGTTGTTCATCGATCTTAAAAATAAGAAGTGGTTGTTTTTCACTTCGGTTATTTAATATCTGATGTAAAAAAACACGTTCTTTCTCAGTTGATAGGCCTTAGAAATCCCAAATCATCACGACAGAGATTCTGTTACGAGCTATGTGGAAGTCCGCTATACTTTTAGTTTCCTAACAGATAAAACCAATAATTATCAAATAAAACAAATAATAATGGATGAAAATTCATCTAAATGGAATTACTTAAACAAGGAATAAAAAATGATTCACACCATTGAACAAATCACAATTACATTAATGACTGCATAATTCTCCAAAAAAAACAAAACAAAACAAAAATGCACATAAGTGATAATGAGGGCTGATATTTATCAATGTTAGTTAAAATCCGTGATAAAGGAGCATCTTTATATGCATTAAAAAAAATATCCATAAATAAAATATTTATCAACATTAAAAAAACTCTTACTTTATCATTTTTTTTGTAAAATGCATATTTGTCATTGCAATTTTATCCTTAATTTAATTTCACTCATTTTTAACATTCATTCATTTAATGTTATTTATCCATTAATAATGTTAAATGTTTTTTTTGTTTTTTTATATAATTTATTAGTTTCAAATATGCATTCGTTTAATATTTTTGTAATTAATTCATTTTTAATGTTTTTTATACATTCATCAATTAATTTAATATCACTAGTACAAAAAGTATTTATCATGTCGGCCTTTTAACATCAGTTATTTATAACCGACATGCAATGTCAGGTTTATTGATTTTTCACGTCAGTTATTCTATAACTGATGTGATAAATGAAGTATTTGTCTTTATCACATCATTTATTCTATAATCAACGTGATAAAACGCATTTATTACATCAGTTATAAAATAATCAATGTGATAAAACATATCTCATTTCTTTATAACATCGGTGATAAAATAATTGACTTGGTAAATCAATTTATCAAATTGGTTTTTATATAACCGACCTAATAAATCTAATAAAAATTTATTTACAATGTCACTTATATAATAACTAACATGATAAATCATTTAGAATTTATGAATTTTCATTTAGAGTCCTTTGGTTGTTTTTTGATCGGGTAAAGGCAGACTCGATTCTCTCTCATGCAAAAACCCTAACATCGTTTCTTTGATCTGTGGATTCTAACCTATTTTTCTAGCTTCATACATTCTCATTTTTTCGGCACATTCAATTTGATCGTCTCTCAACTCTCAAGTAAATCTCGAAAACTTCGCTTTCAGTTGTTCAATGTCACGGATGCCCTAACTCTCTGTTTTTCAATTTCATTTCCTAAATTCTCGCATTACAACCTTGTTTAATATCCTCATGTTATCTCGTATATTCCCTTTACATATATTCATGCATCTAATGATAAATTTGCATCTCCTTTCATCATGATGGATTATTTCCCATAGGGGTACGTCTTAGGATATACTCCCTTAACATCAAAATAAGTATGATACATACCAAAGACATGTGTTCACAATTATTGGTTGAATTAATATATTTTCTTTGGAGGGGCCTTTTGTGCGGATTTTGGATGGCCATTCTAGGTGAATAAGGTAGGTGTTTTATACAATTCCTTTATTTTACCTATCATTAAATGCTTGGTCTTTGTAAAATGTTTTCAAAATTTCCTTTACATAGAATTGAGGGTGTTGATTGATTTCATTTTCTACTAAAAGGTCATGTATGCCGTGCTTTTTTTAATTAATATGAGGATATTTTCAAATTTATTTGATGATAAAAGAAGGGTTTCGAACCTATTTTGATTTTTGATGAACATAAACCATTTTTAATGGTTTATTTTTAATTAATCAGATTTTTTTGTTTTGAACTAACTAATATGGGAGGTATGCTTTGTTTATCTTCCATTATTAGATAGAATTTATAATTATATTTTTCAAATATGCATATATTTGTTTTATATTTCAAAATTGTGTTACTTTCAAATTATGGAATATTTCCTATAAATAAAAAATTGGCTTATCTTGAAAAGATATATATATTTGATATTTTTTATAGGTAATAATGAGTCGAAGTTTTATTACGGCACTTTGAATAAGTGATGAATATGAGGAAGGTGTTGATACTTTTTTGGAATTTTTTAAACGAAATGTTTCAAACAACGACAATTTTTTTGTCTATTCCTAAAATGTTTAAATTTGAATAAGTTGAAAAGTAGAGAGATGAAAGATCATTTAATTTATCATGGTTTTAATCTGAGTTACAACTCTTGGATTTAGAATGGTGAAACTGAGTAGAAGTTGATGAAATGATTTGTGATATTGAAGCATATGAAATTTAGAAAGAACCGAAGATTGAGAATATATATGGTGATGCTAAAAAACCATTATACCTTGGTTGTATGGAATTTAAGGTTTTATTGTCGGTTTTATGATTGATTAACTTGAAGGGGAAACATGGTTAGAGTGAAATTTTTTTTACTAATTTTCTACAATTGTTGAAAGATATTCTTCCTAAAGACAATGATCTTCCTGATTCACATTATAAATTGAAGGAACTAATATGCCTGATGGGATTAGGGTACAAAAAAATATATTTCTTCCCAAATGACCATGTTCTATATAGGAATAAATATGACTTTCTATCAGAGTGTCCTAAATTTGCGACATCACTGTATAAGTTGAAAGAAAAATCATACCTGATTTAAAGGTTACAATGATCCCTTCCATGGAATTTTGGTATCTTTTGATAATTCCATATTTGAAACATTTATTTTAAAATTCACATGATGCAAAAAGGTTAAGTTGAAATACTGTTGAGAAGATATGTGATGGAAAAATACGTCATCTAGCTGATTGTCCACAATGGAAGAAAATTGATCACCAGTTTTATACATTTTGAAATGAATTTAGAAATCTCATACTTGGATTGTGCATCGATGGAATGAATACATATCAAAGCCTAAGTAGCACATGTATTTCATGGTCTGTTTTATTGGTATATTACACCTTATATCCTGACTTTTGTATGAAGCGCAAATATGTCATGTTGAGTTTAATGATCTCTAGACCAAAACAACCCAGAAATGATATTGTTGTTTTCTTTTCACCATTAATTGATGATTTGAAAACCTTGTGGGAGGATGGTATTATGGTGCATTATTCTTATAAAATGGAATATTCTCAACTCCATGCAATGATTATGTTCAATATAAATGACTTCTTAGTGTATGGAAATTTGTTTGGATACAATGTTAAGGAGCATAAAGTGTGTCCAATTTTTGAAAAATAGACTTCATATTATCAACTGCATCATGGAAGAAAAACAATATACATGGGTCATCAAATTTTTTTGTCTATGGATCACCCTTATAGAAGATTAAAAAAGGAATTAAATGGATTACAGTAATTTGATATTTCTCCAAAACCTTTATCCACTTATCAGTATTTTGAGAGGGTGAAAAACCATGACGTGACATTTGGAAAGAAACATAAATATGGTAACGATATAAATATTTGGAAGAAACAGTCAATATTTTTTGAGCTATCATATTGAAGATATCGGGAGGTGAAACATAACATTGATGCCATGCACGTGGAGAATAATATCTATGACAGCTTGATTAGAACATTGTTAGATATTAAAGGAAAGACTAAAGATAAGCTGAATCCATGATTGGACTTTCTGTCAATGGGAATATGTTTTGAGTTTGCTCCCACTCTAGATGGAAGGTGAACATTTCATCCCCCGTCTTTTCATAAATTATCCAAGAGGGAGAAAATTAACCTTTTTCAACGTCTTCATGATATCAAAGTGCCACAGGGTTATTCTTAAAATGTAAAAAAAATGTCTTTAAAGGATTTGAAGTTGACACATATGAAATATCATGATTTTCAAGTCATCATGTAACAACTTCTACTGGTTGCATTGCGTTGAATATTGCCCATCCATGTCAGAAAGACAATCATGAAGGTGTGTTATTTTTTCAATTCAATTTGTAATAAGGTGATTGATTTGAATGCTTTGAACATTTTGGGAAACGAATCAATTTTTATACTTTGTCAATTGGAAATGTATTTTCCTCCATATTTTTTTGATATAATGGTGCATTTAATGGTTTATTTGGTTTGAGAAATAATGCTTTATGGACTTTTATATCTATGTTGGATGTATTGTAACATCCCGACCTGGCTCACCTCTAAGACGGTGGCCAGACCGGTGGGTTACATGACCTCAAGCGCATCTCCCCGGATGCAAGAGGCTGCCGACTAGCATTGAGGGCATTATTAATGTGTCTGTGGGCGAGACTATGCCCTCATAGGTAATAGGTAATACACAGTGGAAGTAAAAAACAATTAATAATAAATAGTGGAAGCATATAAATGAATAAACTACCAAAAAAGAAAATAAATAATCCCAACTGAATACATAATAAATACGGAAGCTGATAAATGAAACCAGGTACAAAAATGATGTCATGTCATGATGTCTGTCTAAACTGAAAGCAGGTAAAAGAGAGACTCAATCATTCTATCAACTAAACAGAAAAGACACAAGCAACAACTGCATCACGAGCAATGCTCGATCCTCTACCCCAGTCTCCATCCTAAGAAGCAAAAAACAATCAAACATCGGAAGCAGCACGCTTCCCTATGTCAGTACCTGCAAACATATAATCTACTCGAGTGTCAACAACGCTCGAGCAGGGTGTGAGATAAAATCCTAGTAGGTCAACACCCACAATGTCTAAACCTTTCAATTTTGTGCAATAATAAAATACAGTGTTCCAATATATAACAATTTCAGATAATTAATTAAGTGTAATGAAATAAATAACTCGGTATGGGTTCCCAATGGAACCCGTCCCTAATCACCTTCTTCGGCCTAAGCTAGAAGTATGAAAGGAGTACCTATAAGAGGAATACACATATGCATATATATATAACGTTTGGAAAATCAAGGTAAAACATGGAAGGGGAATACCCCCAAACTTGTGCTTTAACTTGGGGTCTAAGTCATGTGTCAACCAGGTATGCTTCAATATACCATAAAAGTCTCAAAAATCTCAAGAGGCTCAAAGTGACATTAATATAAAACTTCAGTGAATCTTTATTAAGGGTTCAAGTTGAGAGTTGGAGTCTGAGCCCGTCTCGAAGGTATCGTTGTGGAAAATCCGTCAAATTATCCAATACCACTGAGCCCGTCCAAGGTAATCTTTTAAAAGACCAAGTATTGCTTGAGATAAGGCTTTACCCTGAGTCTGTCCCGATCTTGCAAAAAGGGGTCGAGCACCATCCAAGGCTGGCTTAGCCACATTGCCAACGAATTCATCCTGATGGGCCCTTTTGGAACTGGTATCACTCATAAGTATTAGAAAGCCTAGGGAAGTCTCGGTCCGACAAAGCCAATGACACCGCCCTCCAACATATAGAGGTAACCAGTAATGAAGGGAGAGTCTAAGTGTAGTCCTTAATATGGGACCCACCTTCTTTCCCCGCCCTGAATTTAATTAAAGTTTTCATAGCAAAAGATATGACATCAACATATGAAATTGTAGTTTGAAACTAAACAGGTAGGGGTGTCCATGGGTCGGGTTGGGTCGGGTTTGACAATTTTTTTGACCCGACCAAAGAAAAAGTGGTCAGGTCGGGTAAATGATGTTTTTAAGTTCAGACCCAACCCGACCCGACCCATATCAGATCGGGTTGGGTCGGGTTGGGTCGAACGGGTTATGAAAAAAAAATCAGTCGTTGCACCTCCGGATAAAAAAATATCCCACGCCTGCACAGCGCCTTCCTCCCACTTCATCTTCCTCACCACGCCACGAATTCCCCGTCGCCCAATGACGAATCGACCCTCCAGCTTGCCCTGACGGTGAATCCTCCTCCTCACTCACGGTGGCTGTCGACTCTCGGCTTTGGCTCGGCGGATCTTCAGCAAGGGTACAAATTATTATGCAAGGTGGTTGCACTCGATCTTCGGTTAACCATGACAGATGTGTCTTAGGGTTAAGAGAAAAGGGGCGGTCATGGATCGTCTTCAGTGGTGGAGGTCGACGAATGACACAGTGAGGGGGTGGAGGTCTGGATGTTCATCCTCGAATCGGGCATGCTTCAACGGGCAATTTGGGGGTTTGGATTTGGGTTCACCAGCGGCAGTGAGCTTCATCGGGCACATGGTAGCCGATGATGGTGGTTTCAATTGGTTCTCTTCACCAGTGGATCTCGGTGGCCCACGATGGGTTCAGGCAGTGCTGCTCGGTCCCGGCTCGGCTAGATCTGTTGTATTAACATATTTGGGATTTTCAGTGTTGTTCACGGAGGTCGGCGTCACCGCCGCTTGGTTTCTGGATGCTGCAGGTGAGGCCCACATAAAAGGACGTGGTGGCTGTGATCTTCATCGCGAAGCTCCACCACCGGCTATTAAGATCCGTAGACGTTCCCTCCCCCTAGTTGGAGTTCCGGTAATATTTCACCCGACGATGTATCAACTCCACGATGTTCGACTAGTTGGAGGTGAGGCGGCTAGCGGTTGGGGTGTTGTCGGATAAGGTGGCGACAGAGATGTTTGAAGCGAGATGTTGGTCGTTGTGAACTTCATCACGTTGGGGATGATGCATGGGGTAGTCGTCGGGTTCATTGGGTCGGGTCGGTTAATTTTTATTTCAACCCGTGACCCGACCCAACCCGACCACTGGTTGACCCGATAGAACCCGACCCGTGCATATATATTTTTGAACCTGACCCAACCCGACCCAAACCGACCGGGTCGGTTCGGGTTGGTCGGGTCGGGTTGGGTCTGGACACCCCTATAAACAGGTACACCCGTGCATCACATAGTGAAAATTAACTATTTTTGCATAGAAATCATAACAAGGCAATTACTGCATAGACATAAGAAGATAAAATGCACTTTTAAATAAATAAATAAATTAGCATAACCAACTACCAAAGATCCAACAATTTCAAAGTTCATAATTAATCTAAATTAATTATTTAAATTAAACATCACATAGTGAAATATTAACTATTTTAGCATAAAAATCTTAACAAGTCAAAGTACTGCATCAACATAAGCAGATAAATGCACTTTTAAATAAATAAATAAATTAGCACAACCAACTACCAAATATCCAACAATTTCAAAGTCCATAATTAATCTAAATTGATTATTTAAATTAAACATCAGATAAATAGGCTACGCAACACATGCAGTTAATTAAATTGAAAACCTGACTAATAAAAAGTATACTGACCACGTCGGCACACCCAAGGGGTGTCCAACCACATTTCAACAATTGAAACAAATTAATTCATGATCAATAGGGATGAAAAAAATAGGAGAAATAAATAAATTAAAGAATTTGGGTGAATTTGCACAAAAGCCGGTAGGCACCGACTAACGGCACAACGATGCATTTTTTTAAATCGCAATGAAATGGAGGGAAAGAGAGTAGATGCCCTACCATATGGTCATAGATGATCCTACGATCCGTGGTAGGGTTTGATTTGACCTAAAACGGAATAAGATAGATGATTTTAGAAAAACCCCAAATAGGGTAAAATCTTTCTGCGGTGAACTACACAAAGGATTTGGAATGAGATCACACAATTCTTGGTGAATGGGATAAGCCTTACTGAGAGGTTCACAAAGCACCTAACGACGAAGAAAACAAACGACGAATGGAGGCGCGATGATCTTACGAAGAGGGGGCAAGGTAGTGCGCACCACATGGGGAGAGGGGGTGCGCCACGAACAAGAGTGGGAGGAGAGTAAGAGAGGAGAAAATAAAAAGGAAAGAAAATAATGAAAAGATAAGATAAGGGGAAAAGGAAAATAGAATAAAATAAAAATAAAATAATAGGATAGGAATGGAAAATAAAAATAAAGATAAAAAATGATATTACCTATATGACTCCTCAGACAAAAAGGAAATACTGGAAATACATTCCATATTCCTTGTGAGGGGTCGCATCTCTAAAAGAGATATTGGGAGAGAGATATAATTAAATGCAGTTAAGGCTCAAGGTATACAAGAGTTAGCACATGAATAAATTCCATAAAGCCTTGTGGAAGAAGAAATTGTTCTAGAGACACAGGTATTCCGTATGAGTACAAGAGATGTTAGAGAACTAGAACGATATGGTTTTCTATCCACTGAATATAGTGACCCGTTACTAGATTATAATAATGATCCTCCAACCTACAAGGAAGCATTAAGTGACACATATGTTTACAAGTGGCAAGAAACCATGAATTATGAAATGGATTCCATATAGAAAAACCAAGGTTATATTTTGGTAGATCCTCTACTGGATGTAAATACCATTGGATATAAAATATTATTCAAGAAGAAACTAGAAATATAAAAAAAAAATCCATACCTATTAGGCATTACTAGCTGTAAAAGGGGTTAAACAGCATCAATGCATTGACTACGATGAAACATTTTCATTATTTTCAATACTAAAATCCATCAAAATTCTATTTTTTATTATATATTACCATGAATATGAGATTTGAAAAATGAATTTCAAAATATTATTCCTTTACCGGAACCTTCAAGAAGATTTCTATAAGTTACAACCTGAATGTTTTGTGAATTTAAAGGATACCAAAAAAATATGAAAATTACAAAAATACATTTATAGATTAAAACAAGAATCTAGATCATGGAACATTCATTTCGATGAAGCCATAAAAGAATTTTGTTTCATAAAGAATGAGTGTGGGCATTGTGTCTACAAATGGTTTAGTGGAAGTTTAGTGATTTTATTAATAGTATATGTTGATGGAATATTTCTCATTGGAAACGAAATAAAAATATTACAGTCTATTAAGGCATGGTTGAATAAATATTTTTCTATGAATGACTAGGTCAAGGAAACATATATACCTAGGATCAAGATCCATTATGATAGATCCAAGAGGTTTCTCAGCCTAAGTCAATGTACTTACACTGATAAGATACTAAAGAGATTCAGTATAGAGCAATCCAAGAGGGTATTATGTCCAACGTCACATGGAATTCATCTTTATAGGAAAATGTGTCCTTAGAAACATGAGGAAAGAACTAAAATGGAAAGGATTACATATACATCATCAATTAGATCAATTATGTATGTTATGATATGTACTAGGATAGATGTATCATACTCATTATGTGTGGTAGGAATATATCAAGATGATATAGGTGACCATCATTGGATGGAAATAAAGACTATCCTTAAGTATCTGAGGTGTACTAAGGATATATTCCTAGTTTATAAAGTTGATAGAGAAGTATTCATCATATTATATGCAGATTCTAGTTTCCAAACTGATCAATATGACATGATGTCACAAATGGGATATGTATTCACTTTGAATGGAGGTGTTGTGAGCTAGAAAAGATCAAAGAAGGCTATGGTCATAGATTTTACAACACAGTCTAAGTATATTGAAGCTTATGAGGAAGCTAAAGAAGTATTATGTATTCAAAGCTTTATATAAGAGATTAATGTGTTTCTTAGAAGCAATGATCCTATCACACTCTATTTTGATAATACTATAGTGGCAGATCTTGCAACAGATCCAAGTTCACATCAGCGGACAAAGCACATACTTCAAAAGTATCATCTCTTGTGGTATTTTTATCATAGAGGTGAAGCAGAAGTGAGAATTATTTCCATGGAAGACAACATGTTAGACCCCTTGAATAAATCCTTGACTCAGTAGAAACATGATTATCATGTGAGGTCTAGTGGACTAAAAGTTGTAGGCAGTTATCTCTAGTCCAAGTGGGTGTTTTTTGGAGTTGGTTTCCCATTACCAACTATTTGAACTTTGATAACATGTATATTTGATGTATTGAGTATTAATAATAATTCTTATTAGATATTTTTTATTGTTTTCCATGACTCTAATGTAATAATGTCATAGAGTATATGTCACATTGATAAGGTCATAACAGTCCCCCGCTATGATGAGAACCATGATGTTCTAAAACGATATTCTTAAATAATGTTATGTGGTTGGATAATGTACTATTATGTGGAACATAATACATAGAATATTAGGTGCGAGTACTTGTAAGCAGATGAGGCTTCTTCTCATAAAGTTCACACTTGATAATCTACAAGATGGTAGATTATGATAACAGACTCGCCTGTAAAATTTTGCATGTTTTGGTGTTATAGGATATTTCTATCTATGAGCATGTGTAGTGGTCCATAGACTTTAATATTATCATTAATACATCTCATGACTCATGCACTTAGATTTTTTGATGAAAACCATGATGACGTATGTTCGCGGTGAGGTTGGGTATGTTGGGTGTGCCACGATTGACATGTCATTAATGTGTAAGTTAAGGAAGGATTTGTCTCTTCCATATTTATAGAAGATGATGCCTCAGACCTTTTATTGGAATAGAATCGTCTCAATAAATTTCATGGTCATGATGTGATGAACGTTTATTTCAGATAGTCGAAGAAAGACGTATCAATCAAATAGGTTAGTGACACAGATACACAACCTGCTTGATGATATGTTGTGCCAAAATGATTATATTACACTATGAGCGTTCGTATGTGGTTATCATTGTTGTGACATTAAGTTTTTTTTATTGGGTTTTTGATGCTTTTTTAGACAGTAATCTTGAATTTTAGGCAAACTCACCTAATATCAATAAGAAAGAATCACAGAGAGTCACATAATTATTGTTATAGATGACCTCGATTAAATTCTATTTGAATTTAATTAATTTAATAAATATTATTCTCAAGACAGATGGATAATTTTATTCAATTTTTATTTATCACAAATATATATTGATGAAATAAATATGTAAATTAAATATTTATTCGGGTGTTCAATAAATGCTAGAGGAGTTCGAATGGACCAAGATCATGTCAAGTGAAAAATATTAAATAACAAGTTGGTTAAATAATATTTTCTATTGATCAAGTTGGAACATTCCACAAATTATTATTATTATTATTATTATTATTATATGGAAATAATTATATTAAAGGTTATTATTTTATTTAAGGTTTAGAATGAAATTAAATAATTATTTTAACCTAACCTCTGTCTCTATAAATAAACGATTATGTCCATTGTGTTGTGTGTACAAAAAATGATCTGTGAAATCGAAATTGAGATTTTTTGCGCATAAAAAATTCTCTCTCGACTCCTTATCTCTCCCTCCCAAGAATGAGAAACCCAATAAATATTTCTCTAATACTGAATGATGAGTGATCAACACAAACAACACAAGATAATCGATTCGGCGTGCTAGCACCCAAATATTGATTAGCATTTATTGGAGATCAAAGGATCATGTGTGGATCACTGTTAGAGTGATTATATCCTTGGATACTTATAGCGCAATGAAGACAATCTAAAATGGTCTTTTTGGATGATCAACATTTAAGTCTAAGAAACATCCTAATCTCAGGTATTCATTTTTATCGATATTAAGTAAATTAATTATGAATTTGATGTGGAAGATCATCACTCATGGTTTCTAGCAACATGAATATTACAATAAATTTTAATATATCACCCACCACAGCATGTTTCTGCTACACCCAAAACCAACAGTGTCTTGGTTAGTAGTGATTTGTATAGCAGTATCTGTCTGAGTTTTTTTGTTCTCTTGATTCTACCTTTTTCCTTAGGAGAGTGATCTGATGATTAGATTGGGGTTTTTCCTCTGGTTTCTATCCCGGATAGGGTTGTTGTCTCTTGGTGTTGACCCATTGTGAGTGGTGATTGGGTATGGGCGGTGTTTAGAGTGGCAGTGTCATGTGAATAGGTCTAGTGATGATCGATCATGGATGTTCTATTGGGATCTCTCTAGTGATGTTGGCTGGTGCCACGATATCATTAAGAAGCTAGATTGGGATGGGAAATTTTGGTCAGTAGATTCATTCTTTGATCATTGGTGTTTCTTGCGGGTTTAGTGGTTTCCCTTAGGACCCTTGGGGCTGCTTGCAATTTTCAACAGTACCCAGTTGTTGAGGAACGCTCCTGCTATCTTAGTTTAGGTTGTTTCATTCTATCTAGTGTGAATTTAATGGGGTAGAGTTGTGGATTTATTGCTGGTGTGTTACTTCCTATCCTATGAGGGCCGATGATCTCTGGAGATAATCAAGTATGAGGGTAGCGATGTCTTGGGAGGTGGTTAGATAAGCAGTTCATTGGTTGATGATTGGATGATAACTAGACTTTGTGATGGGGTTTCCAATATCTCTTTGATAACATTGGATGATTACCTGGTAATTAGGTGCTTGATGTTGTTGGTTAGTTGGATTTAGGGGGGGTTCATAGGTCAGTAACGAGATTCCCTTACTTGCTGGTTTTGTTCTCTTATGGTTATGAGATGGCCTTTAGGATCAAGGCTGTATTAATTTTACATTGGTTTCGGTTAAGAATGTGTGACCCTCTATTATACGTTCATAGGAAGTGTCTTCCCTTTAGTTGGTGTTTTTTCTGAGTCTCATAGATTCATGTGGAGGTCAGGTTTGATTTTGTTCTGCCCGATTTTTTTGTGTTTATTTTATTGTTGCTATCAACATAATGGCACTGGTTTACTGAGTGATTCTTTGTGAATTTTCTAATTTTTTTGTCATTTTTTGTTTGAGGATGGGAACTATTCTATTTATTGCTTGTGTTGTAGGTATTGGTTAGTAGTGCAGGACATCCTCGATGACATCGACTCAAAGAGCGACTCAAGAAAATGTAGGTATGTGTTCTATTTTTTTAGAGTTTTTTTTTAATTTTGAACATGTTTTCTGTTTATAATATCATTAATTTAGGGAGTGTGAATCATATTGATTCATGTTAGGGGATGGTCAGTTGTCATACCTTGTTGGTGTTTTCTTGTTTAGCATGTAATGCCCAAATTGATGATGGTGGATGGTGCATAATCATCATGAGGTTAGTTTTTAATTTTCAAGGTGGGGAATGTGTGTTGTTTATGCATATTAACACGTGTTCAGGCATTTTTATTTTCAATGTGGCGAATTGTAAAATTTGGTTTTTTTATGATTAAATCTCATTTTTTTAATACGTGTTTTGGGTCAGTGTTTTTATCTCTATATTATATTTGTGTTTCGTTTTTTGGTGAGTTGTGGATTAGCTTTGATCCAATGGTGTTTCTTCCCTCGTGCATAGAGATATTTTGTGGTTATTTATAGTCACCTCTTCGCCATACATGTGTCCTAGGTGATGTGCATATCTAGTAATATGTCATTATATTTGTTCCAGATATGGTATTTTGATTATTTTACGTGTTTTGGGTCGGTCTTTCTTGGATTTTTATTAATTGTTTCCTTGATTAGATCTTGGTGCTATGTGATTTCTTATATACTTGGATCTAGTTTTCAACCTGTAAGTATATATATGAATCTATTTTTTCGTACTTGGTTGATGTTGTTTTGATGAATATTTATGTACATAATCCCATTTTTGTTATGAGAGTTATAGTAGCTTGGTTTTGTTGTATTAAACATTGTTTTGTGATATGTTCATGTTAAAATAATTTTGTAATTTTGGTTATTGGAATTGTGTTAAATGAATATATTCATATTTTTTGGCTTTAAGAAAAATAAAATTAGTTTTATTATTTTGTTTTCTGTAATTTTATGAATCAAAATTTAACTCAATTGGATGTTTGACGATTGAATGAGACGTTCATTGCAATGTATGAACTCCTCCCCAACCCCAACCATTTATTCCAAACCAACTGCCTATAAGATTGATGTACATGTAAATGAAACACTATTAATGTGTTTTTAAATAGGTTGTTTTTCCTGTATGTGAGATTATGAATGAGGCAGAGATCATTAGATGATGGATAATGGAGTTTTTTTAAAATGGGTTATTGAAAAAAAATGGTTAAAGGGTATGGGGTTCGTGATATTTTTAAAAATTGGTATGGAGATGCCTGAATCTCATTCATGCATCTTTCCTCCGCCAGAGAATAGTGAACGGGATTCACGCATCTTAGGTGCGGCGGAAGATGCGCGAACCCCGTTCATGCATCCTACACAGATGTGATGAAATATGCATTAACCTCGTTCATGAATCTCTCAGTGGCAAAGAAGCATGGACGGGGTTCATGCATCTTAGGTATAAAGGAAGATTCATGAACCCCGATCATGAATCCTTCACAGATATGATAAAGGATGTGTGAATGAGGTGCACACATCTTACCAAGAAAAATCAAAAAAGGGGTCTCCCCCCACCCCTCAAAATTTATTCTTCTCCTCTGGATTTTGTTGTGAAACCCTACAAAATTTCTTTCTCAACAAATATTTTCTACTTTTAAGGAGGTAAAATTTCAATTTAAATTTTTAATTGTTTAATTGTGTTTATTTATTTCATTTGTATGGTTTATTTATTTGATTTCTGATATGTAGAAATTAGTGTTTGTGTGTATGGTTTATTTATTTCATATGTATTGATTCATTATGTGTAAATTAGTGTCTTTTTTATGATTTTATTTTTGAATGGGTGGATGTTGTATGAATTAATATTGAATGTTTATGAAAATTAATTATGTTATGACTAAAATGTTGTATGAATTTATATTGAATGTTTAGGAAAATTAAATATGTTTTAAAATATGTTACTTTCAAAGTAATATTAATTTAAATTCTAATATTTTATACACTATTTATATAATTTATTAATAATATATTAGTTATATGTATCATATTTAAATTTATTAAAAAGTATATAGAAAATTATTTTTATTAATGGTATAAAAACAGTTTGTATAAATAATAATTTCAAATTATATTAAGTGTAAATAATTATTATTTGAAATAATAAATTGTAAAATAATATTAATTTAAATTATAATATTTTATACAGTAGATATATAAATTAGTTATATTAAGTATCATATTTAAATTTATTAAAAAATATATAGAAAATTATTTTTGTTAATGGTATAAGAAAAGTTTTTTATAAATAATAATTTTAAATTATATTAAGTGTAAATAATTATTATTTGAAGTAATAAAGTATGAAGTATAAGTAATTAAATATTAGAAAGTAGAAAAATGAAAAAAAATTTATATATATGTAATTTTATTAAATTGAAAATAACATAAGTTTATATTATTTTAATGAATGGTTTTTATGTAAGTGTAAATTATATTACTTTTATTTACTACTAATAATACATTTAATTAATAAAGTATAAAATATATTTACTTATATTTTGAAAATTAGTAGAATGACTAAAAAATATTATATATATATATATGCAATTTTATAAAATTGAAAATAACATAAGTGTTCATTATTGTAAATGGTTGTTATATAAATGTAAATTATATTAGTTATAATTAAATTTATTAAATGTTATTAATAAATATATATATTCACATACAAATTGAAAAGTTAAATTTTTGTAAAAGAGGTGTAGATATTTAATATATATTTTCTATAGTAATAGATAAAGTTATATAATATGTAGAATATAATAAGTATACCAAAAAACATGGTAAGTTTTGTGATGACTGATCTTGAGATGACCGACCAATGCATAATTGAAATTGCATGACTTATTTTGTGTATGTGGTTATTTAATTTGTAATAATTTCATTTATTTTTCTGCATTGATGACCTGTGAGTCATCTCTCACTAAGTATGCAAGGACCTGTGTGTATTCTTAAAAGAAGTTATGTATTTCATATCCATAGACCACCTCACATGCATGTGAGTAAATTTGTAATTAAAAGGAAATCAATAAGAGGCATCTCCGAAGAGGTGTCCCCGAAGAGGCATCCCTAAAGAGGTGTCTACGAAGAGGCGTTTGAGAATGGGTGTTTGACAGGAGGTGATATTGTTTGAAAGGAGACCGGCGGTTTTTGAAATATTTGATAATAGAGACTTCAGGAGTCCACCAATAGGTTTTGGTTAGTTTATCAGATAATGATAAACTAATCGTAAGTATCAAGATCAAGTCATGATTATTTATTCATAATTAATTAAAATATATAATAATATATTAAATTTTCTTTGGTAACAATATCACCATCAATATACCTCAATAGTGATAAAACAATACATAAAAAGAGTCTCAAGATAATGAAAATTATTCAAAACCAATTTAAATAATGTAAATTTTTGATGTAGTATATAATATTTTATTAATTATTTTTTTATAGGTAATCATGTCTACGCAAATATATTGCAACAGTGAGGTAATTTATACGGAGCAGGGTTTAGCTATATTTTGTCACCTTCTAAAGTGGTAAATCATCATGGTTGTATAACATTGGATGCAGTTCGAAATAAGATTCATAGTCGATTAAAATTGAGGGTCGATCAATCCATTTCTTCAATAACATATCGACATCTACAACATCCTGAACGTTTATGGCACACAGAGTACATTTTGGTTGAAAATGATGATTGGATGGATGCATCTTCCTTATTTAGATAGCAGTGTGCTAATGGTTTGATGGAGTTGTATGTGGTGATTTTTGATATAGATGTGGTGCAACTGACACTACTGGAAAATGGGCCTATAACCATGGTTTTCGAAAACTGTGGTTATAGGGATAATATGGGGACCTATGAACACGGTTTTGAAAAACCGTGGGTATAGGTGTTTTGTTTGAAGATGTATACCCACGGTTTTGACCAAACCGTGGGTATAAAGTTTTTTTGGAAGACCTATACCCATGGTTCATCAAAACCATGCGTATTTTGGTTCTTTTTTTGAAGACCTATACCCACGGTTTCAGAGAACCGTGGGTATAGCTTTCCCTCCATAAGGCGGGGAAAAAAATTACGTGGGAAAACAAAAAAATTTGGTGAGAACACGGTTCGAATTAACATATATAGATTTATACAAATAAAAATAACAAAATTTCCGTAGGTGAGTTGGTGAGGCGTCAGTTGGTGTTCTGCATCGCCGCAGGATCGAATTCTGGTTGCCGCTATTTTTCTAAAACCAGGAGTAATATTAATATATTAATATAAATATAGATATATAATTACATAATTAATCTTGCTGGGTTGGTTAGGTGTTGCATGTTTGTTGAAGCGATTGAGATATAAAATCCCACTGGATTCTTTTTTTTGAATCCAGAGACAGGGATTAGTCTATTATTATAAATGCAGGCATATATTGGTGTAATCGAGCCAGCTTGGTTGGTTAAGCACTGGAAGCCTGTTGCGTCAGACGCGGGTTTGAAACCCGTTGTCTTCGTTTTTTCGTAATAAGGTCATATATTAATATATATTCAGAAATATAGATATATATTAATATAAATGGCATTGCTGAAGTGGTGAGGTCATTTGAAATAATAGTTCAGGTTGTGGGATGTTTTTGTGTTCAACACATGCAGGCTTCTTGTTTTTTATATTTTTACCCACAGTTTTTAAACTGTGGTGACAGCGTGGATGAGGCTTTGACACGGTGGAAAAAAATATACATGTTAAGACCGCTATACCGACGCCTCTCAGCCCCATGGTTCCCAAAACCGTGGGTATAGGCTATACCCACATTTTTGGGGGCTATACCCACGGTTTTGAACCGTGGGTATAGGTAGTTTTTCCAGTAGTGTGACTACTACAGAACCGTGTTTTGTGAGCTCTGTACAAGTTGGAACTTCACATTAGTTTTTTCATTACCTCCTTTTCATATGACTCCTGTGATATAAGAAAATTATGAAGAAGATGATCAAAATTTGGATGTAAATGTAGATGGAATCCCTTTGTGTGTTGATATGGTGAATGAAAGTTTATTTGAGGAAGAAGAATATGGGGATCCATCAGGAGATGATGTGGGTGAGGGTGATGTGGGGAATGAACCTTTTGAGGTTCCTTTGAGAGACAGTCGTCCACAACATCTTCCATTTATTGGTAATCATCCTTCTGTAGAAGTTGGAACTTCACATCAGTCTTTTTCATTGCCTCCTTTTCATATGACTCATGTGATAAAAGAAAATTATGAAGAAGATGATTGAAATTTGGATGTAAATGTACATAACATACCTTTGTGTGTTGATATAGTGAATAAAAGTTTATCTGAGGAAGAAGAATCTGGGGAGCCATCAGGAGATGATGTGGGTGAGTGTGATGTGGGGAATGAACCTTCTAAGGTTCCTTTGAGAGACAATCATCCACAACATCTGCCATTTAGTGGTAATCATCCTTTATTATTATGTTCCTTAGTTGAAGGAATGTATCATGAACAACATTTTGATTGGGATATCATTACATCGGCTTCTGAATTCCCTGACATTATAGGTAATAGGTCGACATCAAATGATAATGTCATCTATGTCAGGCAGGAGTTTGAAAGTAAAATGGTCATGAAAAATGTGATAAAGCAATACCACATTGAGTGATATTTCACATGGTTGATGAGTCAAAAAATGAAAAATATCTCATTTATTGCAAAAAATATGGGCTAGAATGTGAATTTCGATTAAGGGAAATATGTGATAAATTTTTTGCATATTGGAAGATAACCAAATTAGAAGGCTCACACACTTGTGTCATCTAAGCTTATCGTAGGATCACTCTTCCCTTGATTCAGAGTTTATATCAACTTTTATTTGTGAGATGATGTAAACATCCTAGGGTATTCCTATTTCCCTTGTTCAATAGTTTTATAACTATAAGATATCATACATCAAATCTTGGAATGCAAAACAGATTGCAATTGTAAAAGTGTATGGTGATTAGGATGAATCTTATGCATTGTTGCCGCAACTTATGTAATTGTTGTCTCTAAACAAGTAGATTGTTTGTCGTTTGAATATTTTTGAGTATGTATCCCCCAATCATCAAGTTAATCGATCAAAGGTGAAGTTCAATAGGATTTTTTGGTCATTCAGAGCATACATCACTGCATTTCTCTATTGTAAAAAATTTATTCAGGTCGATGGAACTTTCCTTTATGGAAAGTATACAATTGTTCTAATCATTGTTTCCACACAGGATGGTAATAATTCTCCTATGACACTTGCTTTTTCTATTATTAAAAAAGAGAATTTTGAATATTGGAGCTGGTTTTTGGTATGTGTATGCGTTCATGTCACACAAAACCAGGATGTGTGTATGATATCTGATCGTCATCGAGGGATTATAGAGGTCGTGACTAGTGATCGAATTTCATGGACTGATCTGAATTCTTTTCATCGTTATTACATTATAAATATTGTGAGTAATGTGCATAATCATTTTTGAGATGTGGCCATAAAGAAGGTGGTCCTCATGTTGGGTATGTTTTTCCAAACTTACTTTAAAAAAAAATAATATCCATTTTAATACATTATTCTCTTATGGTTTCAACATATGATTCTAAAAAAATGATTGATTGATGCATTTAAAGTATTCAAACTTCTAATGAAGATGTGTATGAATATATAATGAAAATTTCAAAGGAAAAAATGGTCATTAGCATATAATGGTGGAAGAATATATGGTCATATGACCACTAATATAGTGGAGTGTATAAATGGGATCCTCAAGTGTGTGCTCAAACTCCCGATCACAGGGTTAGTGCAAGAAAAATTTTATAGATGTGTTCACTAGTTTGTTGACCGGTACCAAAAGGCCTATCAGATGATTGAAAACAGAATGCATTTTACTCAGCATTTCGAAAGTGATATTGATCAGATACTGAATGAGGCTTCAAGATGGAGTGTTCTAGCATTTGAAAGGGAAAATATGAGCTTTCAGGTAAGACAGATCTATGATCGGGCTACATGCACTAGTGGTCGAGTGTTTGTGGTGATGTTGTATAAGAGGTACTATGATTGTGGCAACTTTTAGGCATTGAGATATCTATGTGCACATGTTATCGCAACTTTTTCTTTGGTAAATATATCATGAGAGCCATATGTTGACCCAGTGTATCACATGATAACTTTGGTTAACTATTATAGTGCATCTTGGATGCCTATTGGTGACTTTCATTCTATCTCATTGTATATTGATCTACCGACCATCGTCCCTGATATTTCTAGGTTTTATAAGTTGGTTTTGTTTTCATTTATTATTTTTTCAATGTATACCATTTTTTAAATTATTGGCTTCATACTACCAGGTTGCAGCCCCAAGGAAGACCAAAGTCAACTCGAATCAGAAGTGAGATGGATTGGCCTCAGCAATGAGGAGGGAGAATATGATTCAATATTTGTCACGAAAAAGGACGTATTCTTAAGAGATGTCCCCAAGTGGAAAGGAAGAGCTCCACATCCTGTCATCCATGATCATGTCTGTGTATTGTATCATGAATATGTATATTTTGTTTTGTATGTGGACATTTCAGTATTGAATCCTTTTATTTCTGACTTGCTCCATTTCTGACATGTTTGAATTTTGGTTTGTCTCATTTCTGAATTCTATAATAAAGAATTTTGTGATAGTAAAACTATTAAAAAAATAAAAATCGAAAAAATGAATATATCATGCTTCCACATGTTCAATGCGGGTTTTTCATCACTACTTTATATTAAAAATATCGGAATAAATTAAACTTCATCTATTAGGTCTCTACCCTACAAGAAGCATAGCATTACTAAGTAAATTAAGAGATCATCTAGTCCTTGGGTTTGATCATTGGGGGTGGGAATAAAATACTATATCCAAGATGAAATACCCTTTCTATCACACATTATGTCCATCTTACACATTTTCCTTACTAATCCATTCAATCCACACAAACTACCATGGACACCAAGCCACAAACAACCAATGACACAATTCCACAATGTAACAAAGACACTAATCCACACACAAAAAATCAAGAATAAATTGAAAATATTAACACAAACATTTTTCATTTTCTTATTGTAGATTTTTTTAAATAAAAGTTTAAATTTTTTATTGAATTCACTATAAAAAAGTAACGATGATATCATTTGTGCAGATGTCAGGTTTTCCATTGCTCACATCTAAGACTACTCATGTATCACAAATGCTTTTAGAGGGAAATCATGTGCCTCTGTTGAGTGTAAGAATATCTAACCATTTCAATCATACCACACCACCTCCTACTATCATCCCCCTCTTCGTCGCGCAGGATTCTATAGCGTAGCAGTGTGTGACTTCACCTTTCTCAATCATCAACTCATTGTTGCGCTTGTAGAGAGACGGAGGATAGAGTCACATACATTTCATTTTAGATATGAGGAGAAGACTATTGCCCTACAGGATATAGCTATTATGTTTGGACTCCCCTTCGAAGGTGCGGCTATGACAGGCCGAGTTGGAGTAGATTTTCCCAAGCTTGTTCATAGACTACTGGGAATAGAGGTCCACAATGATGGCAGGACCATCGTCGATGGTAGATTATGCATGTCTTGGTTAGACCAGCACTTCACACATTTAGCAGAGGATGCTGATGAGATCATTGTGCTGTGATTTGCACGTGCATATATTTTTTAAGATGATCAATGGAATGCTTTTTTTATCACTCCACTACCTGTGTACATGTGAGGTATTTACCTTTTTTGGAGGATTTGGACCAGGCAGGCTGGTATAGTTGTGGGTCTGCTTGTCTATCATATAGATACAGGGCGCTATGCAGTGCATGTCGCATCGATAAGATGCAGATCACGAGATGCATGGTTCTTCTACAGATTTGGTTATTAGAGCGCATCCCACATTTAGCTCCACATGCTTGTGCACCATTGTGAGCAGATATTGTAGCAGAGGATCCTTGTGGACGTTGGTATGTTATTCCTTCTAATATTTAACTTAATTGTATAACTTTCTATTACGAAATGTAAATATAACAATATTATCTACAGGTGGAGTCAGGTACATTGACATTTAGATTCCCTAGACACGACTTCCATGCCTACAGACTTATGTTGGACAACATTCGAGCACACAATGTAAGTGATTATTATTTATATTATTAAATCTTTATTTTTATTGTACATATATTCATTTATTAATTAATTATTCATTTTTTCTTTCAGATTACATGGATGCCATATATAGATGATATCATCCAGAGTCTTTCCACCGTACTGTACGATAATGCTTGCTACCATGTAGGGTTCTATTGATTCATTTTCATATAGTCGAGTGGCATCAGACCGATAGAGTTATGAGGCAATTCGGATTATTTCAGCATGTTCTTTTCCTGTACAATCAGTTAGCTTCACTGAATTCTCTGAATATGTCAGGGAAGAGATATTTTGATTGGAGGAGATATCATGCTAGATATATTGATTTATGGGACAGACGAGAGGAGTCCCAATTGCGAGGGGCAGGGACAGTATGCTTTCATTTGGTGGATCATATCGATTATGCATCCTGGTATTGTAGGTCTCCAGTCAGATTTCTGACACGACACTGATGGGGCTTTCATGGGTTGGTATACATTCTTCCTTCCATTGTTCATCAGAATTTTTATTCATATTACTTAACAACAGAATTTTTTTTCGCAGGATTCTCGTATCTGTCATCTACTTCACATGTTTGATCCAGTAAAGAGATCTGCATTTGACCTGATATATTTTCACAGCCTTGTGACAAAGTTTCTTCCTTCAATGGACGAGATTTATCATGACATTTTCTTTGATCCACCACATGCTGAGGAGGTATCGGAGCCTGCTGAGCCTCATATAGATGTACCAGGGGGTGACGACCTTGTTATGGATGTTGTTATTCCACAGGAGGAGGGTGTTCAACTTGATCAGTCAGATGCTCCTCTAGCTTCTCAGGAACAGCCACAAATAGATACAAACATTGACTGGATTGAGCTGGATGTTTTATTACAAACATCCACAACACATAATCCATCTTCTTCTCATGTTGTTGAGCGTTTTAGCCAACATCCACTATCCTTAGATACAGGACAGGGTACAGACAGGGAGATTGTACATCCACTGCATGTCACACAGGAGGGTGTGGAGGTGGCTATTGATAATGATGTGCAACATACGCCAGAGTGCAGACATAGACAAACACGGTGTGGACTAATACAGTATATGTCTTGCTATGGGACAGAGTAAAATCCACGCAGAGGTGTAGATTAGGTTGATTTTTTATTTTTGATTCATTTTGTATGTGCCTTACTATTATTATTTATAGAGTTCTATTCTATTTTTTAATAAGTGTCTTACTGTTATCAAATTATCTACCAAAATCATATTATTACTTAGTATTATTATATATATATGTATAATAAATAATATGATTAAATTAATTAATAAATATTAATTATAGTAATTATTTTGGATTCAAATAGACTCTGGATGAAAAAATACGTGAACTTCAAGAAATCATGAAAAATATTATTGATCTCAAGGATTTGAAATTGGATGTAAATCCTAGAATATTATGGAACATGATTCTTTGTTTAAAAAAAATTAAATTGAATGAAGAAGAATTTGAATGAATAATGGATAATTTTTAAGATTAGATGATTATGATTGAAGATCAGAAAAAATACAATATGAGATTTATGGAATTATAAGTTCATTTGGCCAATTTTGAGAAGATACATATTCAGACTTTATAAAAGGACATAGTTTCTATTGGCACACAATCTTCACATGAGGATTTTATTGTTAAAATACCTCAATCATGTCGTAAAATTATGGTCATTATGAAAATTATTGATTTGATATTCTTCCATAATAATAAACAATCCTTAAGAGGGTTATGATTTCACCATCTATGAAGGCTAATAAGGGAAAAATCTCTTTAAAAATCAGAATGTAATGTGAAGAGATCCCTACTACACAATATAAATTAGAACAAATGTTCATATGTACAATAATGAATACTAGAGAAACTGGACCAACTTCATTGAGAAAAAAACTCATCCTTTCTATTCACATTATGAAGTAAGAAAGATCCACCATATTTCCTTAATCATTGTTTAATTTTTCTATTCTTATGATGTAAGGAAGAAGGCCATCATTGATGAATTTTAATAATGTGTTATAATATCCAAGACAACAAGTATAAAGAAGATATCATCATGGTTTGATCATATTTTTGGTATCCTGAAGAATAAGTATTGAAGAAGACCATCCTTTGTGAATTTATACAAGTTTTCAAATATGGAAAGTCATAACCTGAAGATAGATTCTTGTGTATTCTCTATATTAAAACATCTTGAAAACCATTCTTGAAAATATCCACCATTATAAATATGTTTATGAGTGTTTCCCTTGAGGGGGAGGTAAATGAAGAAATATGAAATTATTTCCCGAAATAGTATATCAATTAGAATCAAAGCTAATTATTGTAGAATGTTTGGGAAGATCATGTTATTGAAAGAGGAATGATTTTCTAAATCTCTCTTCCTTTGTTAACAAAAAAAATAAACTGAATAGAAAGAGTTTGTAATTGAATTAATCAAAGATATAATAAAAGTTCAAGTATGGATGCGCTCAAAGGCCGATAAGCATGCTCAAGGCAAGGGGGACAACCTCTCTCTCTTTTGCTACCTTCAGGAGTCGACCCCGGCATTGCACAAGAGGCTATTGGTGAAATATGTTATTCTCATATTGAACCGAAAGAGTTTCAAACATCGTGCACTCTCCCTAGGTAACGATGTGTTTTCCCAGTCATCGTTTCTCTTGGGCTTCCGTCTGTTCATATTTCTGGCCAAGTTCACTGACCCCGAAATCGGGTTCCTCGTTGATGACTCCTGCAACATAGAGATGGAGGTGACGGTGTTGGACATATTTGAGAAAGAATTCTGAACTCTTTTCCTTCTGACGATAATGGGATTAGAATGTTTTGAAGGAAGGTTTAAAAAAGGTATGTTTATCAGAAGGGAAACCATCCTGAACTCTGGATCATTTTTATGCACACATGTAGGGGTGGGTTTGATTGGAACACTTCTATTAACATTAACAAATTTAACACTTGGTTAAAATTTGTGGCTTCTTATTTTTTAAACAATTTAAATTAACTCATTGATGCCACATTTTAATATATGTTAAAGACTACCTCACCATGTCCGTGAACCTCATAATCTAATCGTAAATGGCACTAGAAAAATAAATGTAATGGTCATTTTATTTTTACTAAAAAGAAATTTCTGTGTTAGTTGTTCCCTAATCTTTAAAATAAGAAGTGGTTGTTCTTCACTTCGGTTATTTAATATCTTCTGTTGAAACCCTATGATTATTTAATATCTGATGTGGAAACCCTAACCTCATTTCTTCGATTTGTGGACTCAAAACTCTTTCCAACTTCATACATCCCCATTTTCATCAGCGCATTCAATTTGATCATTTTTCAACTCCAATCTTTTTTTCCAACTGCATACATCCTCATTTTCATCAGTGCATTCGATTTGATCATCTTTTAACTCTGAAGTAAGTCTCACATACCTTTCTTTCAGTCGATCAATGTCATAGAAGCCCTAATTATCTTTTTTCGATTTTGTTTACTAAAATCTTGCATTACCATCTTGTTTATTCTCCTCATGTTATCTCATATATTCTCTTTACATGTATTCATGCTTATAATGATAATTTTGCATCTCCTTTCATCATGGTGGATTATTTCTTAGGGGGTACGTCTTAAGACACTCCCTTGACATCAAAATAAGTATGATACATATCAAAGATATGGGTTCACAATTATTGTTTGAATTAATATATTTTCCTTGAAGGGGCTTTTTGTGTGAATTGTGGATGGCCATCCTAGGTGAACAAGGTAAGTGTTTTATGAATTTCCTTTATTTTACCTATCATGAAATTCTTGGGCTTTGTAAAATGTTTTCAAAATTTCCTTTACATGGAATTGTGGGTGTTGATAGATTTCATTTTCTACTAAAATGTTATGTATGTCATGTTTTTTTTTTCAAAATTAATATGAGGATATTTTCAAATGAATTTGATGATAAAAGAAGGGTTTTGAACCTATTTTTATTTCTAATGAATATAAAACATTTTTTAATGGTTTCTTTTTAATTAAAGAGTTTTTTTGGTTTTGAACTAACTAATACGAGAGGTATGCTTTATTTCTAATGTTTTGACCCTTTTTGGTTTTCAATAAATGGTTGTATCTTTTTTTCAAATTTGGATTGAAATGCTTGTTTGATACCATATAAAAAGGTTTTATAGATGTTGTGATACCCTCATTTGTTATCCCCTTGGTATATAATATGTATTGTATATACTTTTTACCTCGATGGGATGTTTTATATTATTACATGATACTTTAATAAATCAACAACTATTGGTTCTGACATTTATTTTCCATTAGTTCCTTTATGATGGTTATCTTAAAGAGAATCAGATAGTCATTAAGATGAAAAATAATTAATTAATTAATGAATGTGTGTATCTTAATAATAAAAAACTAATAAATAAATGAATGTTAGCCATTTAATGTTTCATGTACATTGCATGTATGGTCGTTCATGAGCTTGACCAAGACCTGTGTATGTATTTGATGTTTTAATTTAATTTATTGAATGAGTGTGCAATTAATTTATTATTAATTTAAATATGATGGCCTGAGAGTCATCCCTCTCTACATTATTAATTAAATCATGCGTGTCCAAGGATATTTATATAATTCCCCTTTAACAAATCATTTAGTTCCCCTCACCTGTACATGAGTTATAAATATTTTTAATTAATGGATTTTCTCAAGTGTGGAGGCGGTTCAAAACAGAACCATAAGCAGGTCAACCTCGGTGTTAAACATATGGATAGGTGGAATTCTATATCTCATTACAATATTAGAAATTGGAGTTATTTCCCCTAGTCCATGGGTTGATTTAATGTCCTCTCATTAAATCAACTATTAAATAAATCTCATGAATGGGTCATTTAATTAATTAATTATTTCTATCTATGAAATTATTTGTTTTAGGTATGCAAAACCATGATCACGTAAATAAATAAATTAATGTAAACAGACAAAATTTAAATGAATGGATTGTGATTAAAAGTTTTAACAATCATGGTTAATTAATTAAGTAACATCCACTTAATATTAAAAATACATGTAAAGGATAAAATAAGATAAAATTGATTCATAATAAAATTAAAATCCCTCAATTAAATATTAAGTCATGTTTGACCTTCCATTACTTGATTATGAATAAAATCCTTAGAATTAAGTGTTTGACCAACCCCCATTGGGACACTTACTTTTAACATGGAGTTATTTTAAAGGTTATGGGTTGACTTTACCATCCTACATCAGGATATGTAGCCCTTGTTGGACTTCATGTAACATGGAGGCAAGTGTTAAGAAAATACAAGTTAAGATTTTAGGATAGGGGAGTCCAATCAATGGATCAAGGATCTGCAAGCCCAAGGTTGGAAAAGACCTACCTACCTAAATACCATCAAGTAGTTTGATCAACCCTCTTTGGGGTTATGAAAAGGGTCATATAGATCCTTTCCACTAGACTGTCCTAGTACCTAGAAATTCTAAGTTCACTGGTGAGGGTTATTGAGACTTGATAAGATAGTGGGATATTTAATTAAATTATTATTTCTCACAAAATTTTTAATCAATAAATGGTACTAATAATCTACTCTTTTAATTGAATAATAAAATGGAAATATCACCATCAAAAATATCCTTATGATCAATATTTGAGAAAGAAAACCTCTTAACTAGAAGTAATATCCAGGAATAGTTTAGACACCTTCAGGTTGTGTTATTCCATGAATGGAAGTCTTATATGCTATAATACTTAATGTCAAATTCACCTGCTAAAGTGTTGAGTGCTGAAATAGTCCTTGTCTACAAAAAACATTTGAGTGATGCAATCAATTTTCAATGTTTAATCCTTTCATTTATGTGTAGTAAACTTTTGAAATCTTATTAAAACATGGATTTTTATAGCATTATTGGGCACTATAATGACCCAAGTTTTTCATAAATAGATTTTACATCATTTTTTTGGAACATTTCATACTTTACATAAATATATGCTCAAAGACCGTATTGGTTTATTGGCTTTGGAAACTTGGAAAAAAATTCTAATATGGAGAAAGATCCTTAATGATTTCTACAAAGATCTCCCCCTTTAGTATCACTACCTAAACCCTTTATTTATATCCTAGGAAAAAGAAAACATATGAAATGTTTGATCACAGATGCTTAGTAAGGGTAAATATGGAGAATGTCAGGCAAAACATGAGCATAAGAACGTAAAAATATGAACGTAACTTTTAAAATCCTACCGAGTATAACAGATATAAAAATATCTATTCATGGAATAAATCTTGGTATTATATAAGACATAAATTATAAATGAATCAAGAGTATAAGCTAAGAAAACATAACATAGAATAAGACCTGAAATTTGTGTCAGACACATAAACATATAAAATGTTTTACATAATAGTATAGGGATCACTACCAAGTCCATATTAGAAGTATGAGTTCTATCCAATTACATCTTGGTAGTCATGTTTCACTCCCATGACCATATTAGTAGTCAAGGTTCAATCTTAAGACCATCTTAGTAGTCAAGGTTCTCTCCCAATACTATCATGGAAGACAAAGTCCTTCAATGAACCAAGTTTGTTCCTCGTTCCAGTCCTAGCTACCTCATAAGATATAAATCTTTACCCATTGCATTGTAAGGAGATACAGGTCCTATACATCACATAATGAATACCAAACATATGTGTTCCACAATAACCTAAATCATATCATAACCCATAAAAAGAAATGGGTTTCATAAACATTTAATCATAACATAACTAATAGAAAATAAATAGGTTTCTAAATCATCAATCGATCATAAACATAAATCATTTAGAGAAAGAATAAGAATGTTATCATTGTATCATATCCCCAGTGAAATATAAATAACCTCAAATACTGTTTTCTTAGATGGAAAATGATTTTTCAACGATCACTTGAAATAATTCTTGAGTAAAATATCTTTTCTGCTTGAGAAACACTTTTAAAATCATACAACATTAATCAAAAAATTTTCATTGAAAATAACCTTGAAAAATTATAAAGTATTATTTTTTAACCCCTTTAAACATCTTTGAAATACATTTTCTTTAAAATACATAAAATATCATTTAAAACACTTTTCAAACCATATTTGAAAACATTGTTTGGAATGAACACAGCTTTCCAACCGAAGAGAGATTAATATTAAATAAAGCTTAAAATATCATGAAAATAATGATATTTGTGATAAAACATGTCAAAGGGTATTATTTACACCTCGTAAAATAATATAGGTGAATAACATAACATGTGACTCTATGAAGGAAAATTGTGACAAAATTACCTTACCGATTTTGTAACTTTTAAGCTGGAAACCTCATAAAAGAGAGATCATAAAATAGATATGTAAATACCCATAAATTTAAGGATAAGGCTCATAAAATAAATTCATAGTATATAAAACACATATAAGTCAGAGGTGGTGAATATTTCTTGTATCTAATGGAAAATAAATGTGAGATGGAAATCCCTTACCTTAAGTCTTGCTTTCATTCACACAAGTTAAAAACTCATGTATAATAAATATAAGTTTATTATACATCTAACATAGAACCATATTAATATACATAATACCATATATGATTTAATTATGACTTTATATTACTTAATTATTAACAATTCCATGTTACTGTTATGTCTCGGGTAAGAACCACTTTGGTTTTCATTCATGTTCTGACTTGTTATCCTTGGTCCTCTTACATAGATCATGATTTCATCATCTCTATAATGATAATAATGATATAAATATTGTATATATATATATATATATTCATTATATATTTATTCATATTGATTCATAAAAGTTATAGATACAAAATAAAATACACAGTTCATAGAGATGATAGGTTTTATGTACACATGAACGTGATTTTCATTTTCTTGTCGGGTTAAAAGAAGGGAATTTTTTTGATATATTATCATTACAAAATAATTTTATTTCATATATAACATATATATTCATAAAATTCATACTTATCACCATCCATGTGAAATATAGGTGAATAAAAAATCATATCGCATCGTGAAGATGGTAAGTCATACGTACGCATGAGAGACATTATCATTTTCCCAAAATATTATATGGATAATAAAAAGGTTGAAATTATATTATCATTACATAAAAATAATTATATCATAAATATCATATATAAATATTAAACCCATCATAATTACCACTCATAAAATATGGTGATGGAAAATGAATTGAATCACTATGTGGAGACTGTAAGCCTTACGTACGCACGAGTGATACTTTCATTTTTTTATGGGAAAGAGGTTGTATAATGGTGTGTTCATAATCATAATAATATTTAAGAATTTTTATAATGAATAAGTTATTATTTTATGATATATATCATTGATTTATAGGAGGTATAGAATAGTAGAAAAATATAATGATCGGTTATAGTGATTTCTTCTACTTTGGAACAGCTCCTTTAGATCTCCTCTAACGAACTCTAGAGTTGGTCCTTTGGGAAGACCATCACCTCTATAATGTGTATAGAGAAATTGATGAGGTAAAAAAGTTGGGGTTGTTCAATCTATAAGGCTCAATGTGGTGTTAATACGTGAGGGAGGTGGTGACCTTTTATAATTGAGATGAGGGGCACTTTTGGAATTTCAAAAAATATTAATTTATAATAAAATCAAAATACATGAAAAAGAAAATTTATCAGAATATAAGATGATATAATTTTTTAATATCATCAATAAATACATTTTATATATGTTTTGATGTAATTTTAAACCCCTTATTTTTACAAACCCTTAGTTAACCTTTTTTAATTTTAACTATGCTAATAGAGTTTTTAAGGTTAGGAGAATGTCATTTTTACATTAAAAGTTTAAATTGAACCATAAATGGAAAATTTATTATATTTTAGAACATATATCATCCCCTTTTCCTTATTTAATGTGATTATATTTTTTAAATAATTTAACAAAATATTATTGTCTGAAAATATCATTAGTGCCAATTTTTACACTATTCATTATTTGTCTTTTTAAAAATATCATAACTGCATGATATCTTTGAACCAACTATATTAAATTATCCCTAAAATTTCATATTAATCCGAAAAATTTAGTTATGTCATTAATTATGACAAATTATATTTATTTTAATTTTTTAAATATCATTTATTTGGTATTTCTATTAATTAAATTAATATTGCATCATCATTGTATAAGCCTTAAAGGTATTTATTTATTTCTTAAAATTCAAAAATAAATTATCATAATAAATAAAAAACATTTTACCTTTAAAATTACTATTTATTTTTGAATTTTTCTTCTATATAACCATATATTAAAAAAGATATGGTTTTTGAAAATATGAGTATAACATCTTTAACTTTTCTTTAAATAAACTATAATAAATGTCTCTATCTAATCTAAGTGTCTTAAAAAGGTTATAATTTTTACCCAATTATTATTTTGGTCAAAAAACACCCATCCAATTAAATTATTAGAAGTGTTAAGGTAATTTTCTATTATTTATAATATCATTTTTACCCTTAATTACCTAATTTACCTTTTACCGTGTTAATAAAAAATTACTAAAGTTACTATTCATAATACTCAAAAATAAAATTATCCTATTTTAATAATTTGTACCCTATGATTACAAATATTGAATCCATTTTTAAAAATTCAAAACACATAAGTTTGAGTAATTAATTTAAAATTAATCTCATTGAGGGGTGAGAAAATAGGTTATTAATGCTAAAACAAACAAAAGATTGAAAAAATTTTATATCTAAATTAAATGTAAAATTCATTCCAATGAACTAAATTATGTTAACTGAAAAATTATGATCTAATTATAGTTCAAAAAAATCAAGAATATAAATTAACACTATAAATTATTTCAACGAAAAATGACTTTTTCAAGAAAAATTTAGTATTTTTTACTATTCATTAAAACATGAAACTTATCAAAACAATACCAAAAATTAATCCAAAGTAAATTTTCATATTCCTCTTAAATATAATAAGTTTATGTTTTCAAATAATATATATAAAAGTTTTTTAAAATTGGATTAAAAATGTATTCTCCATTAAAAGGCGATAAAATTTCCCTTTTGAAAAATATAGGTTTTTATGCATGAAATTGGGTTGGTTCTTATCTTATGACTATAAAATCTATTAGATAAATATAAAAAATATTTTATTTAATATATAACAAATATATTTCATTAATACCATTCATTAGTTGTAATTTATTGAATTTATTAAGAGAAAACGACTTTGGGAGCATAAAAATAAAAAAATACTTTATATTCAATTGGTGTATATTTTCATTTCTAATTAATTGGTAACTAATGAATTTATCATATAAAACATATATTTCTATAAGATAGTTAATACTAGTAATAAAAGCTAATTTAACATCTAGTTTATACCTATTATATTAAATAATAATATTTTAATAATATATTATTTTTCGGTAAAACACGGTCTTGCGTGTAACGCAAGCTATCGAAAGAACTCGACATTGTGTATAACACAAGCCAAGAATAGTATTCTGTATACCAGAATCTAATCTAAGTTTTTTGTTTAGTAAAACCTTGACTTTTTCTTTCATATAAAGAAATAATAACTTGGTTCATTCATATAACACAAGTTATATTCAGTGTTGTGTGAAATACAAAATATTGAAAAGGTTAAATTAACTCAAAAAAATATTTCACAAAATATCAAGGTGTTACAAGAAACTATGTGGTCTTTAATATGAGAGATATAAAAAAGAAAATTTTATTATCTCCAAGGCACTCTTTCAGAGAAATATTAGAGAGGGTTCCCCAGATAGGCCTCACATAGTCAAGCTCATTTTCTACACTGAGTATCAAGAGGTTCTAGGGTTTAAAATCCCTGAAGAACTGGGAACCGATCTCATTCTAGAAACACTCCCTCATATCTTCTACAGATTTTTTGTGAATTTTAATATGAAAAACATTGAAAAGTCTCTAGAAAGTCTTCTCACAAGCGTTTTCCAAGTAGATTAGGATACAAAGTATGAAATTCCTTCCATCCTTATGGTGAACAAACATAAAGGGAAAGTAAAAATATTTAATCCCAAAGATTATTCATTCCCTTCCAAGAAGAGGGATATCAATGGGAAAGAAATGGAATATTATTTTTTCTATTACACATGTTGCAAGAAGGTCCACTAGAATAAAAACTACACCCAGATAAAGAAGCAGGGGGAAGCGTCATGTGCATTTGTTATTGAGTTCAATTTATCTGTTTCTAAAAATTTCGTATTAGATACAGATTTTGGTGCTTAATATGCATTCAAATATAGTAAATAAGTAGATTCAGAAAGATTGACCAAGGGTAGGTAGATATATGAGCATCCAATAGATCTAAACTTGTTGTTGTATCTATCATGGACTACCACCTCACGTTACCGACATGAATGATCTTGGTTTTAAAGAGTTGTTATTATGTGTCATCCGTTATCAGAAACATTATTTATGTATCCAAACTTGATACAAGTGGATTTATTTTCAAATTTTGAAATTAATGTTACTTTTTTTATAAATATAACATTTGTTCTGGTAAGACACATTTAAATAACGGTTTTATGTGTTGGATTACACAAACCATGTAATGACAATCGATAATGATACTACTTCACATGACTCACAACACACCCAACTATGAAATCATCAGCTAGGTCTTGTAAATGAAAATCACTTGACTAAGTTATACCAAGATTTAAATTTAGATTCTTTTTTACTAAAACCACTTGGTCTATTTCATGTATGTTTACAAGGTAAGATGACCAAATCCACATTTAGTGGAAAAGGTGAAAGGGCCAAATAGATTCTTGAATTGGTTCACACGGATGTGTGTGGACTATTTATTATTAAGAAAAGTGATCGGTACTCATACTTTTTAACTTTTATTGATGATTTTAGTAGATATATATATGTATACTTAATGAGTTATAAGTCATATTCTTTTGATAAATTCAAGGAATACAATAATGCAGTTGAGAACCATCTTGGTAAGATGATTAAGAATCTCCGATCAGACCATGGTGAAAAATATCTTAATCAATATTTCATTGATTACTTATGGGAGTTTTAGATCCTATCTCAACTCACTCCTCCTCATACACCACAGTGGAATGATGTAATTAAAAATATTAATCTACCTTGTTGGACATGATGAGATTAATAATGAGTCATGAGAGTCTTCAATTATCTTTTTGGTTATATTCATTACAAACAGTAGAAAAAATACTAAACCGAGTTCCAATTAAAGAGATAGATGGTATACCATACCATTTATGGAATGGAAATAATCTCATGTTTACATACTTACATGTGTGGGGTTGTGAAGAATTTGTTATGTACTCTCTGATTAACAATCTTGTACCTCTAGGCACAAAGTGTACATGTGTTGGATACACCAAAGAAAAATGGGATATTTCCTATATGAACCCTCATAAAAAAGGAAATAGTGTAAATACGTGCCATATTCCTTGAGAGGGATCACATCTCTAAAAGATATAGTGGGAGAGAGATATAATTTGATGCAGTTAAGGATTAAGTTATACAAGAGGTGGCACAGGAATAGATTCCATAAAGCTTCATGGAAGAAGAAATTGTTCTAGAGACATACGTTTTACTTAGGAGTAGAAGAGAGGTTAGAGAACTAGAACAGTATGGTTTTCTATCCACTGAGTCTGGTGACTCGTTATTAGTTGATAATAATGATCCTATAACCTATAAGTAAGTATTAATTGACACATATGCTTCCCAGTAGAAAGAAACCATGAATTCTAAAATGGATTTCATGTAGAAAAACCAAGTCTAGATTTTGGTAGATCCTATACTGGATGTAAATACCGTTCAATACAAATGATTATTCAAGAAGAAACTAGACATGGATGGAAAAGTATGTACCTATAAGGAATGACTAGCTGCAAAAGGGTTTAAAAAGCATCAAGTCATTGACTACGATGAAACATTTTCATCATTTGAAATTCTAAAATCCATCAAAATTCTATTTTCCATTATAGAATACCATGAATATGAGATTTGGAAAATTAATTTCAAAACATAATTCCCTAAGGGGAACTTCCAGGAAGATTTCTATATGTCAAAACATGAAGGGTTTGTGACTGTAAAGGATGCCAACAGGATATAAAAATTACAAAAAATCCATTTATGGATTAAAACAAGAATCTAGATCGTGTAAAATTATTTTTGATGAATCCATAAAAGAATTTTGTTTCATAATGAGTGAGTGTGAGCATTGTGTCTACAAATAGTTTAGTGGAAGTGTAGTCATTTTCTTAATAGTATATGTTGATGGAATATTACTCATTGGAAATGAAATACCAATCATACAGTCTATTAAGTAATGGTTGAATAATTATTTTTCTATGAAGGACTTGGTCGAGACAACATATATACCTAGGATCAAGATCAATCATGATAGATCCAAGAGGTTTATTAGATTAAGTCAATGTACTTACATTGATAAGAAACTAAAGGTATTTATTATAGAGCAATCTAAGAGGGTATTGTTTCCAACATCACATGGAATTCATATTTATTGGAAAATTTGTCCTTAAACACATGAGAAAGGAACTATTATGGAAAAGATTTTATAAGAATCAATGATTGGATCAATCATATATGTTATGAAATGTACTTTGAGAGATGTATAATAAGAATTAAGTGTGGTATAAAGATATCAAGATGATCTAGGTGACCATCATTATATGTCAATCCAGACTATACTTAAGTATTTGAGGTTTACTAAGGATGTATTCCTAGTTTATAGAGGATATAGAGAACTAGTCATCAGAGGATATGCAGATGCTAGTTTCCAAACTGATAAAGATGGCATAAAGTCACAAATGGGGTGTGTCTTCACTTTTAATGGAGGTGTTGTGAACTAGAATAGCTCAAAGAAGGCTATAGTCGCAGATTCTACAGCAGATTCTATGTATATTGAATCTTATGAGGAAGATAAAGAATAATTATGTATTCAGAACTTTATCCAAGTTCTTGATGCGGTTCTTAGAAGAAATGATCCTATCACACTATATTTTGATAATACTGTAGTGGTGGATCTTACAAAAGAACTAAGGTCACATTAGCGGACAAAGCACATACTTCGGAAGTATCATCTCTTGTGGTATTTTTATCATAGAGGTGAAGTTGCAGTGAGAATTATTTCCATAGAAGAAAAAATGTTAGACCCCTTGACTAAAACCTTGATTCAGGAGAAACATGATTATCATGTGAGGTATAGTAGACTAAAAGTTGTAGGCAACTATCTCTAGTCCAAGTGGGTGTTTTTTAGAGTTGTTTTCCTAGGACCAACTGTTTTTACTTTGATAACATATATATTTGATGCATTAAGAATCAATAATACTTATTATTACATTTTTTTTATTGTTTTCCATGAATCTAATGTAATAATTTCTTAGAGTATATGTCACATTGATAAGGTCATAGGAGTCCCCCACTATGATGAGAACCATGAAGTGCTATGAAGATATTCTTAAATAATGTTATGTGGTTGGATAACATAGTATGATATGACACATAATACATAGTGTAACATCCCAAGTAAGTAATGAATAATATATATTTTTATTTATGTCTATTAATGAATAAGATAGTGTTTTAGAGGCCTAAAATGAAAATAAATCCAATCTTAAGCATGGAATACACTAATAATTTTAAAAGATTGCTTTACTGCCTTTTAATGGCAAACCATTTTTAAATATATATTTTGAAAATTTTATAAGCTATGTTTGTCAAAATAAACTTATTCTTTATGATTGGGACATCAAAATTTACTTTGTGTGAATTTTTGGTATTTTTCCGATAAATTTCATTTTTTAATGAAGTGGAAAATGTTGTATTTTAATTCAAAACCCTTATTTAATCTAATTTATATATATGATTAGATTATCTTTTCAATTGGTTTTAAAGTTAAATTATAATATATTTTTACCATTTAATCCAATTTTGGTCATTAGGATTAATTTCACTTTGGAATTGGGCATAAACTAATGCCAAACTTTTCATAGATATTATTTCAAAAAAACCCGCTATTTGTTTTGACAATGGGAATTATTTTTAAATCAATTATTTCAATTCATGTGTTTGGAATTTGGTAAAATGGATTAAATATTTGGAATTAGAAGGTCCAAATTATGTAATAAAGACTCTTTTGTTTTTGGACATTATGAATAGTAATGATGGTAATTATCTTTAATTATCTTGATTAATGAGTAATCAGGTAGTTAAAGATAATAAAATAATATCATAATAATAATAAATGACCACAACATGTGTCCTAAGGCTACTGATTGTCTCATGGCCGACCATGGGATTCCTTGTGCCAAACTTGGGGGCCCCATGGAATCACTTTGGTGAGAAAGTGACTTTTTATCTTTTTATTTTTAAAGAATGTTAAATGTAACAAAGAATGTATCACCTAAGTAAAGTATTTTTAATTTTGTCTACATAAATAATATTTTGAACTATAAATATTCATTAGAAATCTAAAAATATTTCCTACATCATAGTATTTTTTCATAATTTTTAGACTTTAAATAAATTAAATTATTTATGACATCATGATGATGCAGCGATTACCTCATTAATAATGGATTTAAATAAAATGGAAAGATAATGTAACATCTAAGACCTACACATGTCCAAAACCTATTTAATGGGTGGATTTAAAACCCTTATCACCTTATCCTCGAAACACATCAATGTGGGACCATTAAAATCCGAAACTCATTCTAAAATAAAGTAACATTTCCTTACTTTCCAAGAGTGCCCCCCCTCTCCTCTTATAAAAGGCCCCCACCTCTACCTCCTTACCAACACTCCCAAAGCCTTTGGCACGGCCAAACCCAGCCCATTTTGCCTCTCCAAATCCATCTCTTACTCCTTGAAGCCTTACATTGGGCAGAAGTCTTCCCAAGGAATCCTTTGAGCTCAAAACAAATGGAGTTACCCGATTTTAAGGTAATGTCTTCACTTGAGTCCTTTTGTTTTATTTTACTTCACCAAACCCCTAAACTCTTTTTATTAATTTATTTTGTAAAAAAACCAGTATCTTCCATATAATAGGATGTTGTTATAAGAATTATTCGAGCTACACTTACACACACCTACATCTAATGGTTAAAGAACATACTGTTTCCGTGGATGGCGAATTTCTGCCTCCCGAAACGATGATTGTTCAACATTATTTTAACACCTTCAAAGGTGGCCATTAATATGTAACTATATTTATATATTATATATAATATGTTTATGTTTTACTTAAGATTCTGTTTTTTTCATTTTTGGCATATCCTTTATGGTTTCCATTATGGGTAAACGCGATATCTTCATTTAAGGAAGTGCGGACTACCGCCCCCTCAAAGTGATTTGATTCGTTAAATACCATATGTGGGACATATAAAGTATGGAGTTATGATATTACATATGATATTATACTGGAATTATAATATACCTTTTTATCATTATGATTCCTTTCTATAAAATACGAAATATTAATGAAAGTAGTGTTCATGTGTACGTACGACTTACCGTCTCCATGAACGGTGCATTTCATTTATTACCTCTAAATGATTATGTAATATTATAAATTCATGTATATACTGGATATATATGATATATACATCATGATTATAACTCTGGATATAATGGATACATGAACTACTTTTAATTATTAAGAGCATATTTTGACTCAAGTACCAATGATCGTTAAAACGAACGTTATTAAATTAAATAATTACATAGTGTTCATGACATGGTAATAAGTGATATAAAAGGAATAATGAACTTGAAAAGGGTTCTTAAGAAAGTATAAATTAACTCAAGTTTATCATTCGGGACATTAAAGAATGACCGAGTCAAGTCGGACCTGAGGTATGGGACTTCGTCTCAATCTCCTTTCATTGAGGCATATTTTGTTTTATACATAACCTTCTTTTATATGGTGTATAAACCCCTTTGACTTTTATATTTATTCAAAAGTAATCTTTTTATATGAATCATTTACTAAACGACAAAAGGGAATGTTTTTTTCGTACATATGCGGCGACAACGACTTCTCCTCCGCCGTGACCATTATTTGAGTTTCGGCTTCCTCTACAAGCCATACCTTTATTTTAATGAAAAATAAATACCATGTTTTACATTTCTTTTATTTTGGTATTGAAAATGGTTTTCATAATGTTTTTATATCAATGTGTTGTATTGATATCTTGTTATTGAAAGGTGTAAATGTTATGTTTCCTTTATGCATGTTTTATGTGATACGATTATGTTGAGGTTCTTGGGCATTATTATGAAGACGGGTGGTTCCGTGATAAACTAAGGGCGAGTGAGCCCGATATAGCTCTCCAATGCATTGGGTAACGCGAAGGAGTGAAATGTTAAGGTTTCTACGAAGAGATTTAGGGAATATACTGTGATGGGTATTCCAAACGCAACCAAGAGGGTTACTCCCTATGTAAGAATGTTATGAATGCCTCAAGTTACCTTTTATGTCTTATGATTTCTATGATTTATTCATGATTTGATGAGGTATGTTAAAGTACTTATGTTTTATGGGTAAATAATGATTTCATTCTTATGTATATATATACCCATGTTTCCTTTCTATATTTTTATATCCCTTACTGAGCTTTTTATGCTCATCCCAAGTTTTTTTTAAATGTTTTTCACAGGTCAAGGGAAAGGTACATGATATGATGATAGTGTCAAGGAAGTGTCAAGAAAGAATCCATGTTTTATTTTAAATATGTTTCCATTTATGGGAAACAAGAATACTATCTTTATGTAACCACTTTGTTTATATGTGGAATGTAATGCAAGTTTTATGATCTAATTCTCTAAAACTCTAAACCCGAAAAGATCCTCAATGTGTAATCTTTTAATAACTAAAGATTAAGTAAGGTTTAAGGCTGGGACCTTATACATAGACTATCAGGTGAGAGTACTTGTAAGCAGATGAGGCTTCTTCTCATGAAGTTCACACTTTATAATCTAAAATATAGGAGATTATGATAATCGACAGGCCTGTAGAAATTCTGCATGTTTTGGTGTTATCAGATATTTATATCTATGAGCATGTGTAATAGTACTTTGACTTTAAGATTATCATTAATACATCTCATTACTCGCACACTTAGATTTTTTTATGAAAACCATGATGACGTATGTTCGCGGTGAGGTAGGGTACATTGGGTGCGTCACGATTGACATGTCATTGATGGATAAGTCAAGGATTTGTCTCTTTCATCTTCATGTAAGCTGATATCTCAACACTTTTATTGGAATACAACTATCGCATTAAATTTCATGGCCATGGTGTAACGAAACGTTCATTTCAGATAGTCAAAGAAAGAAGTATCGATCAAATAGGTTAGTGACACATATATGTAACCTGCTTGATGATATCTTGTGCCAAAAGGATTATAATAAACTGTGAGCCTTCGTATGTGGTTATCGTCGTTGTGAAATTATGTTCTTTCTATTTGGTGTATTAACCCATTATTAGATAGTAATCTTGTACTTTAGGCAAACCCACCTAATATCAACGAGAAAGAATCTTAGAGGGTCACACACTAAGTGTTACCGATGATTTTGATTAAATTCTATTTGAATTTAATTAATTTAATAAATATTATTCTCAAGACAGATGGATAATTTTATTCACTTTTTGTTGATCGAAAATATATATTGATGAATAAAATGTGTACATCAAATATTTATTCATGTTTTTAATAAATGATTGAGGATTTCAAATGGATCAAGATCGTATCCAGTGAAAATATTAAATAACAAGTTAGTTAAATAATATTTTCTATTGATCAAGTTGGCGCGCGCCACAAATTATTATTATTATAATTATTATTATTATTATTATTATTATGAGGAATAAATTCTATTAAAGGCTGTTATTTTATTTAAGGGTTGAAATGCAATTAAATAATTATTTTAACCTAAACTCCATCTCTATAAATAGACGATTATGTCTATTGTGTTGTGTGTACAAAAAACGATCGGTGAAATCGAAATTGAGATTTTTTATGCACAATGAATTCTGTCTTGACTCCTCCTTCTCTATCCCTCCCAATAACAAGAAACACATGAAATATTGCTTTAAGACCAAATTATGAGTGATCAACACAAACAACACCAGACAATCGATTTGTCATAGTAGCACCCGAAGATTGATTGGAGTTTCTTAGAGATCAAAGGAGCATGTGTGGATCACTTTTAGAGTGATTCTATCCTTGGATCCTTACAACACAATAAAGACAATTTGAAATGGTCTTTTTGGATGATCAACATTCACATCGAAGAAATATCCTATTCTCAGGTATTCATTTATATCGACATTAAATAAACTAATTATAAATTTGATGTGCAAGATCATCATTCATGGTTTCGAGAAACTCAAATATTAAAAGAAATTTTAATATATCATCCACCACATCATGTTTCTACTACACCCGAAACCAACAGTGTCTTGGTTAGTAGTGAGTTGTGTAACACTATCTATTTGAGATTTTTTGGTCTCTTGATTCTACCTTTTTTCTTGGGAGAGTGAGCTGATGATTAACTATGGTTTTTCCTCTAGTTTGTTCCCAAATAGGGTTGTTTTCTCTAGGTGTTGACCCATTGCAAGTGGTGATTGGGTCTGGATAGTATTTAGAGTAGCAATGTTATGTGAATAAGTCCAGTGAAGATCGATCATGATAGTTCTGTTTGGATCTCTTTGGTGATGTTGGTTGTCACCACGATATCTTTAGGAAGCTAGATTGGGATGGGAAATTTTGGTCGGTAGCTTCTTGCTTGGATCACTGGTGTTTCTCGTGGGTTTAGAGGTTTCCCTTAGGACCCTTGGGGCTGCATGCGATTTACAGCGGTACCCAGTTGTTGAGGAACACTCCTACGGGCTTGGTTTAGGTTGTGTCATTTTATATAGTGTGAATTAAATGGGGTAGAGTTGTGGATTTAACTCTAGTGTGTTCCTTTCTATCCTAGGAGGGCTGGTGTTCATGGGAGACAACCAAGTGTGATAGTAGCGACATCTTGGGCGGTGGTTAGATAAGTAGTTCATTGGTTGATGCTTGGATGATCACCAAACTTCATGATGGGGTTGTCAATATTACTTTGACAGCATTAGATGATTACTTGGGAATTAGGTGATTGATGTTGTTGGTTAGCTAGATTTATGGGGAGTTCTTAAGTCAGTAACGAGATGCCCTTACTTGCTTGTTTTGTTCTATTATGGTTATGAGATGGCCGTTAGGATTAGGGATGTATGAATTTCACATTGGTATTAGTTAGGAATGTGTGGCCCTATATTATATGGTCATAGGAAGTGTCTTCCCTTTAGTTAGAGTGTTTTTTGAGTCTGGTAGATTCATGTGGAGGTCGATTTTTCTTTTGATATGCCCGATTTCTTTGTGTTTATTTTATTGATGTTATCTACATAATTGTACTGGTTTACTGAGTGATTCTTTGTGAATTTTCTAAGTTTGTTTTGTCATTTTTTGTTTCAGGATGGGAACTTTTGTGTTTATTACTTTTGTTATATGTTTTGGTTATCATTATAGGACATCCTTGATGACATCGTCTTAGAGAGCGACTCAAGGAAGTGCAGGTATGTGTTTTAATTTTTTTATAGTTGTTTAAATTTTGAACATGTTTTTGGTTTATAATATCATTAATTTAAGTAGTGTGAATCACATTGATTCACGTTAAGGGATGGTCAGTTGTCATACCTTGTAGGTGTTTTCCTATTTAGCATTTAATGGCCAAATTGATGATGGTTGATGGTGCATAATCATCATGAGGTTAGTTTTTAATTTTCAAGGTGGTAAATGTGTGTTTTTTATGCATATTATTGTATGTTCAGGCACTTTGATTTTCAAGGTGGGGAATTTTGAGATTTGGTTTTTATTTTTTGAAAATTAAATCACATTTTTTTAATATGTGTTTTGGGTTAGTGTTTCTCTCTCTCTATTATATTTGTGTTTTTTTTTTGATGTGTGGATTATATTTGATCTAATGGCATTACCTCCCTTCACTACTATAAAAATGGGCAAGGGAAGTTCCACCTTTTATCAGTGCTAAGTAAAAAGTGCTGATAAAGGTAAATATTTATCAGCGCTCTTCTAGTGCTGATAAAGAAGCCCTTTATCAGCGCTAAAAAGGCACTGATAAACGAACCCTTTATGAGCGCTAAAATTTTAGCGCTGATAAAGAGATCCTTTATCAGTGCTAAAATTTTAGGCCTGATAAAGGGTATGATTTATCAGCGCTAAAAAATCACTGATAAATAAGCCCTTTATCAACGCTGATAAAACCATAGTCCCATATTTTATAAAATCGATTGCATAGTATCCTTTGTTTATCGTTCCCTCAAGATCTCACGGTACTGTAACCCTGCGACAATGAGGAGACCCAAAGCCTGACGTACATTGACATTACATTACATTTGTGGAATAATTATTACACAATAAAAACACACACACAAGGACCGTAATAGTTTAGTGTCTTTGGAAACTCGGAATATAATCTTCTAATCGTGGTGAAAGATCTTCAAAATCTCCCATAAAGATCTTCCTTTTTTTAACTAAAACATTTCTTTATATCCTGTGGAAAAGAAAACATAAAAGGGTGAGCTCAAATGCTCAGTAAGGGTAAACAAAAGAAATATCAATCACATCATATACATAAGCACATAACTTTTGGAAATCTTAACCTGAAAAAGAGATCATAATTTCATAACATGGGATAAATCATGGCAGTGAAATGTAGTCTCAATAATCATAACATAAAACATGAAACTTTGTGGCATGCACACATAATCATAGAGAATCATATCTTATTAGTCAAGACTCATTACCAAGACTATCTTAGTGGGAAAAGTCCCTTTCTGAACCAAGTCACCCTCGTTGCAGTCCTGTTTCACTGAACCGGTATAACCTACCATTCCAGCCATGTCTATCTCATGAGATATAAAATATTTACCCAATGCATTGAAGGGAGATATAGGTCCCACCCATCTCATAAAGATACCATTCTTATGTGTGCCAAAAAATCATAAATCATACATCATTGCATAACCCATGTAATACAAATGGGAATCTTAAACATCATGACATCATAAAACAATTCATATAAGATAAAAGAATTCATAAAAATAATTCCATCAAAACATAATCAAATCAATTTAATAATAGGCATAAAAACAGAACCCTTTATTATCTTAGATGGAAAATAATTTTGATAAAACACTTGAACTCCATTCTTGAGGAAAATATCCTTTCTTCTTCAAAAACATTTTTCTTTTCTTAACATGTCATACAAATTTAAACTAAAAGAAGTTGATTAAAAATAATATTTAAAACTTTTAATGGAATCTTCTTGGAAATAATGTTTTAAAAATCCATTCATGCCGTATAAGTTAAAAAAACATTCTTCGTACTTTTGTCGGAAAAGTCAAAAAGTACCTCGTATGAAAAACGAAAAAAGATTCCTTTCATATCTTTTACTAAAAACTTACCGAAGGGTAAAATTGGATTTAAAAAATAGTAGGTGGATGGAAATAATATTACATACTGAGGAAAACATGGATGTGGATGAAAAAATACACCCCAGTAAATACCAAAGTATAAACAATCTCGGATAAAAATGAGATTGTGATATTTCCCTTACCTTAGGTCTGATTTTCTTCGTAAGTGTCCGAACCTCCAGTATAATGATTTCAATAATGTCATTGACTTATTACAGAATCATATTCATTGTTATGATATCATATATGGTTCACTTATGACTTTATATTACCCGTTCTTTTGTAAATTCCATGTTAAAGAGCATTTTGGGTAAAATTGTTTCATTTATCGAAGGTGTTTGGACTTGTTGTTCTTGACATTATTATTACTTATATCATGATTTAATTACTTCCAGAATATAAAAAATGATTTATATATCATATATATTCAGTATATATATATATAATAGAAAGATAAATAAAATAAAACACACCGTTCATGGAGATGGTAGTCCGTACGTACGCATGAACGCTGTTTTCCTTTCCTTATTGTCTTGAATGGAAGTATGTAGATGACATACATATATATATACATAAATCCAGTAGATTTACCATGTCATATATTCCATTATTATTCATTATATATACTTTATAATCATTCTTAAATGGTTAACATGGAGAATGAATCTCATCGCGTCGGGGAGACGGTAGTCCGTACGTATGCACGAGCGATGATATCGTTTCCATAATTATTGAATTGAATTGGAGTGGATGATAAAATATATAAGAATAAATATGATGTTATAATAACTATGTATAGTTATTATTTACACCATTATACCCATCCATGTAAGGTGGTGGTGTAAAAACAGATTACACCACGGCGTGGAGACGGTATTCCGTACGTACGCACGCGCGGTGATTTTGTTTTCTGTAGGATGGATAGAAGGTGAAAATGGGTTGTTTCATATTTATAATAAAAAATCCATATATTAGTGATACTGATGTTATTACTTTATAATGAAACAACTAAATAAGAATAAGTTGTAGAAGAAAGAAGCTTGAAAGAATCGGGAGAAGAAATTACCTCTTCTTCGATACGCCTCTTTGAAACCTCCTCTTAGGGCACTAAGATTGGTCTTTAAAGAAGACCAGAACCTCTAGGATGTTTCTAGGGAAGTGGGGAAGATAATTTTTCAGGGTTTGGCCGAGCTTGAAGGCTCAAATTGGTGTGAGGAGGAGAGGGAGGAGGTTCCCTTTTATAAGGGAGGAGAGGGGCGCCTTCGGAATTCATAAAAATATTAATTTATAATAAATCTAACCCCACTTACAAACCTCCAAAAATGACTCATATTCGAAGATTATATGATATAGGGTTGTAATCTCATCAACCAATCAAATTTAGACATGTTTGGATCTTATTTTAAACCTTATCATTTTGATTTATCCTTATTTAATCTATTTAAGTTTATTTGTGGTAATAAAATTATAAATTTTAAATTATAACAAATAATTACTTATTTGTTGTGAATTTTCCATAATTTTTTACGTTATAATATTATAGACCATATAAATTTAAATTTATAATTTTTAAATATTTTTGTGATTTTTAAACAATTTTATAATATGTTATTTTTATAAAATAACAATAGTGTCAATTTTGACACTATTCATTTATTTGAATTTAAATAAAATATATACAGAAGATATGTTCGAACTAAAAGCTTTAATAGATTAATCAAAGGTCATATGTATCTATAAAATTAGTGGATAACATTAAATAGTTCATATAATATTTATTTTATTATTTTTAAAACCATTTATTTGGTTTATCTCTTAATAAAATAATTACTACAACATTTTGTATAATTATTTAATATACTTATTTGTTGCATAAAAATTTAAAATAAAATCCTATGATGAATATAAATATATTAAATTTCACAATAATACTTTTACTCGAATTTATCATCTTAAAATCACAATATTTAAATTGTTATATTTATTAAATTATAAAGGTGACAACTTTGGCATCATTTAAAATAAAATAATATAAGTGTCATAATTGCTTGTATAAGACTCCAAATGGTCAAATATTCGACAATTGGATGATTATAGTTTACATTTACATGACCAATAAGTTTTGGTCAGGTTTTTGTGCCTTTTATGGTCACTATTAGTTTAATAAAAAATATATTCTTGATTTTTCACTAGATAAATAATTTCTGCATCACTATTGTGTCACAATTAATGATCATTATTTAATCCCAAAAAAATTCTAAATAAATTCTCATGATGTATATAATTTCGTTATATTTATGTAGACTATTCATGTTCTAAGTTTTATGATGTTTATCATTAAGTTAAAATTATTATACATATAAGATTTAAGAGAGTGACATGTTGTCACTTTCTTTGGTTTTAATAATAATTAAATTATTTTCATGGTCAATAGTCCATAAAATGAATCTAATCCGACCCTTAGTTGATATGAGTTTACTTTTATCCATAAAATAGAATTTTGGCATGTGTTAGGGTAATTTTATAATATTATATTTACCCTTAATTACCCGATTTACCTTTAACTATGGTAAATAAAATTTACCGTAGTTACTATTCATAATTCCCAAAAATAAAAAGTAGCCTATTAACATAATTTGGACCCAATGATTCCAAATATGGAATCCATTTTTTAAAATTCAATACACAGAAGTTTCAAAAATTAAATTAAAATTAATCCCGTTGTCGAATAAAAACGGGTTTTTGTTTAAAACATTGCAAAAGATTGAATTGATTTAACCTACGAATTCAAGGTAAAATCAATGCTAATGGCATAAATTATATTAAATGGTAAAAATATATTCTATTTAAACTTTAAAACTATTCAATATTATAATTTAACCACATAAGATATAATGATGAAAAAAGTTGTTTTTAATTAAAATATAGCATGTTTTTACTATTCATTAAAATATGAAAGTTATCGGAAAAATATCAAATCTTTATCTAATGTAAATTTTTATATCCTGATTCAAAAGAATAATTTTATTTTTTCAAATTTAAAATATAAACATGTCAAAAACTATATTTAAAGTGGGTGCGCCATTAGAAGGCGGAAAAACTGCATTTTTTGAAAAATACTTATTTTACCTGAAAAATTTATTTTGTTCTTATACCATGTTCTAGAAAATGTGTAAGATGAATAATAATGTTATAAAATTCAAAATTTAGTTAATACTATTCATAACGGCTAGTTCATGACAATATTATAATAATATATCATTGTTTATTAAAACCCGGTATTGCGTACAACACACGCTATCGAGGAAGGTCGTGATTGCGTGTACTGCAAGCCAAGTCAGGGTTGCGTGTTGTGAAAGAATCCTTCGTTGTTTCGTATAACATAATACAACCATATTTCATTTATACATTGAATATATATATATATATATATATACTCAATGTTGCGTAGAATAACTATTATCAAAATTGTGTGTAACACGGTCCAAGAATAGTGTTGTGTATACTGCAAGATAATATGGTGTTGCGCATAGCACAAGGTAATCATGGTGTAGAATACAACACAATACATTAATGAAATTAAAATAATATTTTTCATAAAATCTCGGGGTGTTACAGACAAATCCCCCCCCCCCCGATCTTCTCTATTTCAAACCTCTGCCGCTTGCCCTACTCCGCCGCTAGCTCTACTCCTTATCCTCCCCCTCGAACCCCTTCTGTGGATCCTCCTCCCCGCGAACCCTACTCCTCCATTTCTCAACGGTTAGCGGCTCCTCCCATGCACCTCCCCATCTGGAAGTCGCACCTTCCCCTCCCGACGTAGTGCAAAAGGCTCCATGACCACTCAACGATTTTTCTCTCCTTCCATCGTGGGTGTGATCTACTCTAGGTAAGTGTTCCACTTTTGCTTTTAGGTTTATTTTTGGTAATTTCTCTCCCTTCTCTACATGTGTTCATCCTTTCAAATCTCATTTGGCCAATGATTCAATGAATAATTGGTGAATGGTCATTGCACATTCCATAGTTGGAATCACAGATCACTCCATGTGAAAATGAGACATGGGTAGTGCTAGTCTTTTTTAGACACACTGTATACCCCTAGGGACACATCATGTCATCCTTTGAGGATAGTTTTCAGCTCTATTTCCTTTTATTTCAGTTTTGTTGTGGTATTTTTGAGCTTTCATGGACTAGTATTGGTGGATTGTGTTCCCTTGGTCCATTCCTATGAGGGCTTGATGCAGCTTCATGAACTCGTCCAAGGATGTTGGCCCCTCTATATCTTCTTAATGATCTGGGTAGTGTTTTTGAGTTCCATTATTCTTGATTGAGTTTTATTAGTCCACTTATATGATGGTTATTATGGAATTAGTTCCCATTCATTGGAACTCATACCCCTTAGTGACTTGGAACATGTATCAATTCAAGGGACCTGGAGCGATCCTCATTTATTTCATGTTGTCCCTATATTGGGTTTGTAGAATTGGAATCACCAACAATTACATGGGAATTGATCTCCTATATTGGAGGATGATTCAAGTAGGGTCTATTGTCCCCCAGCAAGCCTTAGGTATTAACCCCATCTTTTTTATAGTGATTTTATATTTCAGATGGTGTATTAGTCTGATGGAGCGTGCATCTCAGATGAACACTATCAGTTTTCAATATAATTATTCTATAATGAGTGGTCTCAGTTCACTTTTATGGGGGTTAGTATGGAATATGATCCTGAACAATGGACCATAGGTTACTTAGTGACCTGGAGCTTGTATCCCTCTGAGAGGCCTGAAGCAAACCTTATTTCCAATATGTTTTCTGTGTGTTGGGTTTGTTGCATTGGCATGACCAACAATTACACAAGTGTCTATCCCTTATCTTGGCGTTGACCCCATATATTTATATCATGAGCTGATATTTCTAATGGGGTATTATTCTGATGGAGTGTATATCTCGACTGAATACTCTTAGTTACCTATGTGATTTATCTTGGCTAGATCAGATTAGTGTGACCTATAGGATGAGTTTCGTCATTGGAATTATAGCTTTTTTAGCATTTCCTCTCGGAGGAGTGTTACGTTGAAACCCTGAGTGGATGTACAACTACAAGTGGTTGAGACATTTTTTGACTCAGAGTATTTTGTGAGTATGTTTAAGATATCCTTGGTTATCATTATGTCTCATAACTTGTTTGGAATACTGGTGTTTAGTGACATAAATACTCTCGATGCTTTATGTATGGTGTTTCTGGGGTGTCCTATTGGGTATTGTAATACTCATCCCTACAAGGGATCTTCCCATACATGTCATGTCTTATACAGAAGATGGAAAATTTCATAGAGTCCTTGGTGGACTAGGATAAGGTAGAGATTAGTTTGGGATACACGCAATGAGGTGTATACCAATTGTGAATTAACATTTGTCCCCTCCTTCTATGCAGGTCATACATTATTTTCCATTTTTTGGTTGGATTGTATTTGATATCTTTTTATTAAATCCATTAATTTATGTTGTTCAATTCATAGACTGGCCTTTAGTGGTTTGGGGGAATTCAACATGTAATACTGATCTTTGGATGGATATATTAGTGTTCTATGATTATGCCTATGGTTTGAGTTCATATCATAATCTTTTAAGGTAGTGATCTTCTCGGATGTAGGGTTATCAGAACCCACCCACAATAGGTGTGTGATGCAAGTCTCATCTCAAGAGGCATTTTCATTCATAGGTACCTCAAGGATAGCCCATTAATCAAATGAATTTAATATGATTGTGAGGGGTATAGACATATCACATTGCATTTTCTTAACATTCATGCTACAGTCAGAGAGGTAGTTGACGAATAGCTTGGGCAGAGGAAGGAACTGGGGAAAAGAGGTCTGTACAACACTAAAGTGATGGAGGAGATCGGGGAGCAGCATGAGGTGGATGAAACATTGGTTTGATTCTACTAATACTACCCATAACTATTCCAGTCCTATATTGGGAAGTTAGTGGTTTGAATCTTTGATAGTTTTAGTGACTAGAGTATTTTTACCAGGAGGGTCTAGGAGTGTTTAGAGGTATGATCTATTTTAGTTATACTTTTCTTGTAGTACTATTATAAATAGGTACAAGAAAATATTTTTCCTAATTTTTTCAATTATTTTTTTGTATATGGTAGGCGTTGGTAGAGCCCCATGTTAGTGATGTTTGGTATGAATTTGGAATTTCAAGGAAGATAAAAAATTCCCCCATCGAGATGTGTTCTTGAGAGGCGATCCAAAAAATTGTGGGAAAGTTAGTGACTCCTAAAGTGCATAAAATATATGTTTTGTATATGGGGTCCTTTTAATTGTTTGTTTGAGGCCATTTTTATGTGCTAAGGTGTCATAGAAATCCTTGTTTTTAGTGAACTAGTGTGAAATGAAAACGGTGTGTTCCACGAAATATGATCTCATAAAGGCTTCGAGTGTGGTTCTAGGTACGGTTTTGGGGAAGGTGAGGGAGATTTATTTCATATCATTTAGATGTTCATGATAGAATTTATGTTCACTAACCTTCATTTTCTATTTCTTATGTTAATTTGGGTAACAAAACCTATGATATTCCATAGTAATTTTTGGATAAACCTAGGTTATGTAATCTAAATTAACCATTCAAACACTTTTGCAGATAATGACTTTTGTATGTTCTGGTTCTCCTAACCTCAAGGTTGAACAAGTCTCTCAAGCAGTAGCAGTAGATGCTACTCACAGTGCAGAGCAACAACAGTTTTCTGAACTTGTTGCTGCTCCTAGTGTTGAGGCTCAACAACCATCAACACATGTTATTGCTACCATTTCAAATGAACATATTGATGATGTTGATATCGATGAAATGTTCAGATATGAAGGACTGACATCGTAGAAAACTCAGGTGCGTCGTATTTTGACGGTGTTATCCAAAGTTCTTAAGGTGAAAATCACAGACATCAAATTTGATGTCGGGTGGAATGCACGAGGCCAACATTTAAATCCCAAAAATGCTATATTTAGTAGTTACATTGGAATTGTCACTCAGCAACGCATTCTGATTGACATATGGTAACATTATTATATTATTTATTTAATTTACTAGAAAATAATATAATGAAACAGTGTCTTACTCTTCTCAATCTCTTGCAAAGTACATTTATAGTAGATGATTCACACAAGAATTATGTACTAAGGCTTGCAGGAAGGATTTATCGAGGTTTTCGCACTATTCTAACAAAATGTCACCTGAAAGATTCCAAAGGTAAAATAAACCCGAACCCACCCCTTATCTACTCTCACCTAATATCCCAAGAAGCTTGAGATGCATTTATTGGCCGTCGTGGGGATGAGAAGTTTCAGGTACATTGTGACTGATAATACATTGTTTGAGGATATGTGTATTCATCACTTTGATTGTGAATATTCCATTTATGAAACAACAACTCAATACTGAAAATAAGAAACATGCATCAAAACCAACATACCCTTATTGTAAATCAAGGAAGGGGTACACTTCACTAGAAAAGAAAATGGTACGTATTTTAAATTTACAGTAATACTTTTAGGTTTCAAGAAACAAAATCATAATTATCTTTATATATTTATATGTAAATTGATGATTCTAAATCCAAAGACACTTCCATCCCACATCATGTGCTATGAAAGGAGGCACATGTGAATAAGGAAGGGAATCTAGTAGATGAAAACACACAAAAAGTGTGGGAAATATGTGTAAGTATGACATGATAAAAAGTTTTGTTTTAAATTGCTATTACTTAATAATAATTACTAATTTTTCTATATCTAATAGTAATAGGAATTAGCTACTCATGTAGGCAGATGCAGACCTATTATCGACGACTTTGAAGCGGCCAGAACAATACGGTCGTGTCAGAGGTGTGGGGTTTGGGGTGACACCCCGAGTATATTTTGTGAAAAAAAAAACAAACGGATGATATAGATGAAGAAATAAAACGAATGAGAGAAAGACTAGCAACTCTTGAAGAACGATTTCAATAGCAGGGAGAGTTTCTAGAAACTTTTATGGGTGGAAAGAAAGGAGAAGACACAAATCAGAAACAACCAGCGCATAAAGATCATGCCCCACCCCCCACCAGCATTGAGGCGAGCCACTCCCCTCAAAGAGATGTCTTAGCCATAGTAATCAATATTCTAATAATTGTTCCCATGAAATGTGAATCAGAAAAACCCTGATACTTTTTCTATATTGATATTCTACAGGGTGATAATGAATGTGATTTATATCTGTCCACACCCACCTATCACCTTTTAGCGAGGGCCAAGGTGTTCAACATCCCAGAGGACAAGCTGCATAATAGACCACTTCTAAAAGATCATCTAGAAGTGACGATTACTGTAGCTCATGATCCAAATTCAAAGCTACCTATTCCACTTAATTATGATGATATTCATATAGTCTAAAGGGCTATTGGGACATTCATTGCACGGTTGTCACAACTTGTAAGAGTATATGTGGGAAAATAGGTATTTATTTCCATTTTTTTAAAGCTAAACCTTTAACAATTAATGAAAAAGGTCTGAACCAATGAATTTTATTATAGACGGAGAAAGGGAAGGGGGTGATAAGAAACGTGGGCTCAAAAGCATCTAAAGGATCGACCAACCGATCCCAAAGAGCCACTGAAAGCATTATAACACCACCTATTCTCTGACCACATTTACTAGCATTGAAGACTCATGTGGATATGAAGCTAAAATATGGTAGTAGTCATATAGTTTTTCTTGAAAAGAATATATATGGAGAGGAAATTAAAGATTTAATTACTGATGAAAATGTAAATGAGATCCTTGAATATGGTTGGCTAGGAATCACAGTTGTAAATTTATATATGAGGGATGTTTTCATGAATTGATTTTCTAAAAGCTAATATAATGTGCTAATTATGACTAAATGCATTTTATATTATTCTAGAGGTATATATGAAAATTAGTTGAAGGGATTTTCCCATCAGCCAAAATTCGGACTCATTAGTCCTCATACCACCTCAACACGACTAATGAAATTAGAGCCATCAAAAAAGGATGAAATAGTGAAAGGCTTACTGAAAAAATTTGAAAGCAAGATTACAGATGTTAGACTCTTCCTAATACCAACCATTCAGGGGTAAAAATCTATGATTAAATCATATAAATTACATTTTCACTTCTTTTATTACTTATTCTTTTTTGTGTTTTTAGGCAACATTGGCTGCTAATTACGGTGAACTTGGATACTCCAAAGATTTATTTTCTGGATTCAATGCAAGGATATCCAACAAACCGACCACACATTATAGATTTTGTGAATCTGTAAGACACTACATCCTATGTTTTAGGTCTAAAAATCAAGTTATATAATTTATATTATCTTTTACTGAGGATTCTGTTATGATAGGGTGGTATATCAATATCGTCTAAAACATGGAATGAGGACAGAGGCTAAGCATAAGGAGGCGATAAAATACTACATCTTGACCGGTATCAGGGTATATATAATAAAATATCACCATCCAAACACATATCAAAACAATTTACTTATTGTCCTAATGATCAAAGTTTTTGCAGTGTCCAAAACAAACAAACGATAATGATTGCAGTTAATATGTTTGTAAATTTATGAGAGAGATCTTTTTCCATCTACAATCTAGCATCTCTAAAAATGTATTTTAAAAAAACTACTATTTTATTTAAATTATTTATTAATTTCTTATTTATATATTTCAAAATACTACTCTAACTATCGAAAAGCCTCATATTCACAAGACGATATAGATTTGTTCATAAACGAGTAGGTCGCATACCTGTTAGAAGATTGTACACAAATAGCATGAAGATTTGACTTGGGGACGTGTACAATTGGCAGCCATTTTTGAGAGGGGTTAAGGAGATCAAAAGATGAAACATTATTGTATGTAAATGTTCGTAGAAAATTTTAATTGTTATTAAATAAAAAAATACTTTCTCAAATGAGTCTTTTTTCTATTTTAACAGATGAAATGCACCTATAACATGCAAGAATGACGAACCACTTTTCTTTGGGCTTTGGATAATAAAAAACAATAAAATCTCTAAAATACATTCATATCTAACCAAATACATTCTTTTTGTGTTGATAATTTAGTAGAATGGTCCATGGGTCATTTTTTACGTGTATGAGTTAACCCCACCTCAATCTGAGGCACGGTGTGACTGGTATCACTCAAAGTGTCTCTCTTTTGTTTAAAATGGACAATATTTTAAGTGAAAACAACAACTGACTTATGGAAAACCGACCAAACGCATTCTGAGTGTGTTTTTACTATAGTATAATGATGCATGAGTAATTGTTTACATGTAAGAGTCAACCCTGCCTCAATCCGAGACATGGGGTGGCTGGTATCACTCAACGTGTCTCTTTTTTTAATGGATAAAAGTTTATGTGAAAACAACAAATGACATACGGAAAACCGACCAAACGCATTCATATTGTTTTGATACTTTAGGAGAATGATCCATGGGTCATGTGTGATGTGTACGAGTCAACATAGCCTCAATATGAGGAACAATGTGTCCATTATCACTCAAAGTGTCTCTCTTTTGTTTAAAATGGACAGAATTTTAAGTGAAAACAACAACTAACATACAGAAAACCAACCAAACTCATTCAGATTGTGTTCATAATTTAGGATAATGATACATGGGTCATGTGTAACATATAAGAGTCAACCCTATTTCAATTTGAGTCATGGTGTGTCCGGTATCACTCAAAGTGTCTCTCTTTTGTTTAAAAAGGACAAAATTTTAAGTGAAAACAACAACTGACATATGAAAAACTAACCAAACAAATTTGGATTGTGTTGATAATTTAGGAGAAATATCCATGGGTCTTGTGTGACATTTAAGAGTCAAACTTTCCTCAATATGAAGCATTATGTGGCCGGTATCACTCAAAGTGTCTCTCTTTTGTTTAAAATGGATAGAATTTTAAGTGAAAACAACAACTAACGTATGGAAAACTAACCAAACACATTATGATTGTGTTGATACTTTAGGAGAATGATACATGGGTCAATTTTGACTTTTAAGAGTCAACTCCACCTCAATCTGAGGCACGGTGTGTCCGGTATCACTCAAAGTATCTCTCTTTTGTTTAAAATGGACAGAATTTTAAGTGAAAACAAAAACTGACATACGGAAAACCAACCAAACACATTTGAATTGTGTTAATACTTTAGTATAACGATCCATGGATCATGTGTTATGTTTAATATTCAACCCCATCTCAATATGAGGCACGGTGTGGCCGTTATCACTCAAAGTATCTCTCTTTTGTTTAAAATGGACATAATTTTATGTGAAAACCACAACTGACGTACGGAAAACCGACCAAACGCATTCTTATTGTGTTGATACTTTAGGATAACGATCCATGGGTCATTTGTGACGTGTATGAGTCAACCCCACCTCAATCCGAGGCACGGTGTGTCCAGTATCACTAAAAGTTTCATTCTTTTATGTAAAGTTGGCAGAATTTTAAGTGAAAACAACAAATGACGTACGAGAAACCAACCAAACACATTTGGATTGTGTTGATACATTAGGATAAAGATACATGGGTCATGTGTGACGTTTATGAGTCAACCTCTCCTCAATACGTGGCACAGTGTGGCCGGTATCACTCAAAGTGTCACTCTTTTGTTTAAAATGGATAGAATTTTAAGTGAAAACAACAAATGACATACAGAAAACTGACTAAGCGCATTTGGATTGTGTTGATACTTTAGGATAACAATACATGGGTCATTTTTTATGTGTATGAGTCAACCCCGCCTCAATCCAAGGCACAATGTGGCCGGTATCACAGAAAGTGTCTCTCTTTTGTTTAAAATGGACAGAATATTAAGTGAAAACAACAACTGCTATACGGAAAACAGACCAAACACATTCAGACTGTGTTGATACATTAGGAGAATGATACATGGGTAATTTTTGACGTGTAAGAGTCAACCCCACCTCAATATGAGGCACAGTGTGGCCGGTATCACTCAAAGTGTCTCTCTTTTGTTTAAAATGGACAGAATTTTAAGTGAAAACCACAACTGACGTACAGAAATCCCCCTTCCTACCATACACACCAAACACATTCATTTTTTTCCTAAAGAAACACATACTATTGAAATAAACACTGTTCCAAAACCATTTTAAAAATACCAATGATCTTAAAATCAATTAAATTCATTCCATTAAAACCATTAAAGCCCGCTCACCCCTTGGACACCACCCCACCCCCTGACACCCCCATGGACATACCCACCCCACCACCCTGGACAGCCCCCACCCCCTGGACACCCCCAACCCCCCCGGATGGCCCCACCCCTCCTAGACACCACCCCACCACCTGGACACCCCCACCCCTGGACACCCCCACCCCCCTTGGACAACCCCCCAACCCCCTGGACCGCCCCCACCCCCTGGACACCACTCCACCCCCTGGACACCCCCACCCCCTGGAAAGCCCCCTAACCCCCTGGACACCACCCCACCCCCTAGACACCCCCATGGACCCCCCCCCCCACCCTGGACAGCCCCCCTGGACGCCCCCAACCCCCTGGACAACCCCCCACCCCTGGATGCCCCCCCTAGACACCACCCAACCACCTCGACACCCCCATCCCCTAGACACCCCCACCCCCATGGACAGCAGGCAGGGCATTTATCTGCATTTTTATCAGTGTTCTTTTAGCTCTGCTAAAGGGTCACTTTATCAATGCTAAAGAAGTGCTTATAAAAAATCCATTTATCAGTGCTTTTCTAGCACTGATAAAGAAGCCCTTTATCAACACCTTTTTAGTGCTAATAAAGACTCCCTTTATCAGCATGTTTTTAGCATTGATAAAGGATCCCTTTATTAGCGCTTTTTTAGCACTGATAAAACCAATTTTGTAGTAGTGATCGTGCACAGCTATTGTGAGGTTATTTATGTTCCCCTCCTCACCATACACATGCCCTAGGTGATGTGCATCTCTAGTATGATGTTGGTATATTTGTTCCAGATCTGGTATTTTGATTCTTATACATGTGGGTTTATTGTTGTTGGGTTGTCTGTGTGAGTGAGTTCTTCCTAGGTGTTCATGTACATTTTGTCCTTGAGCTTAGGATGATGGTGAGTTTCTGGAATTCACTGAGAATGTGGTCCGTGGATGGTATCTCTGATCTGTGTGTGTTGGTGAACCATTTTTTTCTTATAATTCTTTTCATACATAGTGAAAACACTCATGATGATTTTGCTCCATGAACACATATCAATTGGCCGAAGCATGTGAATCGTTGTGTTCCATTTACTGCTCTCCACATTTTGTTTATCGACCATTTAATTATTCCACGATCTCTTTTGGTTTGGAATTTTTGAATTATTTAAATATGTTTTGGAATTTACCTATTGAATTAAAAGTTGTTTTGAGCCTTATGTCTTTCTTGGATTTGTGATCATTGTTTCCTTGATTGGATATTGGTGCTATGTGATTTCTTATATACTTGTATCTAGTTTCCAACCTGGAAGTATATATATGAATCTATTTTCATTCATCATTGATTGATGCTGTTTTGAAGAATATTTATCTACATAATACTATTTTTGTTATGAGAGTTATAGCTGTTTAGTTTTGTTGTATTAACCAATGTTTTGTGATATGTTCATTTTAAAATCATTTTGTAATTGTGGTTATTGGAATTATGTTAAATGAATATATTCATATTTATTGGTTTGTCTGTACGTGAGATTATGAATGAGGCGGAGATCATTAGATTATTGGATATGCCATATTAATGTTTAACTGAGGCATGAAAAATGATTGGACTTTGACTCAATGAGACAGATCTGAATTATCTATTTTGATTTGGTCAAAATTTAAAACAACTACTATTTAAATAAAAAAATTAAAATCAGGCGCATGTTTGGGCCTAGACCGCAGGAAATCTCATTTTTTTATACAGGATCGATGTAAATTGATTGAGGATGACTTGTGTGTCAGAGGTAATATGACCGAGATAGACCTGTCAAAAAATCCACAAATTCGTGGGCCGATCCGTTAGCCCGTGGATTTATATGGGTTAGGGCCTTGAAAATTTAGGCCCACAAACATTCAGACCGCATTTGATCCAACCCGCAAAACTCGCAGCCCGCGCGGACTAGCCCACCGGGTGTCCGCGGGTCCCGTTTGACCCACAATTATAAGTATTGCAAATAATTATTCTTGAAAAATAAAACAAAACAAAATAATATAATAAATTAACATGAGTGTGTGAAAAAAATAGTTCAAGTTTTATAAAACCATACATAAATCATGAAAAAAATTACTCATGTTAGATTTTAAACCTGACGGTAAGGTTGGTCGTAGGATAGATGGCGCTAATGTGGTTATTTGGAAAATAATAGAATTAATGTATTAAAAATTGATACAATAATTATGAAAATGGTACCATTTTGTTTATAATACAACTCTCTACTAATATTTTGATTTATGTATTTTAATTTTCTTATTATAATTATATATATATATATATTAATATGAGTTTTTAAAAGTAACTTAGAAAAAATTAATAAATAAGAAACAATAATAATAAATGTATAATAATATTATGTATTAATATATTTGAATTGAAAATCCAAACATGTATTTATTTTAAAATTTTGATAATCAAGTCTCCAATACAAATTTTCAGTGTAAAATTTCAGTGCAAATTTTGAGTACTGATTTTCACTCGTAAGAGTAAAATTTCAATGCATAGAAAATATAATTTGATGATTTAAATTAGACATTTAAATGGAAATTTTAACTATAATTTTCTAATGGAAATTTCCATTCATAGTTTCTAATGTAAATTTTCAGTGTAAATTTATGATGAAATTTTATAGTTTTTATTTATGTATCATTATATTTTTATTGTAGTTTTAAGTGGACGTTTTTAGTGAAAGTTTATTGTAAAAGTATCTAATGAAAAATTTAAATGTAATTTTCCAACGAAAATTTTAAATTTTCATTTATGTTTTAACATGTCTGCATTGTAATTTTAATAGAAAATCGAACTGCTGAAAACCTGTGAAAATTTGCACTAAGAATTTGCAGTGGTGGTTTGCACTGGAAAATTCAATTATAAAATTTGAGCATGAATTTATTTTAGAACGTTGTTAATAAAATTTTCAGTATAATTATAATAAAAGTCAAATGGAAATTTTTATCATAATTTTAAGTGGAAATTTGAACTAAACATTTCTATTGAAAATCTTTACTGAAAGTTTTTCGTGCAAATTTCCAATGAAATTTTTCAATTAAAATTTACATTTTTAATATATGTATTAATATATTTTTATTTTAGTTTTAATTTTTTGAAAAATTAAATTTTTTATTTATATTTTAATATATCTACATTTTAATTTTATGTGAAAAAATAAAAGGTCAATTTCCAGTGAAAATTTGCACCACAAATTTCTAATAGAAGTTTGCACTGAAAATTTCTATTGAGGTTCAAATTTTTAGTGTGAAATTAAATTATTTATTTATGAGTTAAAATATTTAAATTAAAATTTTAATCATGCATTTATCTTAGAATTTTGTTAATCAAATTTTCAGTATAATTATAATAAAAAATAAGTTGAATTTAAAACTAGAAATTTAAGTGGAGATCCCAATTAAATTTTCAATAGAAGTTTGTAGTAAATTTTTTTTGTCAAAAAATTGTAATGAAAATTTCTAGTAAAAATCTAAATTTTTTATTTATGTATCAGTATATTTTCATTACAATTTTAAGTAAATATTTGAAGTGTAGATTTTCAGTGGAAATTTATACATGAAATTTCCAATATAAATTTTCACAAAAAAATTCAATAGAAATTTTCCTCTATACATATAATAAATAATATATATTACATGTATATGTAATAAATATATTATATGTATTAAATAAATTTATATAATAAATAATAAATATTATATATATATATATATATATTAGTAAATATTATATACATGAGTTGCAGTGTTAACGAGAGGCGCAAGAGTATTGTTATCCATAAACTGGTTTGGACGATCAAGTTAAATGACCCACCTGAGATGATAGTAATCCCATAAATCATCAAAGATATAATCTTTTAATGTTTGTTATTGTTGTTAGGGATATTGTTAATTAAAAACTAAATATTTTCACCAAATCTCAAACATTTCTATTTAATGTTCCACTTTATCATGGTTCAAGAAGCAAAAAAATATTTTCATATATTATTTTTTTAATCCTGTGGGCCGGCCCGTTAGTCCGCGGGTCCCGCATGGTAGGGTTGGGCTTTTATTTTTTAAGCCCTCATTATTTGTGGATCGGGACAGACCGCACAATAAAATCTGCAACCCGCATGATCCGCCCCATGGGCTGACCCGCCCCACCCCGTTAACACCTCTAGACACGAATGAACAAAGTCTCCCAAAATAGAGTTTTTTTAATACATTCTAAAAAAATCAAAAAACAGTTAGGTCGATTTTTTTTCAAAATGCCCCTCAAAGGCGGCATCGCGGATGCCGCCTTTCCACTGGGGCTGAAAGGCGGCACCCGCGATGCCGTCTTTCCCCTAAGAAAGAAAAATTGATTTGTTTTTTGTTTTTTTTACATATTTATTTATATACATAATTCATAAAAAATGTTCAGGAGGATTCCGCCTTTCACCTAACAAAAAAAAATTATTAGTTTTTAAAATTTTGTTTCAAAACCGCCTACTTGAAAGTTAAAAATGTTTCAAGTATGTGAATTTTAATGACTATAAAATATAAACCATAAGACCAATCTAAACGAAACTTTAATCATTAATTAAACATATAACCAATTGTTGTAAACACAAATCATTTCATAACAACTGTTCATGAAAAATAGTTTATCAGCTTTCAAAACCGCCTACTTGAAACTTATAAATGTTTCAAGTAAGTGAATTTTAAAGACTATAAAAGATAAACCATAACACCAATATAAACAAAACATTAAACATTCATTAAACATATAACCAATTGTTGTAAACACAAATCATTTCATAACAACTGTTCATGAAAAATAATTTATTAGCTTTCAAAACCGCCTACTTGAAACTTATAAATGTTTCAAGTACGTGACTTTGAAAGAATATAAAATATAAACCATAAGACCAATCTAAACGAAACTTTAAACATTCATTAAAAATATAACCAATTATTGTAAACACAAATCATTTCATAACAACTATTCATGAAAAATAATTTATTAGCATTCAAAACCGCCTACTTGAAACTTATAAATGTTTCAAGTACGTGACTTTGAAAGACTATAAAATATAAACCATAAGACCAATATAAACGAAACTTTAAACATTCATTAAAAATATAACAAGTTGTTTTAAACATAAATCATTTCATAACAACTATTCATGAAAAATAATTTATTATCTTTCAAAACCGCCTACTTGAAACTTACAAATGTTTCAAGTACGCGACTTTGAAAGTCTATAAAATATAAACCATAAGACCAATCTAAAAGAAACTTTAAACATTAATTAAAAATATTACCAATTGTTGTAAACACAAATCATTTCATAACAACTGTTCATGAAAAATAATTTATTATCTTTTAAAACCACCTACATGAAATTTATAAATATTTCAACTACGTGACATTGAAAGACTATAAAATATAAACCATAAGACCAATCTAAATGAAACTTTAAACATTAATTAAACATATAACCATCTGTTGTAAACACAAATCATTTCATAACAACTGTTCATGAAAAATAATATATTAGCTTTCAAAACCGCCTACATGAAACTTAGAAATGTTTCAAGTACGTGACTTTGAAAGACTATAAAATATACACCATAAGACCAATCTAAAAGAAACCTTAAACATGCATTAAACATATAACCAATTATTGAAAACACAAATCATTTCATAACAAATGTTCATGAAAAATAAATTATTAGCTTTCAAAACCGCCTATTTGAAAGTTAAAAATTTTTCAAGTACGTGACTTTGAAGGACTATAAAATATAAACCATAAGACCAATATAAACGAAACTTTAAACATTCATTAAAAATATAACCAATTGTTGTAAAGACAAATCATTTCATAACAACTGTTCATGAAAAATAATTTATTAGATTTCAAAATCGCCTACATGAAACTTAGAAATGTTTCAAGTACGTGACTTTGAAATACTATAAAATATAAACCATAAGACCAATCTAAACGAAAACTTAAACATGCATTAAACATATAACCAATTGTTGTAAACACAAACCATTTCATAACAACTGTTCATGAAAAATAAATTATTAGCTTTCAAAACCGCCTATTTGAATGTTAAAATTGTTTCAAGTACGTGACTTTGAAGGACTATAAAATAAAAACCATAAGATCAATCTATACAAAACATTAAACATTAATTAAACATATAACCAATTGTTTTAAACAAAAATAATTTCATAACAACTGTTCATTATAATAATTTATTAGCTTTCAAAACCACCTAGTTGAATCTTAGAAATGTATCAAGTAAGTGACTTTGAAAGACTATAAAATATAAACCATAAGACCAATCTAAATGAAACCTTAAACATGAATTAAATATAATCTTAAATCTATTTGTCTATAACCAGCTTTGGGATGAGTATCGGAATTTGAACGAGGGAAGCGTGAGACGTTTCCACCCTATCAACACAATGTGTGGGTACCCCACATTCATGGACTCCAACAATTTTTTCAACCCAAGTCACGGTTTTCTGATTAACGACACGTGCGTCTTCGGGGCGGAGGTATTATTACTCTGCCTTCCCCTCCTTCCCACGGAGTGTCTGTCGATGGTGAGGGAGCCAGTCACCGCCCTCTATAAATGAAAAATCAATGATTTCTCTACCATGACCAACCTCTACTATGAATCCAACTACTTTCTCGGCATAGAATTCAGTTGGAGGATCCAGTACTTCCCCGATAAGCATGCTCAAGGAAAGGGGGAAAACCCCTCTCTCTTTTCCTGCCTTCAGGAGTCAACCCTGGCACTACACAAGAGGCTGTTGGTGAAATATGTTAATCGCACATTGAACCGAAAAAGTTTCAAACATAGTTCACTCTCCCCAGGTAACGTTGTGTTTTCCTGGTCATCGCTGCTCTTGGGATTCCGTCCGTTCATCTCACTGGCCAAGTTCACAGACCCCGAAACCGGGTTCCTCGTGGATGACTCCTACGACATAGAGATGGAGGTGAGGGTGTTGGGCATATTTGAGAAACCACCCTGAGCTCTGTGTGGCTTCCGAAGATAATGGGATGATAATGTTTTGAAGGAAGGTTTAAAAAATTTAAGGGAAACCATCCTGAACTCTGGATCATTTTTATATACACATGTTGGGGTGGGTTTGATTGGAGGACTTCTATTAACATCAAAAAATTTAACACTTGGTTAAAATTTGTGGCGAATGATTTCTTAAACACTTTAAATTAACTCATTGATGCCACATTTTAATGTAAATTAAAGACTGCCTCACCATGTCAGTGAACCTCATAATCTAATTTTGAATGGCATTAGAAAAATAAATGTAATCGGCAATGCCATTTTAGTAACTGAAAAAAATTTCCCACGTTAGTTGTTCACTAATTCTAAAAACAATAAGTGAATTTTCGTTACTTTGATTATTTAATATCTCATGTGGAAACCCTACGGTTATTTAATATCTTATATGGAAACCCTAACCTCATTTCTTCGATCTGTGGACTCCAACCTCTTTTTGCAACTTCATACATCCTCATTTTCATCAGCGCATTCAATTTGATCATTTTTCAACTCAAACATTTTTTTTAAACTGCATATATCCTCATTTTTATCAGTGCATTCAAATTGATCATCTTTCAACTCTAAAGTAAGTCTCACACACCTTGCTTTCAGTCGATCAATGTCACAGAAGCCCTAATTCTTTGTTTTTCGATTTCGTTTAAAATAATCTTGCATTACCATATTGTTTAATCTTCTCATGTTATCTCATATATTCTCTTTACATGTATTCATGCTTCTAATGCTAATTTTGCTTCTCCTTTCATCATGTTGGATAATTTCTTAGGTGGTACGTCTTAAGACACTCCCTTTACATAAAAATAATTATGATACATATCAAAGACATGGGTTCACAATTATTGTTTGAATTAATATATTTTCTTTGAAGGGGATTTTTTTTTGAATTGTGAATAGCCATCCTAGGTGAACAAGGTAGGTGTTTTATGAATTTCCTTTATTTTACCTATCATGAAATTCTTGGGCTTTATAAAATGTTTTCAAAATTTACTTTACATGGAATTGTGGGTGTTGATAGATTTCATTTTCTACTAAAATGTTATGTATGTCATGTTTTTTTTTTGAAAATTAATATGAGGATATTTTCAAATGAATGTGATGATAAAATAAGGGTTTTGATCCTATTTTTATTTCTGATGAATATAAACCATTTTTAATGGTTTATTTTCAATTAAAGAGTTTTTTTGGTTTTGAACTAACTAATACGGAAGGTATTCTTTGTTTCTAACGTTTTGACCCTTTTTTGGTTTTCAATGAATGGTTGTAACTTTTTTTCAAATTTTTCTTGAAAGGATTGTTTGATACCATATAAAAAGGTTTTATAGATGTTGTGATACCCTCATTTATTATCCCCTTGGTATATAATATTTATTGTATATACTTTTTACCTCGATGGGAAGTTTTATATTATTACATGATACTTTAATAAATCAAAAACTATTGGTTCTGACATTTATTTTCCATTAGTTCCTTTATGATGGTTAACATAAAGAGAATCAGATAGTCATTAAGATAAAAAGGAATTAATTAATTAATGAAAGTGTGTATCTTAATAATAAAAAACGAATAAATAAATGAATTTTAGCCATTTACTTTTTCATGTACATTGCATGTATGGTCATTCATGATCTTGACCAAGACCTGTGTATGTATTTGATGTTTTAATTTAATTTATTGAATGATTTTGAAATTAATTTATTATTTAATTAAATATGATGGCCTACGAGTCATCCCACCCTACATTATTATGTAATTCATGCATGTCCGAGGATATTTATATAATTCCCATTTAACCAATCATTTAGTTCCCCTCACCTGTACATGAGTTATAAATATTTTTAATTAATGGAGTTTCTCAAGGTGCGTGGAGGCAGTTCAAAACAGAACCATAAGTAGGCCAACCTAAGTGTTAAACATATGGATAGGTGGAATGCTATAACTCATTCCAAGATTAGAAATTGGAGTTATTTCCCCTAGGACAAGGGTTGATTTAATATCCTCTCATTAAATAAACCATTAAATAAATCTCATGAATGGGCCATTTAATTAATTAATTATTTCTGTCTATGAAATTATTTGTTTTAGGTATGCAAGACCATGATCACATAAATTAATTAATTAATGTACACAGACAAAATTTAAATGAATGTATTGTGATTAAAAGTTTTATCTATCATGGTTAATTAATTATGTAACATCAACTCAATATTAAAAATACATGTAAAGGATAAAATAAGATAAAATTTATTCATAATAAAATTAAAATCCCTCAATTAAATATTAAGTCAGGATTGGCCTTCCATTACTTGATTAGGAATAAAATCCTTATAATTAAGTGTTTGAGCAACCCCTATTGAGACACTTACTTTTAACGTGGAGTTATTTTAAAGGTTATGGGTTGACTTTACCATCCTACATTAGGATAAGTAGCCCTTGTTGGACTTGATGTAACATTGAGGCAAGTGTTAATAAAATACAAGTTAAGATTTTAGGATAGGGGAGTCCAATCAATGGATCAAGGATCTGCAATCCTAAGGTTGGAAAAGACCTACCTACCTAAATACCATCAAGTAGTTTGACCAACCCTATTTGGGGTTATGAAAAGGTTCATATGGATCCTTTCCACTAGAATGTCCTAGTAACTAGAAATTCTAAGTTTAATGGTGAGGGTTATTGAGAATTGATAAGATAGTGGAAGATTTAATAAAATTATTATTTCTCACATAATTTTTAATCAATAAAAGGTACTAATAATCTAATCTTCTAATTTTATAATAAAATGGAAATATCACCATCCAAAATATCCCTATGATCAATATTTGAGAAAGACAACCTCCTAACTGGATGTAATATCTAGGAACAGTTTAGAAACCTTCAGGTTGTGCTATTCCTTGAATGGAAATCTTACATGCTGGAATCCTTAATGTCTAATTCACCTACTAATGTGGTGAGTTCTGAAATGTTCCTTGTCTACAAAAAACATTTGAGCGATGCGATTGATGTTAAATGTTTAATGCTTTCATTTATGTCTAGTAAACTTCTGAACTATCATGAAAACATGGATTTTTATATCATTCTTGGGCACTATAATGACCCAAGTTTTTCATAAATAGATATTACATCATTTTTTTGGAACATTTCATACTTTACATAAATACATACCCAAAAACTGTATTGGTTGATTGCCTTTGGAAACTTGAAAAAAAAAACTTCTAATATGGAGAAAGATCCTCAATGTTTTCTAAAAAGATCTCCCCCTTTAGGATCTCTACCTAAAACCTTTATTTATATCCTAGGAAAAATAAAACATATAAAAAGTTTGATCACATATGCTTAGTAAGGGTAAATATGGAGAATATCCGGCAAAACATGAGCATAAGAACGTAAAAATATGAACATAATTTTTAAAATCATACCATGTATAACAGATATAAATATATCTATTCATGGAATAAATCTTAGTAGTACATAAGACATAAATTATAAAGGAATCAAGTGCATAAGCCAAGAAAGCGTAACATGTAATAAGACCTGAAATTTGTGTCAGACACATAAATATATAAAATGATTTACATAGTAGTCTGGGGATCACTACCAAGGCCATATTAGCAGTATGATTTCTATCCCATTACATCTTGGTAGTCATGGTTCGCTCCCAATATTATCATGGCAAACAAAGTCCTTCATTGAACCGAGTTTGTTCCTCGTTCCAGTCCTAGCTACCTCATGAGATATAAATCTTTACCCATTGCATTGTAGGGAGATACAGGTCTCATCCATCACATAATGAATACCAAACATATGTTTTCCACAGAACCTAAATCATATCAGAACCCATAAAAATAAATGGGTTTCATAAACATTTAATCATAACATAACTCATGGAAAATAAATAGGTTTCTCAAGTATCAATCGATCATAAACATAAATTATTTAGAGAAAGAATAATAATGGTATCATTGTATCATATCACTAGTTAAATATAAATAACCTCAAATACCATTGTCTTTGATGGAAAATTATTTTTCAATGACCACTTGAAATAATTCTTGAGTAAAATATCTTTTCTTCTTGAAAAAAACTTTTAAAATCATAAAACATTAATCAAACATTTTTCATTGAAAATAACTTTGAAAGATTATAATGTATTATTTTTAACCCCTTTAAACTTCTTTGAAATACATTTTCTTTAAAATACTTAAAATATCATTTAAAACACTTTTCAAACCATATTTGAAAACATTGTTTGGAATGAACACAAATTTCCAACCGAAGAGAGATTAATATTAAATAAAGCTTAAAATATCATGAAAATAATGATATTTGTGATAAAACATGTCAAAGGGTAGTATATACACCTCGTAAAAGAATATAGGTGAATAACATAACATGTTTCTCAATGAAGGAAAATTGAGATAAAATTACCTTACTAATTTTGTAACTTTTAAGTTGTAAACCTCATAAAAGAGAGATCATCAAATAGATATGTAAATACCCATAAATTTAAGGATAAGGCTCATAAAATAAATTCATAGTATATAAAACACATATAAGGCATTGTTGGTGAACATTTCTTGTATCTAATTAAAAATAAATGTGAGATGGAAATCCCTTACCTTAAGTCTTGATTTCATTCACACAAGTTAAAAACTCATGTATAATAAATATAAGTTTATTATACATATAACATAGAACCATATTCATATAATTAATACCATATATGATTTACTTATGACTTTATATTACTCACTTATTAACAATTCCATGTTACTATTATGTCTCGGGTAAGAACCGCTTTGGTTTTCATTCATGTTCAAACTTGTTATCCTTGGTCCTCTTACATAGATCATGATTTCATCATCTCTATAATGATAATAATGATATAAATATTGTCTATATATATATATATTCATTAGATATGTATTCATATTGATTCATAAAAGTTATAAATACAAAATAAAATACACATTTTATAGAGATGATAGGTTGTATGTACACATGAACGTGGTTTTCATTTTCTTGTCGGGTTAAAAGAAGGGATTTTTTTGATATATTATCATTATAAAATCATTTTATTTCATATATAACATATATATTCCTAAAATTAATACTTATCACAATCCATGTGAAATATAGGTGAATAAAAAATCACATCGCATCATGAAGATGGTAAGCCATACGTACGCACGAGGGACATTATCATTTTCCCAAAATATTAGATGGATAATAAAAAGGGAGAAATTATATTATCATTAAATAAAAATAATTATATCATAAATATCATATATAAATATTAAACCCATCATAATTATCACTCATAAAATATGGTGATGGAAAATGAATTGAATCGCTACGTGGAGAGGGTAAGCCTTACGTAGGCACGAGTGATACTTTCATTTTTTTATGGGAAAGGTGTTGTATAATGGTGTGTTCATAATCATAATAATATTTAAGCATGTTGATAATGAAGAAGTTATTATTTTATGATATATATCATAGATTTATAGGAGGTATAGAAGAGTAGAAAAATATAATGATCGGTAAGAGTGATTTCCTCTACTTTGGAACAGCTCCTTTAGATCTCCTCTAACGGATTCTAAAGTTCGTCCTTTGGAAAGACCATCACCTCTATAATGTGTATAGTGAAATTTATTAGGTAAAAAAGTTGGGGTTGTTCAATCTATAATGATAAATGTGGTGTGAATAAGTGAGGGAGGTGGTGACCTTTTATAATTGAGATGAGGGGCACTTTTGGAATTTCAAAAAATATTAATTTATAATAAATTCAAAATACATCCAAAAGAAAATTTATTAGAATATAATTTGATATAATGTTTTAATATCATCAATAAATACATTTTATATAGGTTTTGATGTAATTTTAAACCTCATATTTTTTACGAACCCTTAGTTAACCTTTTTTAATTTTATCTATGCTAATAGAGTTTCTAATGTTAGGAGAATGTAATTTTTACATATAAAGTTTCAATTAGACCATAAATGGAAAATTTATTATATTTTAGAAAATATTTCATCCCCTTTTCCTTATTTAATGTGATTATATTGTTTAAATAATTTAATAAAATATTACTATCTGAAAATATCATTAGTGCCAATTTTTACACTATTCATTATTTGTCTTTTTAAAAATATCATAACCGCGTGATATATTTGAACCAACTATATTAAATTATCCCTAAAATGACATATTAATCCAAAAAAATTAGTTATGTCATTAATTATAACAAATTATATTTATTTTAATTTTTTAAATATCATTTATTTGGTATTTCTACTAATTAAATGATTATTGCATCATCATTATATAAGCCTTAAAGGTATTTATTTATTTCCTAAAATTTAAAAATAAATTATCCTGATAAATAAAAACATTTTATCTTTAAAATTACTATTTATTATTGAATTTATCTTTTATATAACCATATATTAAAAAAGATATAGTTATGGAAAATATGAGAATGACATCTTTAACTTTTCTTTAAATAAACTATAATAAATGTCTTTATCTAATCCAAGTGTCTTAAAAAGGTTATAATTTTGACCCAATTATGATTTTGTTCAAAATAAACTCATCCAATTAAATTAGTATAAGTGTAAAGGTAATTTTCTATTATTTATAATATCATTTTTTACCCTTAATTACCTAATTTACCTTTTACCGTGTTAATAAAAAATTACTAAAGTTACTATTCATAATACTCAAAAATAAAATAATCCAATTTAAATAATTTTTACCTTATGCTTCCAAATATTTAATCCATTTTTAAAAATTCAAAACACATATGTTTGAATAATTAATTTAAAATTAATCTCATTGAGGGGTGAGAAAACAGGTTATTAAAGCTAAAACATACAAAAGATTGAAAAATTTTTATATCTAAATTAAATGTAAAATTGATTCCAATGAACTAAATTATGTTAAATGATAAAAATATGATCTAATTATACTTTAAAAAAATCAATAATATAATTTAACACTATAAATTATTTCAACGAAAAATGACGTTTTCATGAAATATTTAGTATTTTTACTATTCATTAAAACATGAAACTTATCAAAAAAATACCAAAAATTAATCCAAAGAAAAATTTCGTACTCCTCTTAAATATAAGAAGTTTATAATTTCAAATAGAATATATAAAATATTTCTAAAATTGGATTAAAAATGGATTCTCCATTAAAAGGTGATAAAATTTCTCTTTTGAAAAATATAGGTTTTTATGTATAAAATTGGTTTGGTTCTTATTTTATGATGATAAAATCTATTAGATAAATATCAAAAATATTTTATTTAATATATAATAGATATATTTCATTAATATCATTCATTATTTGTAATTTATTGAATTTATTAAGACAAAATGTATTTGGGAGCATAAAAATAAAAAATACTTTATATTCAATTGGTGTATATTTTCATTTCTAATTAATTGGTAACTAATTAATTTATCATATAAAATAGATATTTCTATAAGTTAGTTAATACTAGTAAGAAAAACTAATTTAACATATAGGTTATACCTATTATATTAAATAATAATATTTTAATAATATATTATTGTTCGGTAAAACACGATCGTGCGTGTAACGCAAGCTATCGAAAGAACTCGACATTGTGTGTAACACAAGCCAAGAATAGTATTGTGTATACCACAAGCTAATATAAGTGTTGTGTGTAGTAAAACCTTGACTTTTTCTTGCATATAAAGAAATAATAACTTGGTTCATTCATATAACACAAGTTATATTCAGTGTCGTGTGAAATACAAAGTATTGAAAAGGATAAATTAACTCGAAAAAAATATTTCACAAAATATCAAGGTGTTACATGAAACTATGTGGTCTTTAATATGAGAGAGCTCAACAATAACAGTTTATTATCTCTAAGGCACTCTTTCAGAGAAATCTTAGAGAGGGTTCCCCAGATAGGCCTCACATAGTCAAGCTCATTTTCTACATTGAGTACCAAGAGGTTCTAGGGTTTAAAACCCCCGAAGAACTGGGAGCCAATCTCATTCTAGAAACACTCCCTCAGAGATTCTACAGATTTTTTGTGAATTTTAATATAAAAAACATTGAAAAGTCTCTATAAAGTCTTCTCACAAGCCTTTTCTAAGTAGATAAGGATACAAAGCATGAAATTCCTTCCATCCTTATGGTGAACAAACATAAAGGGAAAGTAAAAATATTTAAGCCCAAAGATTATTCATTCCCTTCCAAGAAGAGGGATATCAATGGGAAAGCAATGAAATATGATTTTTTCTATTACACATGTTGTAAGAAGGTCCACTAGAATAAATACTACACCTAGATAAAGAAGAAAGGGGAAGCGTCATGTGCGTTTTTTATTGAGTTCAATTTATCTATTTCTAAATATTTGGTATTAGATACAGATTTTGGTGCTTAATATACATTCAAATATATGAAATAAGTATATTAAGAAAGATTGACCAATGGGAGATAGATATATGAGCATCTAATAGATATAAACTTATTGTTGTAGCTATCAGGGACTACCACCTCACGTTACCGACTGGAATGATTTTGGTTTTAAAGAGTTGTTATTATGTGCCATCCGTTATCAAAAACGTTATTTATGTATCCAAAATTGATACAGGTGGGTTTATTTTCAAATTTAGAAATGAATGTTACTAATTTTATAAATATAACATTTGTTATGGTAAGACACATTTAAATAACAGTCTTTATTTATTGGATTACACAAACCAAGTAATGACAATTGATAATGATACTACTTCACATGACTCACAACACACCCAAAGATGGAATCATCGGTTAGGTCTTGTAAATGAAAATCTCTTGACGAAGTTATACCAAGATTTAAATTTAGATTCTTTTGAACTAAAACCACTTGGTCTATGTCATGCATGTTTACAAGGTAAGATGACCAAATCCCCATTTAGTGGAAAAGGTGAAAGTGCCAAATAAATTCTTGAATTGGTTCACACGGATGTGTGTGGACTATTTATTATTGAGAAAAGTGATGGGTAATCATACTTTTTTAACTTTAATTGATTATTTTAGTAGAAATATATATGTCTACTTAATGAGTTATAAGTCATATTCTTTTGATAAATTCGAGGAATACAATAATGGAGTTGAGAACCATCTTGGTAAGAAGATTAAGAATCTTCGATCAGACCATGGTGAAAAATATCTTAATCAATATTTCATTGATTACTTATGGGAGTTTGGGATCCTATCTCAACTTACTCCTCCTCATAAACCTCAGTGGAACGATGTAATTAAAATGAGTAATCGTACCGTGTTGGACATGTTGAGATCAATGATGAGTCATGAGAGTCTTCCATTATCTTTTTGGGGATATTCATTATAAACTACATCACAAATACTAAACCAAGTTCCAATTATAGAGGTAGACTATATACCATACCATTTATGGAATGGAAATAATCTCATGTTTCCATACTTACATGTGTGGGGTTATGAAGCATTTGTTAAGTACTGTCCGAGTAACAATCTTGTACCTCTATGCACAAAGTGTACATTTGTAGGATACACCAAAGAAAAAAGGGATATTACCTATATGAACCCTCATAAAAAAAGGAAATAGTGGAAATACGTGCCATATTCATTGAGAGGGATCACATCTCTAAAAGATATAGTGGGAGAGAGATATAATTTTATGCAGTTAAGGCTCAAGGTATACAAGAGTTGGAATAGGAATAGATTCCATAAAGCTTTGTGGAAGAAGATATTGTTCTAGAGACATATGTATTGCTTAGGAGTACAAGAGAGGTTAAAGAACTAGAACAGTATGGTTTTCTATCAACTGAGTATGGTGACTTGTTATTAGTTGATAATAATTATCCTCTAACCTATAAGGAAGTAGTAAGTGACACAAATGCTTCCAAGTAGAAAGAAACCATGAATTATAAATTGGATTTCATGTAGAAAAACCAAGTCTAGATTTTGGTAGATTCTATACTGGATGTAAAGACCGTTGAATACAAATGATTATTCAATAAGAAACTATACATGGAAGGAAAAGTCTGTACCTATAAGGCATGACTATCTACAAAAGGGTTTAAAAAGCATCAAGGCATTGACTACGATGAAAAATTTTCATCATTTTCAATGCTAAAATCCATCAAAATTCTATTTTCCATTATATCTTACCATGAATATGAGATTTGGAAAATGAATTTCAAAACATAATTCCTTAATGGGAACCTTCAGGAATATTTCTATATGTTGCAACCTGAAGGGTTTGTGATTGTAAAGAATGTCAACATGATATAAAAATTACAAAAAATACATTTATGGATTAAAACAAGAATCTAGATCATGTAAAATTCATTTTGATGAATCTATAAAAGAATTTTGTTTCATAATGTGTGAGTGTGATCATTGTGTCTACAAATGGTTTAGTGTCAGTGTAGTCATTTTCTTAATAGTATATATTGATGGCATATTACTCATTGGAAATGAAATACCAATCTTACAGTCTATTAAGGAATGGTTGAATAATTCTTTTTCTATGAAGGACTTGGTCGAGACAGCATATATACCTAGGATCAAGATCCATCATGATAGATCCAAGAGGTTTCTTAGCTTAAGTCAATGTACTTACATTGATAAGAAACTAAAGAGATTTGTTATAGAGCAATCGAAGAGGGTATTGTGTCCAACATCACATGTAATTCATATTTATTGGAAAATGTGTCCTTAAACACATGAGAAAGAAACTAGAATGGAAAATATTTTATAAGAATCAGTGATTGGATCAATCATGTATGTTATGAAATGTAATATGATAGATGTATCATAAGAATTACGTGTGGTATAAAGATATCAAGCTGATCTAGGTGACCATCATTATATGACAATCAAGACTATCCTTAAGTATTTTAGGTTTACTAATGATGTATTCCTAGTTTATAGAGGAGATAGAGAATTAGTCATCAGAGGATATGCAAATTCTAGTTTCCAAACTGATCAAGATGACATAAAGTCACAAATGGGATATGTATTTACTTTGAATGGAGGTTTTGTGAGCTATAATAGCTCAAAGAAGGCTATAGTCGTAGATTCTATAGAAGATTCTAAGTATATTGCAGCTTGTGAGGAAGCTAAAGTAGAATTATGTATTCACAACTTTATCCAAGTGCTTGATGCGGTTCTTATAAGAAATGATCATATCACACTATATATTGATAATACTATAGTGGTGGATCTTACAAAAGAACTAAGGTCACATTAGCGGACAAAGCTCATACTTCAGAAGTATCATCTCTTGTGGTATTTTTATCATAGAGGTGAAGTTGCAGTGAGAATTATTTCTATAGAAGAAAAAATGTTAGACTCCTTGACTAAAACCTTGATTCATCAGAAACATGATTATCATGTGAGGTATAGTATACTAAAAGTTGTAGGAAACTATCTCTAGTCTAAGTGTGTGTTTTTTATAGTTGGTTTCCTAAGACCAACTATTTTTACTTTGATAACATATATATTTGATGCATTTAGTATCAATAATACTTCTTATTACATTTTTTTTATTGTTTTCCATGAATCTAATGTAATAATTTCCAAGAGTATATGTCACATTGATAAGGTCATAGCAGTCCCCCGCTATGATGAGAACCTTGAAGTGCTATGAATATATTCTTAAATAATGTTATGTGGTTGGATAACGTAGTATGATATGACACATAATACATAGACTATCAGGTGCGAGTACTTGTAAGCAGATGAGGCTTCTTCTCATGAAGTTCACACTTGATAATCTAAAATATGGGATATTATGATAACAGACCCACCTGTAGAAATTATGCATGTTTTGGTGTTATCAGATATTTATATCTATGATCATGAGTAATAGTCCTTAGACTTTAAGATTATCATTAATACATCTCATTACTCTCACACTTAGATTTTTTTTATGAAAACCATGATGACGTATGTTTGCGGTGAGGTAGGGTACATTGGGTGCGTCATGATTGACATGTCATTGATGGATAAGTCAAGGATTTGTCTCTTCCATCTTTATGGAAGCTGATATTTCAACACTTTTATTGGAATTCAAATATCGCATTAAATTTCATGTCCATGGTGTAACGAAACATTCATTTCAGATAGTCAAAGAAAGAAGTATCGATCAAATAGGTTAGTGACACATATATGAAACCTGCTTGACGATATGTTGTGCCAAAAGGATCATGATAAACTGTGAGAATTCGTATGTGGTTATCGTTGTTGTGACATTAAGTTTCTTATATTGGTTGTCTTAAAGCATTATTAGACAGTAATCTTGTACTTTAGGAAAACCCACCTAATACCAACGAGAAAGAATCTTAGAGGGTCACACACTAAGTGTTACCGATGATATCGATTAAATTCTATTTGAATTTAATTAATTTAATAAATATTATTCTCAAGACAGATGGATAATTTTATTCACTTTTTATTGACCGCAAATATATATTGATTAATAAAATGTGTATATTAAATATTTATTTGGGTTTTCAATAAATGCTTGAGGATTTCAAATGGATCAAGATCGTATCCAAAAAAAATATTAAATAACAAGTTAGTTAAATAATATTTTCTATTGATCAAGTTGGTGCGCGCCCCAAATTATTATTATTGTTAATATTATTATTATGTGGAATAAATTCTATTAAAGGTTATTATTTTATTTAAGGGTTGAAATTAAATTAAATAATTATTTTAACCTAAACTCCGTCTCTATAAATAGACGACTGTGTCTATTGTGTTGTGTGTATAAAAAATGATCGATGAAATCGATATTGATATTTTTTGCGCACAACAAATTCTATCTCGACTCATCCTTCTCTCTCCCTCCCAAGAAAAAGAAACACATGAAAGATTGCTTTAAGACCGAATGATGAGTGATCAACACAAAAAACACCGGACAATCGATTTTTCATGTTTGCACCCGAAGATTGATTGGTGTTTCTTGGAGATCAAAGGAGCACGTGTGGATCACTTTATAGTGATTCTATCCTTGGATCCTTACAAAACAATAAAGACAATTTGAAATGGTATTTATGGATGATCAACATTCACATCGAAGAAAGATCCTAAGCGCAGGTATTCATTTATATCGACATTAAATTAATTAATTATAAATTTGATGCGCAAGATCATCATTCATGGTTTCGAGCAACTCAAATATTAAAAGAAATTTTAATATATCATCCACCACAACATGTTTCTGCTACACCTGAAACCAGTAGTGTCTTGGATATTAGTGATTTGTGTAATAGTATCTATTTGATTTTTTTTTGGTCTCTTGATTCTACCTTTTTCCTTGGGAGAGTGACCTAATGATTAACTATGGTTTTTTCCTCTGGTTTGTGTCCTGAATAGGGTTTTTTTCTCTAGGTTTTGACCCATTGCGAGTGGTGATTGGGCCTGGATAGTGTTTAGAGTAGCAGTGTTATGTGAATAAGTCCAGTGACGATCGATCATGATTGTTTTGCTTGGATCTCTTTGGTGATGTTGGTTGGCACCACGATATCTTTAGGAAGCTAGATTGGGATGGGACATTTTGGTTGGTAGCTTCTTGCTTGGATCACTGGTGTTTCTCGTGGGTTTAGAGGTTTCCCTTAGGACCCTTGGGGATACATGCGATTTATAGCGGTACCCAGTTGTTGAGGAACACTCCTACCGGCTTGGTTTAGGTTGTGTCATTCTATCTAGTGTGAATTCAATGGGGTAGAGTTGTGGATTTACCTATGGTGTGTTCCTTTCTATCCTAGGAGGTCCGGTGTTCTCGGGAGATAATCAAGTGTGAGAGTAGCGACATCTTGGGTGGTGGTTAGATAAGTAGTTCATTGGTTGATGCTTGGATGATCACCAAACATCATGATGGGGTTGTTAGTATTACTTTGAAAACATTGGATGATTACTTGGGAATTAGGTGATTGATGTCAATGGTTAGCTAGATTTAGGGGGAGTTATTAAGTTAGTAACGAGACACCCTTACTTGCTAGTTTTGTTCTCTTACGGTTATGAGATGGCCGTTAGGATTAGGGCTGTATGAATTTTACATTGGTATTAGTTAGGAATGTGTGGCCCTCTATTGTATGGTCATAGGCATTGTCTTCCCTTCAGTTAGAGTGTTTTCTGAGTCTGGTAGATTCATGTGGAGCTCGAGTTTGCTTTTGATATGCTCGATTTCTTTGTGTTTATTTTATTACTGTTATCTAAATAATTGTACTGGTTTACTGAGTGACTCTTTGTGAATTTTCTAAGTTTGTTTTTCATGTTTTGTTTCAGGATGGGAACTGTTGTGTTTATTGCTTTTGTTATGTGTATTGGTTAGTAGTGTAGGACATCCTTGATGACATCGTCTCAGAGAGAGACTCAAGCAAGTGCAGGTATGTGTTTTATTTTTTTTAGAGTTGTTTAAATTTTGAACATGTTTGTTGTTTATAATATCATTAATTTAAGTAGTGTGAATCACATTGATTCACGTTAAGGGATGGTCAGTTGTCATACCTTGTAGGTGTTTTCCTATTTATCATGTAATGCCCAAATTGATGATGGTTGATGGTGCATAATCATCATGAGGTTAGTTTTTAATTTTCAAGGTGGGAAATGTGTGTTTTTTATGCATATTATTGTATGTTCAGGAACTTTGATTTTCAAGGTGGTAATTGTGAAATTTGGTTTTTATTTTTTGATAATTAAATCACATTTTTTTAATATGTGTTTTGGTTCGGTGTTTTTCTCTCTCTATTATATTTGTGTTTTTTTATGATGAGTTGTGGATTATATTTGATCCAATGGCATTGCTTCCCTCCACTACTATAAAAACAGGCAAGGGAAGCGCCACCTTTTATCAGTGCTAAGAAAAAAGTGCTGATAAAGGAACCCTTTATGAGTGCTAAAAATTTAGTGCTGATAAAGGGAGACTTTATTAGTGCAAAAATTATAGGCCTGATAAAGGGTATGCTTTATAAGCGCTAAAAAAGTGCTGATAAAGAAGCCCTTTATCAACACAGATAAAGAAGCCCTTTATCAACGCTGATAAAACCATAGTCTCATATTTCATAAAATCAGGTGCATAGTATCCTCTGTTTATCATTCCCTCAAGCTCTTGTGGTACTGTACCCCTGCGACCACTCCCCCCCCCTAATCTTCTCTTTTCTGGACCTCCACCACTTGCCCTACTCCGCCGCTAGCTCTAATCCTTATCCTCCCCCTCGAACCCCTTCCATATATCCTCCTCCCCGCGAACCCTACTCCTCCATTTCTCAACGGTTACGTCTCCTATCGTGCACCTCCCCATCTGGCAGTCGCGCCTTCCCCTCCCGACGTAGCGGAAAAGGATCCCTGACCGCTCGACGCTTCTTCTCTCCCTCCATCGTGGGTGCGATATACTCTAGGTAAGTCTCCCACTTCTGCTTTTAGGTTTATTTTTGGTAATTTCTCTCCCTGCTCTACATGTGTTCATCGTTTTAATTCTCATTTGGCCAATGATTCAATGAATAATTGGTAAATGTTCATTGCACATTCCATTGTTGGAATCACAGATCACTCCATGTGAAAATGAGACATGGGTAGTGATAGTCTTTTTTAGACACACCGTATACCCCTAAGGACACACCATGTCATCCTTTAAGGATAGTTTTGAGCTATATTTTCTTTTATTTCAGTTTTTTGTGGGATTTTTGAGCTTCCATGAACTAGTATGGTGGATTGTGTTCCCCTGGTCCATTCCTATGAGGAATTGATGCAACTTCATGACCTCGTCCAAGGATGTTGGACCCTCTATATCTTCTTAATTATCAGGGTAGTGTTGGTGAGTTCCATTATTGTTGATTGAGTTGTATTATTCCACTTATATGAGGGTTATTATGGAATTAGGTCCCATTCATTGGAACTCATACCCCTCAATGACTTGGAACATGTATCAATTCAAGGGACCTAGAGCGATCCTCATTTCATTCATTATGTCCCTATATTGGATTTTTAGAATTGGAATCACCAACAATTACATGGGAATTGATCCCCTATATTGTAGGATTTATCAATTAGGGTCTATTGTCCCCCAGCAAGCCTTAGGGATTAACCCCCTCTCTTTGTATAGAGATTTGATATTTCAGATGGTGTATTAGTCTGATGGAGCATGCATCTCAGATGAACCCTCTCAGTTTTCAATATACTTATTCTATAGTGAGTGGTCTCAGTTCACTTTTATGGGGGTTAGTATGGAATATGATCCTGAAAAATGGACCACGGGTCACTTAGTGACCTAGAGCTTGGATCCCTCTTAGAGGCCTGAAGCAAACCTTATTTCCAATATGTTTTCCCTATATTGGGTTTGTTGAATTGGCATGACCAATAATTACACAAGTATTTATCCCCTATCTTGGTGGATTATTGTAGTAGAATCTAGTCCCCCCCCCATCAAGCCTTGGGCGTTGACCCCCTATATTTATATCATGAGCTGATATTTCTGATGGGGTATTATTCTGATGGAGTGTATATATCGAGTGAATACTCTCAGTTTCCTATGTGATTTATCTTGGTTAGATCGGATGAGCGTGACCTCTAGGATGAGTGTCGTCATTGTAATTATAACTTTGTTAGCATTTTCTCTCGGAGGAGTTTTACCTTGAAACCCTGAGTGGATCTACAACTAGAAGTGGTTGATAAATTTTTTGACTCAGAGACTTTTATGAGTATATTTGGAATATCCTTAGTTATCATTATGTCTCATAACATGTTTGTAATACCGGTGTTTAGTGACATGAATACTCTCGATGATTTATGTATGGTGTTTTTAGGGTGTCCTATTGGGTATTGTAAGACTCATCCCTACAAGGGATCTTCCCATACATGTCATGTCTTATATAGAAGATGGAAAATTTCACAGAGTCCTTGGTGGACTAGGATAAGGTAGAGATTAGTTTGGGATACACACACTGAGGTGTATACCAATGGTGAATTAACATTTGTCCCCTCCTTCTATACAGCTCATACAATATTTTCCATTTTTTGGTTGGATTGTATTTCATCTCTTTTTATTAAATCCATTAATTTATGTTGTTCAATCCATAGACTGACCTCTAGTGTTTTGGGGGAATTCAACATGTAATACTAAGATTTGGGTGTCTATATTAGTGTTCTATGATTATGCCTATGGTTTGAGTTCATATCATAATCTTTTAAGGTAGCGATCTTCTGGGATGTAGGGTTAGCAGCACCCACCCACAGTAGGTGTGTGATGCAAGTCTCATCTCAAGAGGCACTGTCATTCATAGGTACCTCAAGGATATCCCATTACTCAATGTAATTTAATATGATTGTGATGGGTATAGACATATCACATTGAATTTTCTTAACATTCATTCTACAGTGAGAGAGGCAGTCGACGAATAGCCTAGGCAGAGGAAGGAACTGGAGAAAAGAGGTCTGTACAACACTAAACTGATGGAAGAGATCGGGGAGCAGCATGAGGTGGATGGAACTTTGGTTTGATTCTACTAATACTACCCCTAAGTAGACCACTCCTATATTGGGAGGTTAGTGGTTTGAATCTTTGATAGTTGTAGTCACTAGAGTCTTTTTACCAGGAGGCTCTAGGAGTGTTTGGAGGTACGATCTATGTTCGTTATACTTTTCTTGCAGTACTATTAGAAATATGTACAAGAAACTATTTTTCCTAATTTTTTCAATTATTTTCTATGAATATGGTTGGCGTTGGTAGAGCCCCATGTTAGTGATGTTTGGTATGAATTTGGAATTTCAAGGAAGATGAAAAATTCTCCCATCGAGATGTATTCTTGAGAGGCGATCCAAAAACATGTGGGAAAGTCAGTGACTCCTAAAGTTCTTAAAATATAGGTTTTGTTTATGGGGTCTTTTTAATATTGGGTTTGAGGCCCTTTTTATGTGCTAAGGTGTCATATAAATCCTCGTTTTTAGTAAACTAGTGTGAAATGAAAACGGTGTGTTCCAAGCAATATGATCTCATAAAGGCTTCGATTGCGGTTCTAGGTATGAGTTTGGGGAAGGTGAGGGAGAGTTATTGCATATCCTTTAGATGTTCATGATAGAATTATGTTCACTGACCTTAATTTTCTATTTCTTATGTTAATTTGGGTAACAAAACTTATGATATTCCATAGTAATTTTGGATAAACCTAGGTTATGTAATCTAAATTAACCATTCAACCAATTTTGCAGATAATGACTTCTGTACATTCTGGTGCTCCTAACCTCAAGGTTGAACAAGTCTCTCAATCAGCAGCAGCAGCTGCTGCTCACAGTGCAGAGCAACAAAAAGTTTCTGAACCTGTTGCTTCTCCTAGTGTTGAGGATCAACAAACATCAACACATGTCATTTATAGCATTTCAAATGAACATATTGATGATGTTGATATCGATGAAATGGTCGGGGATGAAGGAATGAGGTCGTAGAAAACCCAGGTGCGTCGTAGTTTGACGGTGTTAGCCAAAGTTCTTAAGGCGAAAAGCAATGACATCAAATTTGATGTCAGGTGGAATGCATGAGGCCAACATGTGAATCCCAAAAAGGATATATTTAGTAGTTACATAGTAATTGTCACTCGGAAATGCATTCCTATTGACATAGATTCATGGAACCATGTTGTGTTCAGGATAAAGGTTGTGATCTGAGAATAAATTATGGTAACATTATGATATTATTTATTTAATTTACTAGAAAATAAAATAATGAAAAAGTGTCTTACTCTTCTCAATCTATTGAAAAGTACATTTATAGTAGATGATTCACACAAGAATTATGTACTAAGGCTTGCAGGAAGTATTTATCGAGGTTTTCGCACTATTCTAACAAAATGTCACCTGAAAGATTTCAAAGTTAAAATAAACCCGCACCCACACCTTATCTACGCTCACTTAATATCCCAAGAAGCATGAGATGCATTTATTGTCCTCCATGGGGATGAGAAGTTTCAGGTACATTGTGGCTGATAATATGTTGTTTGAGGATATGTGTATTCATCACTTTGATTTTCAATATTTCATTTATTAAACAATAACTCAACACTGAAAATAAGAAATGTGCATCAAAACCAACATACCCTTATCGTAAAGCAAGGATGAGGTACGCTTTACTAGAAAAGAAAATGGTACATATTTTAAATTTACAGTAATATTGTTAGGTTCCAAGAAACAACATCATAATTATCTTTCTATATTTATATGTAGATTGATGAGTCTAAAGCCAAAGACACATCCATCCCACATCATGTGCTATGGAAGGAGGCAAGTGTGAATAAGGAAGGGAAGCTAGTAGATGAAAACACAAAAAAAGTGTGGGAAATATGTGTAAGTATAACACGATAAAATGTTTTGTTTTAAATTGCTATTATATAATAATAATTACTTATTTTCCTATATCCAACATTCATAGGAATCAGCTACTCCTGTAGCGGATGTAGACCTATTATCAACGACATTGAAGTGGCCAGAACAATTCGGTCGTGTCAGAGGTGCGGGGTTTGGGGTGACACCCCGAGTATATTTTGAGAAAAAAAAACGGGTGATAGAGATGAAGAAATGAAACGAATGAGCGAAAGACTAGAAACTCTTGAAGAAATATTTAAATGGCAGGGGGAGTTGATAGAAAATTTTATGGGTGGGAAGCAAGGAGAAGACACAAATCAGGAACAACCAGTGCATGAAGATCCCGCCCCACCCCCACCAGCTTTGAGGCGAGACATTCCCCTCAAAGAGTTGTCTTAGTCGTAATAATCAATATTCTAATAATTCTTATCAGGAAATGTGAATCATACAAACACTGATACTTTTTTCATACTGATCTTCTACCAGGTGATAATGAATGTGATTTATATCTGTCAACACCCACCTATCACCTTTTAGCGAGGGCCACGGTGTTCAACATCCCAGAGGACAAGCTGAATAATAGACCACTTCCAGAAGATCATCTGAACGTGACGATTACTATAGCTCATGATCCAAATGCAGAGATACCTATTCCACTTAATGATGATGATATTCATACAGTTGAAATGGCTATTGGTACATTCATTGCATTGTTTTCATGACTTGTAAGAGTACATGTGGACAAAGAGATATTTATTTCAATTTTTTAAAAGCTAAACCTTTAACAATTAATGAAAAAAGGTCTGAACCAATGAATGTTATTATAGACGGAGAAAGGGAAGCGGGTGAGAAGAAACGTGGGCTCAAAAGCATCTAAAGGATCGACCAACTGATCCCAAAGAGCCACTGAAAGCATAATAACACCATCTATTCTCTATCCACATTTACTAGTATTGAAGACTCATGTGGATATGAAGCTAAAAAATGGTAGTAGTCATATAGTTGTTTTTGAAAAGAATATATACGGAGATGAAATTCAAGATTTCATTACTGCTGAAAATGTAAATAAAATCCTTAAATACAGTTGGCTAGGCATCACATTTGTAAATTTATATATGAGGGACATTTTCATGAATTGATTTTCTAAAAGCTAATATAATGTGCTAATTATGACTAAATACATTTTATATTATTGCAGGGGTATATATGAAAAATAGTTGAAGGTATTTTCTCATCATCCAAAATTCGGACTCGTTAGTCCTCATACCACATCAACACAACTAATGAAATTAGAGCCATAAAAAAGGATGAAATAGTGAAAGGCTTGCTGAAAACATTTGAAAGTAAGATTACGGATGACAGACTCTTCCTAATACCAACCATTCAGGGGTAAAACTCTATTATAAAAGCATATCAATTACATTTTCACTTCTTTTATTACTTATTATTTTTTATGTTTTTAGGCAACATTGGATGCTAATTGCGGTGAACTTGGATACTCCAAAGATTTATTTTCTGGATTCAATGAAAGGATATCCAACAAACTGACCACACATTATGGAGTTTGTGAATCTGTAAGACACTAAATCCTACGTTTTAGGTCTAAACATCGAGTTATATAATTTATATTATCTTTTTCTGAGGATTATGTTATGATAGGGTGGTGTATCAATATCGTCTAAAACAAGGAATGAGGACAGAGGCTAAGCATTATGGAGTTTGTGAATCTGTAAGACACTACATCCTACGTTTTAGGTCTAAACATAAAGTTATATAATTTATATTATCTTTTACTGAGAATTCTATTATGATAGGGTGGTGTATCAATATCGTCTAAAACAAGGAATGAGGATAGAGGCTAAGCATAAGGAGGCGAGAAAATACTACATCTGGACCGGTATCAGGGTATATATAATAAAATTTCACCATCCAAACACATATCAAAACAAGTTACTTATTCTCCTAATGATCAATGTTTTTGCAGTGTCCAAAACAAACAAACGATAATGATTGCAGTTATTATGTTTGTAAATTTATGAGAGAGATCTTTTTCCATCTACAAACTAGCATCTCTAAAGAGGTATTTTCAAAAACTACTATTTAATTTAAATTATTTATTAATTTCTTATCTATATATTTCACAGTACTACTCTGACTGTAAAAAATCCTCATATTCACAAGACAATATATATTTTTTCTGAAACGAGTGTGTCGCATACCTGATGGAAGATTGTACACAAATAGCATGAAGATCTGACTTGGGGACGTGTACAATTGGCGGCCATTTTTAGAGGGGTTAAGGACATCAAAAGATGAAACGTTATTGTATGTAATTGTTCATAGAAAATTGTAATTGTTATTAAATAAAAAATCATTTCTCAAATGAGTCATTTTTCCATTTTAACAGATGAAATGCACCTATAACATGCAAGAATGATGAACCACATTTCTTTGGTATTTGTATAAGAAAAAAATAGCAAAATATCTAAAATACCTTCATATCTAACCAAACACATTTTTTTTGTGTTGATACTTTAGGAGAACGATCCACGGGTCATTTGTGACGTGTACGGGTCAACCCCACATCAATCTGAGGCACAGTGTGACTGGTATCACTCAAAGTGTCTCTCTTTTGTTTAAAATGGACATAATTTTAAGTGAAAACAACAACTGACATACGGAAAACTGACCAACCGCATTCGGGTTATGTTTTTACTATAGTATAATGATCCATGAGTCATTTTTGACATGTAAGAGTCAACCTCACCTCAATATGAGGCATGGTGTGGTCGATATCACTCAAAGTGTCTCTTTTTTTAAATGGACAAAATTATATGTGAAAACAACAACTGACATACGGAAAACCGACCAACTGCATTAAAATTGTTTTGATACTTTAGGATAATGATCCATGGGTCATGTGTGATGCGTACGAGTCATCATAGCCTCAATATGAGGCACAGTGTTGTCAGTATCACTCAAAGTGTCTCTCTTTTGTTTAAAATGGACAATTTAAGTGAAAACAACAACTGACGTACAGAAAACCAACCAAACACATTCAGATTGTGTTCATACTTTAGTAGAATGATACATGGGTCATGTGTGACATGTACGAGTCAAACATGCCTCAATATGAGCCACGGTGTGTCTGGTATCACTCAAAGGGTTTCTCTTTTGTTTAAAAAGGACAAAATTTTAAGTGAAAACAACAACTCACGTATGAGAAACTAACCAAATGAATTCATATTGTGTTGATAATTTAGGAGAAAGATTCATGGGTCTTGTGTGACATATAAGAGTCAACCTTGCCTCAATCTGAGGCACGATGTGGCCGGTATCACTCAAAGTGTCTCTCTTTTGTTTAAAGTGGACATAATTTTAAGTGAAAACAACAACTGACTTATGGAAAACATAGAAAACACATTAAGATTGTGTTGATACTTTATGAGAACGATCCATGGGTCAATTTTGACATTTACGAGTCAACCCCGCCTCAATGAGAGGCACGGTGTGGCCGGTATCACTCAAAGTATCTCTCTTTTGTTTTTAAATGGACAGAATTTTAAGTGAAAACAAAAACTGATGTACGGAAAACCAACCAAACGCATTTTGATTGTGTTGATACTTTAGTAGAAAGATCCATGGATCATGTGTTACTTTTAAGAGTTAACCCTGCCTCAATCTGAGGCACGGTTTGGCCGTTATCACTCAAAGTGTCTCTCTTTTGTTTAAAATGAACATAATTTTAAGTGAAAACCACAACTGACGTACAGAAAACAGACCAAACGCATTCGGATTGTGTTGATACATTAGGATAACGATCCATGGGTCATTTGTGACGTGTACGAGTCAAACCCACCTCAATCTGAGTCATGGTGTGGCCGGTATCACTCAAAGTTTCATTCTTTTATTTAAACTGGACAAAATTTTAAGTGGAAACAACAACTGACATACGAGAAACCAACCAAACACATTTGGATTGTGTTGATACATTAGGAGAACGATCCATGGGTCATGTGGGAAGTGCACAAGTCAACCCCGCCTCAATCTGAGACACAGTGTGGCCGGTATCACTCAAAGTGTCTCTGTTTTGTTTAAAATGGACAGAATTTTAAGTGAAAACAACAACTGATGTACAGAAAACTGAATAAACGCATTTGTATTGTGTTGATACTTTAGGAGAACAATTCATGAGTAATTTTTGATGTGTATGAGTCAACCTCGCCTCAATCTGAGGCACAATATGGCCGGTATCACTCAAAGTGTCTCTCTTTTATTTAAAATTGACAGAATTTTAAGTGAAAACAACAACTGTTGTACGAAAAACAGACCAAACACATCCAGACTGTGTTGATACTTTAGGAGAACGATACATGGTTCATTTTTGAAGTGTACGAGTCAACCCTGACTCACTCTGAGGCACAGTGTGACCGGTATCACTCAAAGTGTCTCTCTTTTGTTTAAAATGGACAGAATTTTAAGTGAAAACCACAACTGACGTACAGAAATCCCACTTCCTACCATACACACTAAACACATTCATTTTTTCCATAAAGAAACACATACTATTGACATATACAATATTCCAAAACCATTTTAAAAATACCAATGATCTTAAAATCCATGAAATTCATTCCATTAAAACCATTAAAGCCCCTCACCCCGTGGACACCACCCCACCCCCCTTGACACCACCCCACCCCCTGACACCCCCATGGACAGACCCTCCCCATCACCTTCGACATCCCCCCACCCCCCTGGACACCCCCAACCCCCTAGACGCCCCCCACCCCTCCTAGACACCACCCCCACCCCCTGGACACCCCCACCCCCATGGACAACCCCCTACCCCCTGGACCGCGCCCACCCCCTGGACACCCCCACCCCCTGGAAAGCCCCCTAACCCCCTGGACACCACCCCACCACCCCCTAGACACCCCCATGGGCACCCCCCCTGGACAGCCCCCCCTAGACACCCCCAACCCCTTGGACGCCCCCCCACCCCTGGACTCCCCCCTAGACACCACCCAACCACCTCGACACCCCCATCCCCTGGACACCCCCACCCCCATGGACAGTAGGTAAGGCATTTATCAGTGTTCTTATCAGCGTTATTTTAGCGCTGATAAATGGTCACTTTTTCAACGCTAAAGAAGCGCTGATAAATGATCCATTTATCAGTGCTTTTTTAGCCTTGATAAAAAAGACCTTTATCAATGCCTTTTTAACGCTAATAAAGATTCACTTTATCAGCGCGTTTTTAGCATTGATAGACTTCCTTTATTAACGCTTTTTTAGCGCTGATAAAACCCATTTTTGTAGTATAGTTCTCGTGCATAGCTATTGTGAGGTTATTTATGGTTTCCTACTCACCATACACGTGCCCTAGGTGATGTGCATCTCCAGTATGACGTTGGTATATTTTTTCCAGATCTGGTATTTTGATTCTTGTGCGTGTGGGTTTATTATTGTTGGGTTGTCTGTATGTGTGAGTTCTTCCTAGGTGTTAGTGTACATTTTGTCCTTGAGCTTAGGTTGATGGTGAGTTTCTGGAATTCACTGAGAATGTTGTCTGTGGATGGTCTCTCTAATCTGTGTGTGTTGGTGAACTATTTTTTTCTTATAATTCGTTTCTTACATAGTGAAAACACTCATGATGATTTTGCTCCATGCACACATTTCAATTGGCCGAAGCATGGGAATCATTGTGTTCCATTTACTGCTCTCCACATTTTGTTTAGCGACCATGTAATTATTGCACGATCTCTTTTGGTACGGCATTTTTTAAGTTATTCAAATATGTTTTGGAATTTACCTATTGAATTAAAAGTTGTTTTGAGCCTTATGTCTTTCTTGGATTATTGTTCATTGTTTCCTTGATCGGATATTAGTGCTATGTGATTTCTTATATACTTGTATCTAGTTTCCAACCTAGAAGTATATATATGAATCTATTTTCTTTCAAATCGTTGACTGATGGTGTTTTGAAGAATATTTATCTAAATAATCATGTTTTTGTTATGAGAGTTATAGCTGTTTAGTTTTGTTGTATTAACCAATGTTTTGTGATATGTTCATGTTAAAATCATTTTGTAATTGTGGTTATTGGAATTGTGTTAAATGAATATATTCATATTTATTGGTTTGCCTGTACAATTATGAATAAGGTGGAGATCATTAGATGATTGGATATGCCATATTAATGTTTATCTGAGGCATGCAAAACGACTGGAGTAGGACTCAATGGGACACATACGAATTATCTATTCTGATTTGGTCAAAATTTAAAACAACAACTATTTAAATAAAAAAATTAAAATCGGGCGCACGTTTGACGTTTGGGCCTGGACCGCAGGTAATCTCATTTTTTTATACAGGATCGATGTAAATTGATTGAGGATGACTTGTGTGTCAGAGATAATACGACCGAGATCAACGTCATCCCCACAGGCGACGCTCTGCCCCGTTCTCCATCTGCCGCAGCATCACGGAGTCCAGAGCCCTCCTCTTTTTTTATACAGGATCGATGTAAATGGAATTGAAATTTTAGTTACTTAAAAAAACTTCCCACGTTAGTTGTTCAATGATGCTAAAAACAATAAGTGAATGTTATTTACTTTGATTATTTAATATCTAATATGAAAAATATTGACTAATTAGTATCAATCAATGGACATTTAATTCTTCAATTTAACATATATTAAACGCGTGTTACATTAATTTCACACACACATATTTGCAATTGATGCAATACTATATAGAAACACACATAATATTTATGTAATTAATTCAATTTTTCACATTCATTATAGAGTTTTAATTATCAGCATAATAAATTTAATAAATATTATGTTTTTAATCGCTAAATTTTATTCATTTTTTAGATTTTTATTTACTTTTTAATATTTTTCAAATTTATTCATTTATAATATTATTTATTCATTAAAAATCTTAATTATTTTTATTTTTTTTTGTAATTTATTTATTTTCAATTTTTCTTTGTTTAATTTTTTTGTAATTTTATTCTTTTTTAATATTTATATATACATGTTTATTCATTTATATTTAATTTGTATAATATGATTGTAATTTATACAATTAAGATGTATTCATTTTTATTTTAACATATATTCATTTTTAATTTTTTAATAATCTATATAATTAATAACACTTGTTCATTTTTTTAATATTTTTTCAATCTATTGATTTTTTAATTATTAAATTTCACTATTTTTAACATTCATTCATTTAATATTGTTTGGTATTATTTATTCACAGATAATTTTAATTATTTATTAGTTTTCTTTATAATATATTCATTTTTAATATTTATTCGTTTAATATTTCTTTAAATTATTAATTTTTAATATTTATTTATACATATTTATTCATTTTTAAAATTTCTCATAAAAATTGACCATTTCAAAACCAAAAGTACGTAATTCTTTATACTCTCTTCTAGTTTTTTTTTTGAAAAAGTATGGAAACACCCCTTTCTTAAAAGATAGAAAAACAAAATGTTAAATAGATGTGGGCATACATGGAAAAACTGCCCCCATCAAAAGAAAAATAGTCAATGACCGAGTTTTTATTTGATCTTAATTCCAATTCTTTTCTCATCGTCACGCATTGAATTCTTATTAATTCATCCGCACCTAGGGTCCTGAACTCTAGGGTGAGGGCCTCTCCTCCAAGTCATTACCTTTTGCAAGATACATTCAATGTCATTTCCCTTCAAGTATGTTTTACCATCATCTAATTGGGCCTCTACCATCTTAGAAGGATCATCAACCAACATTCTTTTATTTGGGGGAATTTGAACCACAATAACCTAAACTCCACCTTCTTGCATGTCTTTAATAGAATCAGCTTCGTCAACAAGATCGCAATAGGACACCTGCACATTACCTAATTTTTCCTATGATGCTTGAACATTGGATGCCAAGGCATTCTTATCCACTGGAGAAGAGCACATAACCACTAAAGTAGAGGAAGACCCTTTTTTAGGCTGTGTACCACACAACCACCTTTTTCGATTTCCAAAGAGTTTGGATACTCAATGTTTGACTATTTTTAAGTATGGAAGTGGATATTAACATATTATTAGTATAATTCCCTATTTATGATTATTTTTACCCATGGAAAATTTATATGGGAATGACAGTGCAATTATGGAGTTAATTTGTTTTGTTGAAAATTAACAGGAAAAAATTCCCATAATGAAATAACACATATGTATTGTATTTCTATTTTTATTTAATTTTTTGATACTATATGCATGTATAAAATATATGTGGGCACACACATACACATATGAAATATGAATTTTTTATATATGAATATATATATATATATATAACTTTATATATTTATACACACACAGACACACACACATCTATATAGATATACATATATTTAGCATATATGTCGCTACAGGTTTAAAATGGTTGTGTATTTTGGTCCTGGGCCAGTTCGTTATGATTTCAGGTTTATGTAGAGTCCATAAGGATTGATACAGGTCACTTATATTCTAATAATTGAGTGTTCATGGAAATCAATTGGTTTGATCTCCATTTGACTTTCTCTCATATATGTATTACACTTTCCATTAATTTTAGTTTCTTTGCATGGAATTAGAGTGTGAAAATAATATATTACTAACATGTTCCCAAGTGGATACACAAATATATATATATATATATATATTATTAACATGTGATTTCTTCAGTGATTTCTTCATATTATTAATATGATTTACAAAGGGATTGGATACTCAAAATATTTTTTCTTAAAAATAAAATATAGTTGTCTTAGGTTTTCTCTCAAGGAGGTTTCTAATCGAGTTCCTTTTCACTTAAAAGATTAATTGATTTAAAATGAATAAAATTGTATTCATTAAAAACAAATTTATAATGTAATTCAAAAGGGTGTTTTTATTGGAAAATTATAGCAGAAACAGTGGGGTTTGAAGAATGAAAATCAAATGAAAGGGTGATAGAGGGTTGAAAATTGAATTATTTATTTTTTGAGAAAAGTAAGAACTAGATTTAGAGAAGTGAACTTAAACACGTTCAAGCTATGTAAACATTCCCAAAAATAGAGCATGCATACACTCATATTCTAATGCTTTGTTTACATATCAATTTATATATACATTTTTTTGACATCAAAGAAGGAGATATATAAAGGGGATCAGAGGTTTGAGAAAGTAAGAGGCAACAACCAAAGAGGAAAATCATCCAACCAAGGGGGAGAAGAATCAGAGAGACTCTTAATCACCAAAAAAATGGGGTTCTTTATTCCCATCTTTTTTAACAAAAGAGAAGGAACAATCAGCAAAATGGTGGAGCAATGACCGGATCTTCAAGATGAGAGGACCAAATGACTAGAATTAACTTTTTTTTGTTTTGTGAAGGGAGTTAATAACCGTGAGGCAATCAGATTCCACAATGATGTACTTCCATCCTCTTTCAATAAAGAAGACCATTCCACTGTAGATGGCATGGGCTTCCGTTATTAGGGGGGGTCCTAGAATGAAAATGATAGAGTGTGGAAGGACGCAATGATTTGACCCGTATAATTTCGAGTAATAGCTCCCAAGCCTACTCATCCTCTTTCTGGAAGATCCGCATCCGCATTAATTTTGAAGATATCCTTTGGGGGGTCCATGTGCAAGGAGTAGGATGGGGTTCTGACATTGCACTTTGAAAGTATAGGGACATCCATTCAAGAATCCAATCCCCAACCCAACCAACCTAGAACGAGTGAGGCCTGGAGATCTAGTTGAAAATATGGTCGTTACACATAGTCCAAATGAACCATGCCAGAGTACACAAGAGGGCCACCATCTCCGCAGGGAGAGAAGAAGACCATGCCATAAGCATCTCTTTAAGATCTGAAGCCTGAGAGAGGAAATGATCAGAATCAGGGTTCCCAGCATTCCATGTCACCCTGGCACTTGGGTATTTCACGATTGAATTAAAATGGAATTCTGGTGTATCCAAACAAAGTGGATAGGATGGGTCGTTGGTAGCATGGCTATGACGGAGGTATTCCAAGGACGGGAGGATACCATTACATATTTTCCACCATAAAAAATGCACTTTGGGAGGGGCCGAGATACGCCACAAAAAATTCCACAGTTTATCATCTCCCAGATTCTGGAGTCCACAGGCCATCACATAACAATAACGGACCCAAAAAATACCTTAAGTGTCTTTAATCTAGAAAATTTCGTCATGCCCCAGATCATTAAACCCTGGGTTGATAACGATAATATTCTTATCCCTATCATTAAACCACTTTCCCAACTTCTCCATGAACCAACCATCACCAAATTCATTTAAAAGGGATCAAACCCTCTCATCCTCAAGAACAGGGATAATCAGAGAGGTATCCAAAATACATTTTCATCAGGGATCCATGGGTCCTTCCAGATTCTGATCGGGTATCCATTCCCTATTCTCCAGCCTATCCTGGCTTTGAGTAAGGAACGATATCCCCAGAGGCTTCTCCACAGGAAGCTAGGGAGGGGTCCAAAGCATGAATCCTAGAAGTTTGAGTGTGGAAAGTACCTGGATTTGAGGATTCTAGCATATAGAGAGTCTGAACGAATCATGATCCACCAACCTTGCTTATCGAGAAGGGATTCATTGAAGTGAAAGAGATCCCTAAAGCCCATCCCTTTACAATATTTAGGCATGCAAAGTTTTTTCCATTCCATCTAGTGCACTTTTTATTTCCCATTATTAAGACCCCACCAGAAGTTAGCAATGCGAGCATGGATTTGGATAATAATAAAAGTCGATAGCTTGAAGAGAGACATAACATAGCCCGAGATCAATTGTATGACATATTTAATAAGAGTTTATTTCCCTACATTTGAGATCCTCTTTGGAGTCCATACCTAAATTTTATTTTCCACACTATCAAGAATATTGGTAAACAACTCCTTTTTGGAATGGTCGATGATCGTCGAGAGTCCAAGGTATTTGTTGTGCTTGTCCACCACTTGGATTCCCGAGAGTGAGTTGAGGGCGCCTTTCTTTTCTGGTTGGACACTCGAGCTGAAGGAAATTTTGGATTTTTCCAGGTTGATGGATTTTCCACAGGCTCTCCCATAGTGTTGAAGGCATTGGAAAATAGACTTTCATTCCTCTTTAGTGGATCTTGTGGAAAGGAGCATGTCATCAGTGGAAAGAAGGTGAGACAACGGACGTTGTATATGCAGACCTTGGCTCCATGAATTGTTTTATTATTTTCTGCCTCTGATAAAAGATTTGATAAAACATTAGCCATAATAATAAAGAGAAAGGGGGAGATGGGATCTCCTTAGAGGAGGCCTCTGGATGGTTGGAAATACTGGGAAACCCCCCCCATTGATTTTGATATTAAAGGACACCTTGGTAACACATTTCATGAAAATATAAGTCCAATTGGGGTAGAACCCATCATTTCCAAGACGAACCAAAGGAAATACCACTCAACTATGTCATAAACCCTAATCACATCAAGTTTCTAGGACATGGTTCCTCTTTTAGAAATTGATCTAGTCTTTATTGAATGGAATATTTCTTTTGAATGAATAAACCTTATCTGTGATGATTCTTTGAGGGACAAAGGAACTTTGATTTTCAAAAATGACATCAAGAAGCCAAATGTGTAGTTGATTCACCAAGAACATAGAGAAAATCTTGTAAACCACATTGCACAAACCAATAGGTCTGAAATCTGGAGCTTGGATAGGCTTTTTTTTTGAATAAGGGAAATGATGGTCTCATTCAGGGAATGATGGTCGGCTTTACCTTCCTAGAGATTCTTAATAAGGGTCATGTTATCCTTTCCAATCAGATACCGAATTTTTTTGAAAAAGATTGCATGAAATCCTTCTTGACTCAGGGTTTTATTAGAGTGGAATTAGTGAAGGGACCTAAGAATTTCCTCATTAGAAAGATCACATGTGTGGTGGTGATTCATGGATTCCATGATCACCAGTTTGATGCAGCAGGAAATGGTGAGAGAGATGGAAGAATCAATTTCCTTATAGAGCCCTTGGAAATAGTAAATTGTGGCTTCATGAATCACCTCCACCTTAGAGACAGACCATCCATCTAAAGTAATAAGGCTGGTGATAGAGTTCCTGTGATGCCTAGTCGAAGCCTTATGGTGAAAGTAGGTAGTGTTCGTGTCACCTTCTTTGATATTTTTTTCACATGACCTCATTGCCCAAAAGAATTATTTGTTGTAAATAACCTTGTCCAGCTCTTCATCCAACCTTGTATTATCAGAAAGTGTGGAATCTGTGGGGGGAGGCATAAAGGACTGAAAGCTTCCTTTCAATATTATCACAGATGGAGTTAAAGAGATCATAAAGTTTGCAATGGATCATGCATACAAACCTTCTCAAATTATTTTTCTGTGTTTACATTATTTTTATTCAAGAATAATTCATCTAAAAGAGTTGGAAGAACTTTTGATTTGTCAAGGAATATATTGAAGTTATAAATATTAGATTAAACATGAAAAAAAACTGAATGTACGTACTAACTGGGACGATACTAACATTTATGGATCATTTGATATGAATACTAGTATAAATGATTACGAGGATCATATGGAATAAATAAAAATTACAATTCAAGATGAACTTCGTGATTGTATAAAGTAGTTTGAGAAGTTAAATAACTATATAAAGAGACCATTTTATACCAGTTGTGCTAACTATATGACCATTTCAACTGTATTAAAGTTATATAATTTGAATTCTATCAACAGATGGATTGACACCAATTTTATATAACTACATGGTCTCCTGAATGATATGATACTAGAAGAAAATATGCTTCCTTGATGAACATATACTGCTAAGAGAATGCTATATTCAATGGGTATGTGTTAGAGTTGGTGTCCTAGGACCAACTGTTTGTACTTTGACTACATGTATATTCGATTTATTGAATATTAATAAAATATCTTATTATATATTGTTCATTATTCATCATGGATCTGATGTAATAATGTCCTAGAGTATTCATTGTATTGACAAGGTGACAATAGTTCTCCACTATAATAAGAACTATGAAATGCTATGATGATACTCTTAAATATAGTTTTTAAGTCAATAATATACTATGATGAGGCACATAGTATATATACTGTCAGGTGTGAGTAGTAGTAATTGGATGAATATTCTTCTCATGAATTTTGCACTTGGTAATCTCTAATATGGGATATTATGAGAACATACCCATGAGTAGGAATTCCGCATGTTTTGGTGTCATTGGATATTCCTATATGCGAGCGTGTGTAATGGTCCTTAGACATCAAGATTATTATTAATGATTGTCATGACCCATGTACTTACATTGGATGATGAAAACCATGATTCCATATGTTCATGGTGAGGTAGGGTGCGTCACTATTGACATGTTGTTAATGGATAATCTAAGGATGAGTTTTTTCTTTCTATATTTTTGGAAGTTGATATCCCATCCCTATGATTGGAATATAACTGTCACATTAATTATTAAATCGAAATACATGAAAACTTTGATTCTTACACTTCATGCATAATTCATAAGAATCCCACCTGATCTTATTACTTAATATCTCTTTCCTTTCACATTTTATCTGTAGTATCATCATCATCGGTAATATAATCATTACTCGTACCACCTTGATGATTCTCTTCTTGAGCTTTCCACTCGGGACATTGATTTCCATAATGACCTTTCATTCCACACTTAAAGCATTTCACCTTTGATTATGTCTTCGGGAGGAAAATATTCACATTCATTTCATTAACCAACCCCTTTATTTTTTCCTTCACAGTTACTTGATTTATGTCCTTCTTTTCTATAGTCAAAACATATTCTTGTTCTTCTAAGACATTCACTTAGGAGATTATTTCCACATTCTCAACATAAAGGAAACTGAATATTCTTTCCTCCATGGTATCCATTACCTGAACTCTTAGTGAACCCCTTTCTTCTCTTCCTTGGTGATTCCAAGAGTTTGTTAAGATACATGTTGTTAATCATGTTCCATGAAAAATGACTAGGCAGGATCACAACACCGTTCACTCCAATGACCATCCCATTTGACTTCCCATCATCAAATTGCCTATTACATTAAATGTTAACCTATTTCATTCTTTTTCACTCTATTTATTAAATTATAAAGCACTTAGTAAGAAACAATTATCATAGCGAGGAACCACATAATCATGAAAAACCACTTATATGATGTCTAAATTATGAAACCTTCCTTAATCTATGACACCTTAAGATTATCCTAGGTTATTCATATCCAACTTCCATTAAATTCTTCATGATGGTTTGTTAAGAGTTACTGAATTTTCAAATCACATCCCTCAGAAGCTTCAAACTAGTTGTGTAGCAAGACCTATTTCATGTTCCAAGTTACTCTAGAGGCAGGCCCGACACACCTTGTCAGAGTTGTTACCCATAGGTACATATGTGCTAGATCCACATGCACTTGTAGTAGCCAGACAAAGATGTAATGATAAAAAATCATATGTATTAAATTTTACTAAGCATTAACTCATCCTTATACTTATCCTTAAAGACACCCCTAGACATATCCTTATAAATATCCCTAGGTATCTCACTAAAGTTTAAAATGGTTCACTCCTAAGACTATAATTGAGGACAAAGTCCTTTACTAAACTGAGTTCACTCCCCATTCTAGTCCTGAAAACCTCATGAGATATAAATCATTACCCAACTCATTTGAGGGAGACAAAGGTATCACTCATCACATAATGAAAACCATACATACGTGTTCCATAAGAACATAAATCATATCATAACCCATAAAAATAAACGGGTTTCATAAACATTTCATCACAACATAACTCATAGAAAAGAAATAGGTCTCTTAAGTATCAATCCATTATAAACATAAAAAATTCAAAGAAAAAATAATAATTTTATCATCGGATCATATCCCCAGTGAAGCATAAGTAACATCAAATAATGTTTTCTTATATGGAAAATGATTTTGAATGATCACTTGAAAAATTTATCGAGGAAAATATCTTTCCCTCTTGAAAAACACATTTAAAATAATAAACACTAATAAAAAAATTTCATTTAAAATAACCATGAAAACATATGAAGGATTCTTTGTAACCATTAAAAGAATCTTTGATATCCAATTTCTTGAAAATACTAAAAAGATCATTTAAAACACTTTTAAAACATTATTTGAAAACATTGTTTGGAAGGAACACAAATATCCAACTAAAGAGAGAGTTATATTAAATGAAACATAATATATCATGAAAATAAAGATATTCATGATAAAATATATCAAAGATTAGTATATACACCTCGTAAAATAATATAGGTGCATAACATGACAAGTATCTCAAAGAAGGAAAATTGAGACAAAATTTCCTTACCGATTTTGTAACCATTGAATAGTAAACCCCATGAAAGAGAGACCATCAAATTGATATGTAAATTATCATAAATTTAAAATTATAAAAGGGATTAATGGGAAGTATATAAATCACATATAATAAATAGGTGGTGAACATGACTTGTATCTCACAAAAAATAAATATGAGATAGATTTCCCTTACCTTAAGTCTTGATTTTCTTCACACACGTTAAAACCTCCTATATAATAAATATAATTTTATTATAAATATTCCACAGAACCATATTAATATATTTAATAGAAAATATTATTTACTTATGGCTTTATATTACTCTCTTATTAACATTTCCATGTTAATGTTATGTCTTTCATAATAACAACTTTGGTTTTCATTCATGTTTTGACTTGTTATCATTGGTCCTCTTATAGAGATAATGATTTCATCATATCCAGAATGATAATCATGATATAAATATCATTTATATATTTAGTATATATTTATTTATAGTGATTCAGAAAATTTAGAGATAGAAAATAAAATACACCATTCATGGAGATGGTAGGTCGTACATACGCATGAACATTGCTTTCATTTTCTTGTCAGGTTAAAAGAAGGGAATGTTTTTGATATATTATCATTAAATAATAATTTGTATGTCATAAATAACATATATATTCATAAAATAAATATTTATTACCATCCATGTGAGATGTAGGTGAATAAAAAATCACATTGCATCATGGAGATGGTAATCCATACATACGCACGAGCGACATTATTATTTTACCAAAATATTAAATGGATGATAACAGGGTAAAAATGATATAAAATTTATAGAATTATAATTAAATAATAAATATAATATATAAATATTAAACCCATTATAATTATCCCTCATAAAAGATGGATATGGAAAATTAATTGTATCGCTATGTGGAGATGGTAAGTCGTACGTACGCTTGAGTGATACTTTCATTTTTTTTGTTTGATGGGAAAATGGTTGTATAATGGTGTGTTAATAATCATAATAACATTTCAGAATATTTATTATGCTTAATTTTTTTATTTTATGATATATATCACAGATTTTGAGGAGGTATAGAAGAGTAGAAAAAAGAGAATGACCAGTTAGAGCAATTTCCTCTTCTTTGGAATGAATTCTTTATATCACCTGTAAAGAACTCAAGAGTTGGTCTTTTCAAAATACCATCACCTCTATATTGTCGATAGGGAAGTTGATAATGAAAATTGGAAGGGGTTGGTTGTGTTGGAATGCTCAATGTAGTGTGGAGAAGTGAGGGAGGAGGTTCCCTTTTATAATTGAGGTGAGGGGCACTTTTGGAATTTCAAAAAATATTAATTTATAATAAATTCAATATCAATAAAAATACCTAAAAAAGTACATGTATTAAAATTTAAGCTGAGATAATGTTTTAATATCATAAACCAATAAATTTTAGATAGGTTTTTATTTCAACCTTATCTTTTTTATTAACCCTAAGTTAACCTATTTTAATTTTAACTATGCTAAAAAAAATTATTGTTAAGAGAATGTAATTTTTATATATAAAGTTTCAATTGAACCATAAATGGTCAATTTATTATATTTTAGACTAAATCACATCCCCTTGTCCTTATTTAACATTTTTATGTTTTTTAAATAAATTAATAAAATATTACTTTCATAAAATATCATTAGCAACAATTTTGACACTATTCATTTGTTGTCTTTTAAAAAATAAAAGTCATAAAAACATGATATCTTTAAACCAACTATATTAAATTACCCCTAACATGTAAAAGTAATCCATAAAATTAGTGTATGGCATTAAATATATGAAATTATATTTATTTTAATATTTTGAATATTATTTATTTGGTATTTCAATTAATTAAATTATTATGACATCATTATTGTATAAGACTTTAAGATATTTGTTTATTTCCTAAAAATTAAAAATAAATTACCATGATAAATAAAAAAATATCTTTCAAATGACTATTTATAGTTAAATTTATATTCTGCATAACCCTATATTAAAAATTATATAGTTATTGAAAATATGAGTATAACATCTTTAACGTTTCTTTAAATAAAATATAATAAATGTCTTACTCTCATCCAAGTAGATTAAAATATTATAATTTCAGAAGAATGATGTTTTTTATTTAACCCCACTCATCAAATGAAATTATGACATGTTTTAGGATAATTTTCAATTATTTATAGTATTATTTGTTTACCATTAATTACCAAATTTACCTTTAACCGTGTTAAAAAAAAATTACTAAAGTTACTTTTCATAATGATAAAAAATAAAATAAACCCATTTACATAATTTGGACCCTCAAATTACAAATATGGAATCCATTTTTTAAAAATTCAGAATAAGAATTTGTAGTAATTAACTTAAAATTAATCTCATTGACGGGGTGAGAAAATGAGTTATTAAAGTTAAAACATGCAAAAGATTAAAACATTTTTATATCTAAATTCAATGTAAAATTGATTCCAATGACCTATATTATATTAAATGATAAATTTTGATCTAATTATACTTGAAAACCAATCAAAAATATAACACGATAAATTATTTCGACGAAATAATATATTTTCAGTAAATATTTAGTATATTTTTCGTATTCATCAAAAATGTAACTTATCCAAAAAATACAAAAAATACAACCACAGTAAATTTTTATGTTCCCTTTTAAAATAAGAAGTTTATTTTGTTAAATATAATATATAAAAGTGTAATAAATTGGATTTAAAATTGGTTCTCCATTAAAAGGTGATAAAAGTACCCATTTGAAAAATATAGGTTTTTTATATATGAATATATATATGTGTGTATGTATACAAAAACACACACACACACACATATATATTTGGCATATATGTGGCTAGGGGATTAGAATAGTTGTGTATTTTGGGCCTGGTCCAATTCATTCAGATTGTAGGATTATGAAGAGTCTATAATGATCGATACAGGTTAGTTGTATTCTAATAATTGAGTGTGTATGGAAATAAATTGGCCAGATCTCCATATGATTTTCTCTCATATGTGTATTATACTTTCCATTAATTTTGGTTTTTCACAAGTAATTAGAGTGTGAAAATAATTTATTATTAACATGTTACCTAGTAGATACACACACAAACATCTCTCTATATATATTATTAATAGGTGATTTATGTAATGATTTATTCATATTATTAATATTATTTACAAAGGGATTGGAATATCAAAATATTTTTTACTTAATAATTCAATATAGTTTTCTATCAAGGAGGTTTCTAATTGAGTTCTTTTCACGTGAAATATTAATTGTTTTAAAATGAATAAAATTGTATTTATTGAAAACAAATTTATAATTTAATTCAAATTAATGTTTTTATTGGAAAATTAGTGCGTAAACAGTGGGGTTTGAAAAATGAAAAAAAAATGAAATATTTATATATGGTTAAAAAGGGAATAATTTATCTTTTTATGAAAGTAATAACTAGATTTAGAGAAGTGGACATGTTCTAGATATGTAAACATTCTCAAAAATAGAGCATGCATGCACTCAAATTTTGATACTTTGTTTACATATCAATGTATATATACATTATATGCATATAATGTGTGTATTTATTTATTTTTTATACAAAATTAATATTATTGAACCTTATAGGATGAATATGGATATAAAAATGGATGGATTCTAATCATATGAAAAGGGAGTATGAGGATGGAGTTAAATAGTTCATAACGTTTGTAATAGATCATGCATACAAACCTTATAAAATCATTTTTCTATGTTTACATTGTTGTTATTCAAGAAAAATTCATTTATAAGAGTTTAAATAACATTTGATTTGTCAAATAATATATTATAGTTATAAATATTGGTCTAAACACGAGGAAAAACTGAATGTACACACTGATTGGGATGATACTACCATATATGGATCATTTGATATGAATACTAGTATAAATGATGATGGGGATCATATGGGAGAAATTAAAATTCAATATGACCTTCGTGATTGTATAAAGTAGTTTTATAAGTTAAATAACTGTATAAAGAGACCATTGTATACCAGTTATACTAAATATACAACATTGTCAACTGTATTAAAGTTATATAATTTGAAAGATAACAACAGATGGTGTGATAACAATTTTATAGAACTACATGGTCTCATAAATGATATTCTAATAGAAGAAAATGTGATTCCTTACCGAACATATATTACTAAGAAAAATCTATGTTCAATGTGTATGTGTTAGATTTGGTGTCCTATGGCGAATTTTTTAAACATTGACTACATGTATATTTGATGTATTTAATATTAATAAAATAAATTATTGTATATTGTTCATTGTTCATCATGGATCTGATATAATAATATCTTATAGTATTCATCATATTGATAAGGTCATAACAATTCACCATAATAATGAGAATAATGAAATTCTTTGATGATATTCTTAAATATATTTTTTAAGTTAGCTAACATACTATGATGGGACACATAGTATATATACTATAAAGTGTGAGTACTTATAAACGGATGAGGATTCTTATCATGAAGTTTTCACTTAGTAATCTTCAATATGGTATATTATGAGAACAGACCCATGAGTAGGAATTTTTCATGTTTGGGTGTCATCAGATATTCCTATATATGAGCATGTATAATGGTCCTTAGACATCAAGATTATTATTTATGCTTATCATTACTCACACACTTATATTTGATGATGAAAACCATGATTCCATATATTCACGGTAAGGTAGGTTTCATTGGGTGCATCACAATTTAAATGTTATTAATGGATAAACTAAGGAGGGATTTTTTTCTTCTATATTTATAGAAGTTGATATCTCATACCTTTGATTGGAATAGAACCGTCACATTAAATTACATGGTCATGGTGTAATTAAGTGTTTATTTCATATAGTCAAAGAAATACATACCATTCATATAGTTTGGTGACAAGGATGAAAATCCTTCTTGATTAGATATATTGATAAATGGATTATATTACACAATGAGCATTCATAAGTGGTTTTCATTATTGTGACATTGAGTTCTTTATGTTGGGGGCCTTAACCTATTTCTAGACTGTAATATTGGAATTTAGGCAAGCCCACCTAATTCCAATGAGAAATAATCCTAGAGGTCCACACACTTAGTGTTTTCATTGATCTTGACTAAATTTTATTTTATTTTAATTAGTTGAATAAATATTATTCTAAAGAGAGAGTAAAAATTTTATTCACATTTTTATCAATAAAAAGTATTTATTGATGAATGAAATATTTAATTTAAATATTTATTCAGGTATTCAATAAATTAGGAGGAGGATGGATAGAAAAATATCTCATCTATTGATAAATATTTATTTACAAGTCAAAAAATATTATTTATCATTGCGCACATTAACCCGCATAAAATAATAATAATAATAATAATAATAATATGTGGCATGAGGTTTATTAAATATTATTATATTACTTAAGGGCTAAAATACAATTAAATAATATTATAACCTCAACCCTAGCCCAATAAATAGATAGTTATGTTTATTGTATAGGGTGTGAATCGAAAATTGTGAATTCAGAATCATTGCGCACAACAAACTTCTCCTTCTTGAGTTTTCTTCTGCTCTTCCTCTCAAGAATGAGAATAACACCTTAAAGTCAAAAGGATCTTGGTTCAATCAAGATAAACAAAACAATACAAATGGTTCACTATGGTAGAACTTGTAAATCAATTTGGGTTTCTCATAGATCAAAGGAGCATGTGTGGATCACTACTAGAGGGATTCTATAGTTGAATCCTTAAATCGCAATGAAGGTAACCCAAAAGGTTTTTTGGAAGATCAACATCATCAACAAAGAAATGTTCCTAAGGTGAGGTTATCGGTTCTTACAATTTTAAATAAATTAATTATAAATTTAACGTGAAATATCCTCTCCCAGGGTTTTGATATACTCTATGTTAAAAGAAATGTTAATATTACACCAACCAAAGGAACTTTCTCTATGCCTGGAACCATCAGTACGATCATTGAAAAAAAATCATGTCTAAATGGTTGTATATTAATTTGAAAGAATCATGGATCACTCTAAAAAATCCCTAAGTGTGGCGTGAATCGATACAAGAAATATGAATCATGTCACACCCTCACTTTTGAAATAACTTTATATTATTATTTTATCTGGCTTCGAATTTTATTGTCGAGGTGCAGGTCAAATCCCAGTTTGGCTTTGGTATTTTTTTTGATAAACAAATATATATATATATATATATTGTTAGGGTGTTTCTTTTATTTATTTATTTATTTTTATATTTATTATTATTATTATTATTATTATTATTATTTTATTTTTCTCTTCCTCCTTTTTTCTTTTATTTTTTTCTCACTTTCTCCCCCTCTCTTCCCACTTCCTCTCCCTCTCCCATTGCACCCCCCTGCGCCGAGCCCTATTTTCCCCTCTCCCTGGTCATAGTAGATGCCCCCCTTCCCCTGACCTAGTCGTGTGATTCCGCCACCCTGGTCTTCCTCCGGTGAGCCATGTCGCTGCCTTACTATTCCTCTCGGTGGACTGCCTCATCCTGCCCTACTCTATTCGATGGACCACATTTCACCAGCTGAACCCGATGCACCTCCCTCTCCTAGCCTTCAACCCTTGGTTGCACCCCCTTTCGGCGCGTCTCACCTCTTGAACGACCCCCGGGTAGACTCTTCTTCCCCTCTCTAGGGTTTTGATTCTTGTTTCTTTGAGGTTTGAGGTTTCTAGCAATTATCGTGTTAAATTAGAGTTTTAATATTGGGTATTTTTGTTTGATCTTGTGGTTGTCCCTTTATGGTTTGAATTGAGTGAAATTGAAGTTTCGCACCGAATTTTGAGGGTTTCAGCATCAAAGGTTTGTGTTTCCATGTATAATCAATATTTGGCTAATTAGTTTTCTTAATTTGTTAATTTAATGTGTCAACTGGTTAATAGGTGGGGTGAAATTTTTTATAAGAGGTTTGATATGCGTTTAAATTTAAAGTAGCATTTTTAGATGAAGATGAGTACTTTTCATGTGTAACTCATGTTGTGTTATTTGATATCAATTTATAAATCATGAAATTGGTTATTAAAATTTATGTAAGTGATGTGAATGATGTTTGGAAAGGTTTTTAGTGTGAATTTGATTTTAAAAAGAAAAGGGAATTGGGTGTTTTTTAAGTATGGCCATGTAGTGCTTCTTTGGTCTATTTTTATAAATTTTCAAATGTTTTATTGAATGATATTGGTGGTGAAAATCATGTTTTTATGTGTCCGTGTTGGGTAGTTGATTCTAAAGTGGAATTTTAAAATGAAATTGGGTGTATTTTTAGGGAAAACATTTGTCATGTAATTTGATAACGCTTTACAAACTACTCAAAGGATTTATTATATTATTTGTGTGGTGAGAAATCTATTTTTGATAGCATTGATAAAGTGTTATAATTTTAAAGTTGTAGTTTGACATGAAATTGGGTGTTTTTTGAGGTGTGTCCCATGTTGCATCATTCATGGTTGTTTTATGACTTCTGGAATTGATTTATTTAAGGACATTAAGGCTTCGAAATCTGGTTGTGTGTGGTATTGTTGGGAATTTTGCCTTAAAAAGGGGATTTTGAATGTTTTTTTGGTGCAAACCCTTGATGCGTTATTTTGAAATGTTTTGTAGATTATTTAAGTGTTTAATTTTTTTTATTAAATTATATGTGTAGTGCATTAGACCTCGCTACGATGGTTTTGGGCCGCTGGTGTCGAGGTATCCTACATGTACATGCATAGGGTAAGACATATATATATGCCCTCTTTGTACATATTCCCTCATCTCATAGAGAATATGTGCAATGTATCTAGGGGTGTATATATATATATGTAAAAATGCATGTGCGTGTATGCCCCAAGTGTCGGTTCGAGTTGTCATCGACAAATAGCGACATGTTTGAGGTTGGTCCCCTATGCCTATGCCTTTAATTTGAATTTCATAATTTTTTTCTTGATTTAAAAATATATTTTACATTTATGCTATATACACATGCTAGGAAATTTGGTTGTGGTTACTTGAAATGATTATTCCTTTGTTTTGGAAATTTAAATGTATTTATAACGCCATTGATCTTAATTGAATTTTCTTGAAAATTGTTTTCCTAAGTGGTTTTGAATTGGTAATGAGTATTTCGAAATGTGTTTGGCCTTTTGTCTGGTTAATTGTCAAAAGTGTTCCATTTATATAATTAAGCCCATTTGGAATGTTGAGAATGTTTTATGAAAAAATAAAAACCTCTCTTGAGGCACACCCCCTTGGTTTTATAAAATGATTTTTATGTTGAATGTGTTATTATGTTCCTTATTTGATGCTTATTCATTGTGTGTTGTGAATGAGGGGGAATGCACTTAAGGAGGGAGAATGGTGTTGAGAGGTTAAATAGGTTTTAGATAAATAAAGTTTTATATACAAATATGTTTGCTTGATAAATAAAATTCACCACCACTTGAAATAGAGCACAATGGGAAACCTGGGTATCTAGGTGGGTGGACCAGGACTAGTACGCTAGATGACATGGTAGGGGGTCATCCCAGTTTCTTCTAGAAAGATTGACACACCAACACTAACTAAACATATGAATTACTGAGGGTCATGGTTTCTAAGCCACGGTTACTGAGGGTTGTGGTTTCTAAGACACATTTGCTGAGGGTTGTGGTTTATAAGCCATGTTTCACCGTGGTATGAGGTCTCTAGTGTTCCACTTGTGCTAGAAACCTATAGGGATTACCCATGGTACTCGTTTGTGACATGATGATTTTAATGTAATTTTTCATTTCAGTTGTTTAATACTTGGTGTCTTATTTGAGAAAACCATATTTTAATATAAATTGGTTTCCTTCCATTTTGAAATGTAAATGCATGCTTGGAACCTACTTTGAAAATTTAGCGGGAGAGAAATTTTTTACTTGAAAATGAAAACTCGTTACTTGAATTTTAACAGAATGAAAAGAATTATTTTATTATGCCCTATTTTCAAACAAGCATGTTTTGAATTTCATATAAAAGGAAAGGGCATAGGGAGTTGTTATATTTTTGGTATTCCTAATTAGCATCTCAGTGCTCATGCCTTCTTTACTTTTCATTTGCAGATTTCAGTCTTGGATCACTCTTGGTGCGAGTGTATTTTATGTTCCATGGTTCCCACGAGGTCACTTGAGGTATGTCACATTTCTTCATTTATTCCTCTTTCCACTACCAAGTTGTTCAGTTTATTTTCCATTATTTATTTTTTTGTTCATTTTATGATTCTTTATCTGTCCTTGTTATAGTCCAAATCGTTCCCAACTGGTTTATTTGATGCCTGGAACTAGTTTCCATCCCATGGGGATCGGGAATGCCCTTCGGGCCATGCCGCAGACTGGCTTGGGTGACCGGTTTAGGGTTTACCCAGGTTGGTTCGTGACAAATAAAGTCCTTTGAATGTTTTATGGTACCTCCCTATCATTCCAAGCTTCATATGACAATATAGATGTTAGGAAATTGCTAGAAAATTGACATGGCATGACAATACAAGAATTGAAGATGAGAAACTACATCACCCAACATACTCTCCTTAGTGGAAGAAAATTGATTATGAGTATCTAGAATTTTGAAATTATCTGAGAAACCCACGTCTGGTGTTATATATAGATGGAATCAATTATTTTGGTGTAAAAAGTAGTACTCTCAATACATGGCCAATTATGTTGGTAAATTATAAATTTCCACCATGGTTATGTATAAATCATAAATATATTATGTTGTCTATTCTTATATCTGGGCCAAGAAAACATAGTAATGATATTGATGTCTATTTGGATCCATTTATTGAATATTTGAAATTGATGCGGGAAATATATGTTGCATTGTGTTATGATCATAGAAGTGAAGAGTTCAAATTAAGAGCCATGTTGTACAGGACTATAAATTACTTTTATACTTATGAAAATTTGTTAGGCTATAACATTAAAGGAATGTTGGGGTGTCCCATTTGTGAGGAAGGTACACACTTAGTTATGTTAAAACATTCCCTGAAGATTATCTTTTTAGGACAACTCAAATTTTTACCCTGATGAAATAAATATTGATCTTAGACCGCATCATTTGATGGAAATATAGAACAAGGTACAACACTATCTCTGCTAAATGGTGATAAACTATTCGATAAAGTAAAAGATATTGACACTCATTTCAATAAAACTTTTTAAAAAAACATTTCAAAATAAAGTTAGAAAAAGAGATCAATTTTCTTTGAAGTACCATTCTAGAATTGCTTTTACATCAATTATTTTCATGATGTCTTGCGTATAGAAAAAATATATGTGATAATGATATTGGCACATTAATAAATAAACTAGAGAATTTTTTTTGACATTATGGCTATATTGGTCATGATTTCCATGGGGATAAGAGAGGAGTTGGCATTGGTGAAGGGTGAAAGATAAACTTTTCATCCTCCAGTAGCTTATCCTCAATCCATATAAGAAAAGTTTCAATTTTGAAACTTTTTTAATGGTTTAAAAGTTATAGAGGGATATTCATAAAATATAAATAAATTCATTTCAATGAATAATTTGATGTCACAAGTTCCAAAATCACATGACTATAATGTATTGATTTATGATTTAATGCTTTTAGCTTTACACTTAATTCTACCTAAAAACGTATAATATAAATTAACCATAATTTTTTTTTTCAAATCCATATGTAGTATATTTATAGACCTAGTGAAGTTATCAACCATGAATAATGAAAATGTATTTGTATTATGTGAATTTATGATGTTCTTACCACCATCATTCTTTAATATAATGGTCCACCTGATGATTTAATTGGTTAGAGAGATTGAACTATGTGGTCTGGAACAATATAGATGGATGCACCCCATTGATTGGTATATGCAGATTTTAAAGGGGAACATCAAGAATCAAATTCATCTAGAGTGTTATATTATAGAGAGATATATGGTTTAAGAAGACGTTGAATTATGTATTAGTTACCTATCAGATGTTGATAACATTGGTCTCCTAAAATATCATCACATAAGATACCTTATGGGTGGATGCATTTCTATAATAGATAATGTTAAAAATACCATTACTGAGTAGTGGAAAGATCACCTTTATATTTTCTATAATAGTACAGAGGTCGCCCCATATGTTGAATCCCTCAATGTAATTCTTAGACATTTGAAACCATTAAGGGATGAAGGATGGATATATAATACCCATAATCAACAGTTTATTGGATGATTCCAGGATCACATTTATAAGGAGTTATCTATAAATTTTAATTAAATTATTGAATGACTTCAATGGATAGCCAGGGTACCAAATGAAAATGTTATAGCATACACTATTTTTTTAATTAATGGTTATATATTCTATGAAATGGAACAAGATGAACATAGTACAATGAAAAAAAGTAGAGTTACACTTATGGATGAAGCAATGAAAATATTTGGTTCCATGGATAGAAATCAAATTAATGAAAATATTTCATATTTTGGCATCATCAGACATATATAAAAGTTATATTATAAAACCTTTCATGTGCCTATTTTCCACTTCAAATAGGATGAAAACAGGAGCACTGTTAAAGTCGGATAATTGGGCTTCTTGAAGGTTAATTTCAATGTGCAAGGTTATAGGGGTGAACCATTCATAATGAAATCACATATAGTGAAAGTATTTTATGTCCCATATCCAATAAACATGAATTGGTCAATTTTTCTGTTTGTGACTAAAGAAATATGGTTAGTTGAAAATTTAATTGAGTATAACCCTTTCATTGGGAGATCATAGTCATTTCATAGTGTTCCCAATGTAGATAATTCCTTGTATGTTATAGGGGACCATGGGGGGGGGGTTTAGATACTCAATATATGATCCAAATACTTTTAAACATTAAAGGTAAAAAGAGAGTTCAATGAGAAGGTTAAAGTTTTTTAATATACTATGATATTACTCATAAGATTATGTATTATAGAATAAATTTATGTAATCTAAATTAAAATTTTGACTACTCATGTATATAATGACTTCTCCACACACTGATATTACCAATCCTGAGGAAGAATACACGATTGATATAGAAACTATATATTTATTATGGGGCATGAAACATGTGGATGAAGAAAATAGTGATGTAGGATCACCATTTTAACTATAGTTATCAAGGAAAGAAGTAAATGTATAAAATTTCAGGTTAGCTGGAATCAGCTTGGCCAACCTGTTGACCCTAACAAGATAATGTTCATTACTTATATTGGGGTCACAATGAAAATGCATGTGAGAATTGATATGGATATGTGGCACAATGTCATACTTGAATTGAATTCAACCATGTGGGAAGATATTAGGGCGATGTTATGATATAATTACTCTAATTTATAAAACAATATAGTGAAAAATTGATTTACTTTTAGTTATCCCTTACAGATTTCAATTATATTATATGGTTGATGTAATATATTTATCTTAATAGTCAATGAAAAAGAACATAGAGCCTTCCAGAAACTTCTAAACAAGCATCATTTCAGGGATGCTGAGGGGAAAGTAAACCCCCACCCACTATCTAGGTATGCACACATTATAAACTAGGAAACATGGAAGCATTTCCTTAGTCATCATGATGAGGAATCATTTCAGGTGAATTGTAGTCAATAATATTTTTTTTAAATTGTTAATTTTATCCACTTTGATTAGAATTTGTTAATTTATGAAATAGATAAAGGAGTGTTGAAAATAATAAACCTTCATTAAAATCAATGTACCCTACTGTAAAGCAATGATGGGGTACACTTCCCTTAAAAAGAAAATGGTATTTATTTTAAATCTGCAGTAAAGATTTTATGTGATATAAAACAACATATGTTCCTTTGATTATATAATTATTAATGATTCTAAATATAAATACACTTCTATATCACGTCATGTGATATGGAAGAAGGATCATGTAAATAAAGAGGAAAAACTTGTAAATGAAAATACACAAAAAATATGTGAATAACATGTAAGTATGAAATAATAGTAATTTGTTATGATATATAATAGTATTACATAAATATATCTATTTATATGTTTTTTATATGATGTAGACACAAGAATTTACATGTATGGTTTGTGGGACTAATATATGTGAAAGCATCAAAGAGAACCAAAAGTGGCACAATGATCAGAACATGAAGAGCCACATGCCCCCACTAGATTTGAGGGTAGTTATTCTCCTCAACCATCCCTCATACCCAAGGTAATCAATTTTGTTATAACTATTTCTCCTAAATGTGAATAAAAAAATCTAATAAATCTTTTGTCTTCACGCATGTATAAGAAATATAACTAATATGGTTGTCCTATGATTTCACCTTATTTCAAGGTTGTTTGTTACGGATTTAACCGTTAGAAGTATGTTTTAGGGTTTTCAAACAACAAATGTGTGTTTTGGGTCATATCAAGAAAATGAACCTGTAGAGACTTGGGTTTTTGCCCTGTCTGACTTTGGAATATTCCTATGAATAATTCTAGAGCAAGGCCCGAAGACGGCATGCGATTCCAAGGTCCGGTGTGCCCGAAATTAATTTTCTAAAAATATTAAGTACTTTTATACTATGCACATGGAGGGAACGAGTTATCTCTTAAATGGTATCTCAGATCAGAAATCTGAGGACACAGTTGTGTCTGGAGCGTGCTGTTTACCTTAAGCGGGGTGTAAAAGTTACAGGCACGGGCCTGCTGTGAGAGAATTCACCCAGGAAAAAATCCTCATATTGAAATAATGAATTAGTGTTTTTTATCACTGACGTTATTTTTGAATAACTTTCGAAAAAATTCTCTGAATGGAAATCCAAGACTTCGGTTGAGTTCGAAATGGGGTGTTTTTCCTAGGCGTGATATAAAATAAGCGGGCGTAGAGGTTTTTGAATCCGCGACCATCGGCGGAGTTTCAGTGTGTTTATATAAATTAAATTAAGTGTTGGAATTAAGGGAAAGCCATAATTTCTCTTATCTTCTCTCCCTCTCAACTGTTCTTCGGCATTCTTCATCGTTCTTCGCCATATTGAGGAGAAAACTCCGACGGATCGAAGTGGGATCAAAGTGGACGCGTCGCCAATAACTAACGGCCAGATCGAGGTAGGTTTTTCTGTTGATTTTAGCTCCTTCATCGATTTCATGAGTTTTTGACAAACCCGTCATTTAAATTCTATAATTTTAGAATTTGGACAATGCCAAAACGAACATGACCATCGTCTGAGCCCCGTTCTAAATCCCATGTTCGATGCATTCTTCATCGTTCTTTGTCCAAATTTTTGGATGCACCAATCGACTGTCGGAACATTGATAAGAGGTAGGAGTTGCAAGGGCTGCATTGCAGGGATCACAATGATGTCTCCTGATATGAAATCAGGCATCCGCTCGAATTACGATGGTCCACCGAAAGAATCACCGGATCACCACCGACAGTAGCGGCCGACGACTGCGCATGGTGGCCGCGGTATGTCGCGTGATAGAGCATATTCGGAGTGTGGGTGTACGATGACCATCATATGAGAAGAGTATGGGGGTGGGGTTTGAGAGTCATTCGGGGTGGCCGAGATCATGACGCTTAGGAGAAGTGTAGGTCGGGGCTTTGGTGCGGTGCAGCTGGCAGGGGCGGACGCGCATAGGTGCGGCAGGCCGTCTGGAAGCACAGCGGGGAGCCCAAGCAGCCACGGCGCAGGCGGACGGTATCACGGCAGTGCACCCAGTAGTTGGGAGGGACAGCTTCGACCTGTCATGGCCAGGGGGAAGCCCCAAGGAGAACGCTTTGGGGGGAGCTGCAGATAAGGACCCACATCCCGCAGGTCCTGTTGGTGCGGCGTGCAGACAGAGACCGGCCACACGGATGGTATGATTGCAAGAACCAGACCCTCGGGTCTGGTGGTGTTGGAAAGAGCTGCAGTTAGCGGGCCGTGGTGAGCTAGGCTGAACCCACGGCTGGGCTACGGGCCGATGGTTTGGACCAGGTTGGCCGGGATAGACCGGCCCAGTTGGGCCCCTTATGTTTAAAGGGGCGTATCTTCTAAACGGCGCGTCCGTTTGACACGCCGTTGACGGCCATGTGTTCGTCTTAGAGATATAGAATTTTTGAATTAGATTTTGGTGTTTTTAAGTTCTGCGATCGAGGGTGGGAAACCCGAAACACATTAATTTAATAATATTAAATTATTATTAAATCTTGCAACAGACGTACCTCACGAACCAGACGTCTGATTAATGCGTCATCAGTGGTAGTGTGACGCTAGTACTCATGCAGACTTTTTGAGATGCTCCTTTGGGTGTTTGAGCTAAAGTCAAGGTGCGGGCCTTGCAGGGCCGGTTTGTATGTTTTATGGAAAAATGTCACTTTTTCACCCGATATCCATTTGGAGTGTTTGAGCACTCGTTTCTGTGTGTTTTTCTGAGAGGATTGCAACAGTGCAATCTGCCCACATAAATTTGGGGCCAAGGCATGGGACCCATGAGGTGGATTTCAGGTGTACGATGTGTTTTTACAACTTATGCTTCATAAGTCCATTTGGGGAAAATGAATATCCCACCATGTGTGATTTTCTGCGTAGATCGCGATGGTGGCCCCTGTATAGTCCTAGGATGTGTGAAATGTGGAGATGATGTTGGTCGCTCGGGATAATGACGTTTGGACCTATAGTGGTTGAGCTTACTCCCTTGGTTTGTTCCTATGAGGGTTCGTGTGGCATTACTACCTCAGTATAGGTTTGTGATCCCCTCGATAGGATGGTTTTCTGATAGAGTTGTGGAATACCTCTGGTGAATTCGGAGTGGGATCCTCTAACTTTGCTTCCCTAGATCGATTTCTTGGTATCGCTGTGACTGCTTATCCACGGGCAACGATCCCCTATCTAGGAAGTTAACCTAATAGGGTTTGAGGCATCATCGAGAATATGATCCTCTACACAGTGGGAAATTCAGTAGGGTTGCGAAATCATTGGTTAAATGATCCCCTACTCAGTGTGTGGTTTTGAAAGGGTTAGTTCATCGTAAATTAAATCCCCTACATCATGAGTTATACCAAATGGGGTTTCCGGAATTGTCGTGACCATCTTCGCATGGGCGGCGATCCTCTATCTGAGTGATGTGATCGGTTGAGCACCAGATAGGGTTGTGGTATCCCCCATCAGTTTCAGGGAATAATCCCCTATCTGTGAGATCTAAGAGTTATTGGAGTGGGTTCTTGTATCCTCTAGAAAACCCTAGGAGTGATCCCCTATCTAAGGAGTTTGGTATTTCTTTTTCTTCTATTTCAGCATGATGATCTTAGTGATGTTATCTGACGAGCATATACCTCTCGGACGAGTGCTGTATGGGATGAGAGAGCTCATGGAATGTGTTCTCCAATTATGTACTTGTCATAGGTTATGAGTTCGGAACCTCATGAGGATTGGTGCATGAAATGAGTATATCTGGTTGTTCATGGTATATGTATGGGTATATACCTGAGCTGATGTTCATGGTGTATGTAATGGAATACACCTGAGCTGAGATGACTAGTCATGTTAGCCGAGGATGGTCTCAAGATGAAGTTTATCTCTCATTTGGGTTCCCTCTGGTTGAGATTAGTTGACTATTGTCCTTCAGTTTCTCCCTTTTATTTTGGGGTTTTTAAGGTGGATACTTAGTATTTTATATACTCACCCCTGCATGGGATTTTCCCGCACATGTTTCTGTCTTGTGTAGACCACAGGCCTTTCGACGGAGTTCCAGGAGGACCCGGAGCAGGCGGAGCATAGTGAGTGAGACTGACTGGGGTGTTTACCAGAGCTGTGCTGAGGAGCTTACCGGTGGGTGTTTTTAGCAGAGTTTTTCCCTCCTTCTGAGCTGGTTGGATGCTTTTTTAGTTTTCCTTTGGCAGGCCTTGTTTTCCCTTTTGTACTTCTATTGCACTTTGGTTTGGGATAGATGTATGCATGCATTTCCTTTTTATTTTATATATATATAATATATATATATCTGCACTGTTTCATGGAGGTGTATGTGGGTGTGTGTGTACGGGTACCTTAGGCTAATCCCTCCCATGTGTGTGATAGCCTACTCGGTGCTAGTCGCCAGCCCCTGGCCTATTAAAGGTGGGCTTGGGGAGTTACGACTTGAGCCCCGTTGGGTCAGGTCGTGACAGAGTGGTATCAAAGGTGGTTCCCCCTTTGGGATCTCAGAGCGTAACTGGTCTAGCTGTGAGCTTGGGTTGGGTTGCATAACAGCATTGTTATGATGTTTCAAGTTCGGCTTTCAGTCTAGGGACTCTTGTGTTGGTGCGGCGGCTGACATATCCATTCACTAGGACTCTGATAAACTGCCTTTAGACTCGGGACATTTGCGCTCTAGTCGCAGGGACATAACAGTACATGCATCATCTAGGACTGTGTTTTGGGTTTCTCTTGTTCTTCTTGAGTCAGCTCCCCAGATATACTCATTGACCATGGTGTGTCTTGATTATATTTCAAGATTCCTCCATGAAGAAATCCAACGTGGGTTCTGCAATGGGATTTTGGTGAAGATCTGCCCCATGTAAAGGCTGTGGACCATGGCTCAGGTTTTGAGGCTGGACCTCCAGGTTGTCCTCCAGTTGAGCCACCACCTATCGAGCAGCTGGTTGTGCCAGTAGTTAAGGACGAGGTTACACGCAGGCTGAGTGTGCTGCACAAGTTCCAGAGGCAGCAATCTCTGAGGTTCCGGGGTGATCCAGACCCTCAGGCAGCTAATGACTGGCTCGAAGCACTCACTTGAGTTTTCCTCCTGGTGAGGACACCTCTAGATAAGATGGTGGTCCTAGCGGTGATCCTTCTGCATGGTTCAGCTGGGCGATAGTGGAGTATAGTGACACAGTCTCAAAATGAGGAAATTCTCACATGGACAGAGTTTGAGTGTCTCTTATGAGAAGATTTATATCTGGTGATGCTGAGGTCAGTACAAATTTAGGAGCTTCTGCAGCTTTGAAAGGAGGGCATGACTGTGTCGGAGTACTCAGTGAGGTTTACAAACCTGTCATGTTACTCCCTAGATATGGTTCGAGACCCGTTCTTTAGGGATCAGACCTTCGAGCAGGGGTTACACAGGGACATCCAGGAAGGTGTGGTTTGTTTGTGCCTACCTACCTATGCTGGAGTACTGGAGTGAGCCTTGGTGGTGGAGAGATTTCTAGCTGCGCAGATTCAGCCTATCAGTGTTGGGCGTGTGGCAGCTGAGACGTCGGTAGCTAGTAGCCAGCGGCAGGTGCAAGGGTCTGGACGTGGCCGATGTTTTAGGAGGTGACACTGGGATGGAGGATCTGAGGCTCAGGGATCACAGGGCTTGCAGGCCAGTTTTACTCAGCCATAGGAGAGGCAATGTTACACTTGAGACGGTTGGGGACATATTGCTAGAGATTTTCCAACCCGTCGTGATGCTGAGAGGGAGACGGTCGACAGGCTACCTTGGCAGTGGCAACATCTTGAGTTTGGAGGTCCGCAGGGCGGCAGACGTGGCGACGAAGCTTGTGCAGTATCGGGAGGTGGTAGGCAGTATCAGATGCCACCACCACCATCCCCAGGTGGTCCACATCAAGTTCAGGGAGCTGGAGGGCGAGGGTGAGGAAAATTGCAGGCCTTAGTGGTTTTTGACCCAGAGGCTATGCGGATGGATAGAGGAATGCCTTGTGTCTTTTCTACTTTCTGCAGTAGTTTTAATAGACACTGTTTAGTAGGACTCTTTCCTTTCCGTTGCTTTCTCGAGTTTTGTTCAAGGCGTTGGTAAGACCCTGTGTGGGTGTTGTTTGGCGTGATTCAAATGCATGGGGAAGAGGGATCCTTCCCCCACCGAGACACATTTTTGTTACGTGATTAAAACTGTGCAGGAGAGTTAGTGCTTCCCAAAGCGGATAGTGTTGAGGTGTGGTGGATGAGTCCCTCTGAATTATGTTTTTAGGTAGGGGTGTGTGTTGGCGAAATCACTGGCATGAGAGACCCAGTTGAGAGTTCAATTTCATTCTTAAGGATTATGGATTTTTAGGGATGAAAATTTCTAAGGTTTGGAGGATGTGGCGACTCAGGTTTTGGCCCTGTCTGACTTTGGAATATTTCTATTCATAATTCCAGAGCTAGGCGCGAAGATGACGTGCAATTCTAAGTCCTGGTGTGCCCAGAATTAATTTTATAAAAATATTAAGAATTTTTTATACAATGCACATGGAGGGAACAATTTATCTCTTAAATGGTAGCTCGGATCGAAAATCTGATGGCACGGTTGTGTTCGGAGTGTGTCGTTTACCTTAGGCAGGGTGTAAAAGTTACGGGCACAGGCCTGCTGTGAGAGAAGTCAACCAGGGGAAAAATCGTCATATTGAAATAATGACTTAGTAATTTTTATCACTGGCATTCATTTTGAATAACTTTTGAACGAAGTCTCGAAATGGAAATCTGCAACTTCCGTTGAGTTCGTAATGGGGTGTTTTTCCTATGCGTGATATAAAATAAGTGGGTGTAGAGGTTTTGGAATCTACAACTGTCGGTGGAGTTTCAATGAGTTTATATAAATTCACATATGTGTTGGAATTAAGGGAAAACCTTAATTTCCCTTATATATCTCTCTCTCTCAACCATTCTTCGAAATTCTTCACTGTTCTTTTCCAGATTGAGGAGAGAACTCTGACAGATTGAAGTGGGATCACAGTGGGCGCGTCGCCAACAACTAACAGCTGGATCGAGGTAGGTTTTTTCTATTTATTTTCACTCCGTCGATTTCGTGAGTTTTCAACAAACCTATCATTTAAATTCTATAATTTTATAATTAGGACAATGGCCAAATGAACACGGCCATCATCCGAGCCATGTTCTAAATCCCATGTTCGACGCTTTCATCATTATTCTTCGTCCGAATTTTTGGATGCGCCAATCAACCATCAGATCGTTGATAAGAGGTAGGCGTCGCAAGAGTTGCATTGCAGGGATCAAAAATATGTCTCCCAATATAAAATTGGGAATCTGTTCGAGTTATGGTGATCCGTTGAAAGAACCACCGGATCACCACCGGCAGTAGCAGCCGACGGCTGCGCGCGACAGCCACGGTATGTCGCACGGTGGAGCGTCTTCGGAGTGTGGGTATGTGATGACCATAGAACGAGCAATGTTAGAGGGGGGGGGGGGTCGAGAGTCAGTCAGGGAGGATGAGAGTGCAGTGATCAGGCGAAGAGCATGTCAAGGCTTCGGCGTAGCGCAGCAGGCAAGGGAGGATGTGCGGAGGTGCGACGGGCCGTCCGTAAGTGCAGCAGGGAGCCCAGGTGGCCGGTGTCACGGCGGTGCGCCCAGCAGGCAGGAGCGACAACTTCGGTCTATCGCGTTCAGGGGGAAACCCTGAGGTCATTGCCTTGGGGGAGTTGTAGACAAGGACCCGCATCTCGTGTGTCCTATTGGTGCAGTGTGCGGAGAGAGACCGGTCGCGTGGCTAGTCTGATTGGAAGAACCGGACACTCAGGTCCATTAGTGTTGGAACAGGCTACGGCCAGCAGGCTGTGGCGAGCTGAGCCAGACCCGTGGCTAGGCCGCGGGCCGGTGGTCTAGACCAGGCCCGCTAGGATGGACCAACCTTGTTGGGCCCCTTATGTTTAAAGGGGTGTATCTTCTAAACGGTGCATTCGTTTGACGCGCCGATGACGACCATGGGTTTTTCATAGCGAGAAAGACTTTTTGAAGTGGGTTTCGGGGTTTTTGAGTCATGCACTTGAGGGTGGGTGACCCGAGACGCATTAATTTAATAATATTAAATTATTATTAAAGCTTGCAACAGACATACCTCGCGAACCGGATGTCCGATTGACGCGTTGTCACTGGAAGCGCGACACTAGTCCTCGTGCGGACTTTTTGAGATTCTACTTTGAGTGTTCGAGCTAAAGACATGGTTCTGGCCCCGTAGGGCTGGTTTGCACGTTTTACAGTGAGATGTCTCTTTTTCATCCGATGTCCGTTTAGAGTGTTTGAGAACTTGTTTCTGTGTGATTTTTCAAGAGGATTGCAATGGTACAATATGCTCGCCTAAATTTGGGGCTAAGGTATGGGACCCATGAGGCAGATTCTAGGAATACGTTGCATTATTACAACTTATGCTTCATAAGTCCGTTCGGGGAAAATGAATAGCCCACCATGCATATTTTTCTATGTAGATCACGATGGTGGCTCCAATATAGGCCTAGGAGGTGCGCAATATGAAGATGATGTGGGTCACTCGGGTTAGTGATGTTTGGAACAGCAGTGGTTGAGTGTACTCCCTTGGTTCGTTCCTATGAGGGTTCATGTGGCATTACTACCTCATTATAGGTTTGTGATCCCCTCGATAGGATGGTTTTATAATAGAGTTTTGGAATCCCTCCAGTGGGTTCGGAGTGGGATCCTCTAGATTCGCTTCTCTAGATCGGGTTCGTGGTATTGCTGTGACCAGTTATCCACGGGCGAAGATCCCCTATCTAGCAGGTTAACCCCATAGGGTTTGAGGAATCATCAGGAATATGATCCCCTATGCAGTGGTCCATTCAGTAGGGTTGTAGAATCTTCTGTTAAACGATCCCCTACTCAGTGTGTGGTTTCAGTAGGGTTAGTGCATCGTCAGTTCGATCCCCTACATCGTAAGTTATACCATATGGGGTTTCCAGCATCATCATGACCATCTTCGCATGAGCGACGATCCTCTCTCTGAGTGATGTGATCACTGGAGTACCAAATCAGGTTGTGGTATCCCCCAGAAGTTTCTGGGAGTGATCCCCTATCTATGAGATCTACGAGTTACCAGAGTGGGTTCTTGTATCCCCTAGAGGACCCCACAAGTGATCCCCTATCCGAGGAGTTTGGTATTTCTTTTTCCGCTTTTTCAACATGAGGATCTCAGTGATGCTATATGACAAGCATATACCCCTCGGACGAGTGCCATCTGGGATGACAAATCTCATGGATCGTGTTCTCCTAGTTATGTACCTGTCACAGGTTATGAGGTCAGAACCTCATGAGTCTTGGTGCGTGAAATGATTATATCTGGTTTTCCATGGTATATGTATGGTCATATACCTATGTGGATGTTCATGGTGTATGTATGGGCATACACCTGAGCTGAGATGACTTGTCGTGTTAGCCGAGGATGGTCTCAAGATGGAGTTTCTCTCTCATTTGGGTTCCCTCTGGTTGGGATGAGCTGACTGTTGTCCTTTAGTTTCTCCCCTTTTTGGGGTTTTTGGGGTGCCTACTAATTATTTTATATACTCACTCCTGCAAGGGATTTTCTCGCAAATGTTTGTGTCTTATGCAGACCAAAAACATTTCGGCAGAGTTCCAGGAGGACTCGGAGAGCGAGACTGACCGGGGTGATTACCGGAGTTGTGCTGAGGAGCTTACTGGCGAGTGTTTTTGGTAGAGTTTTTCCCTCCTTCTGAGCAGGTTGGACGCTTTTGTAGTTTTCCTTTGGTGGGCCCTGTTTTCCCTTTTGTACTTCTGTTTCACTCTAGTTTGGGATGGATGTATGCATGCATTTCCTTTTCAATATATATATATATATATATATGCACTGTTGCATGGAGGTGTATGTGGGTGCGTGTGTATGGGTACCTTAGGCTAATGCCTCCCATGTGTGTGATAGCCTACTCGGCACTAGTCGCCAGCCCCTGGCCTATTGGAGGTGGTCTTAGGGAGTTACGGCTCGAGCCCCATTGGGTAGGGTCATGACAGAACCCTTGTATTTATGTATCATCAACTTGACCATTTCATAATTTACTATACGTTTGTTCTCATATTATTTCATGGTATTTATAAGTCTTTCAGTTGAATTTGACCCTCATATGCATGTTTTTAAAGGGCATCAAAACTTTTAAAACCTCTTATCCGGTCATTCTGAAAATTCCATGCATCTGTTTGACATTCCATCTAATCATACATTTCATAAAAAATACTAAGATGGTTTTATTATGATTTCATGTCATTTTGAGGTCGTTATCAATAGATCTAGTTTTTAAACACATGTTTTGGTTTTTAAAAACAATAAAAGTGTGTTTTCAGTCATCCCATGAAAAAAACTTTGGATATACATTATTTATACTCCACCATTTCAAAAATCATTTTACAGTTTTTTTTGCCAGATTTCATGGCATTCAGAGACCGTTTGACTAGTTTTGATCCCTAGACGCAGGTTTTTAAAGGACATCAATCCTTTAAAACTGCTTATTCAGTCATTTCAGGAAGACCACACATTGGATCGACAATTCATCTGCTCTCATATGTCAAAAATAATTCTAATACTATTTTCCTATGATTTCACCTCATTTCAAGGTTGATTGTTATGGATCTGACCATTAAATGGTTCTTTTCCATTTTTAAAATAATAAAAGTATGTTTTATGTCATATCGATAAAACAAAACCTCAAATTGATGTTTCACCTACTCCAAAATTTCATAAATCACTATACGCTTGTTATTGTATAATCATATAGCATTTGGGGCTCGTTCGGTTGGTTTTAACCCTCTGAAACATTTTTTAAAGGGTATCAAACCTTTAAAACTGTTTATTTGGTTATTTTGAACAAACCGCATGTTATATTAACATGTCATCTACTCTTAATTGTCAAAAAAAATACTAATATGATTTTCTTATTATTTCACCTCATACCAAGGCTTTTTGATATGGATATGACTGTTAAATGCATGTTTTGGTGTGTTAAAATAATAAAAATTCATTTTCGGTCATCCCAGGAAAAAGACAGGTCGTATTGACATCACATTTAATCCATCATTTCACAAATCACTGTATAGTAATTGATGCATGATTTCATGGAATTCATAGTATGTTTGGATATTTTTGATCCTTGGACATACTTTCTGAAAAACCTTTGAAAACTGCTTATTCAGTCATTTCAGTAAGAGTTCATGTTTGACTGACATTCTGTATGTTTTCACACATCAAAAATATCACTAATATGGTTTTCTATGATATCACCTCATTTTGAGGTTGTTTGTTATGGATGTGACTGTTAAACACAAGTTTTAGTGTTTAAATCAATTAAAGTTTATTTTGGGTCATATCAATAAAAGAAAAACTCATATTGATGTTTTGTCTACTTTTCCATTTTAAAATTCAATATAAAGTTGTTGTCTTGTGATTTCATAGCACTAAAAGGTCATTAAATTAGTTTAGCCTCCTTGATGTGTGTTTTTAATGGGCATAAAAACTTTAAAAACTATATCTTCAATCATTATGAGTGTACCACATGTTTTATTGACATGTCATATACTCATACATGTCATAAATAATACATAAACAATATTCCTTTGATTTCACATAATTATTATGTCATTTGTTATGAATATCACCATTAAATACAGATTTTTGTGCTTTAAAACTACAAGTACATTTTCGGTCAACCCCATCATAGGAAACCTCATATTGACATTCAATTTTCTCCATTATTTTAGAAATCATTATACAATTATTTTGTCTGATTTCATATCATTTAGAGGCAGTTCGGTTCATCTTAACCCTTTGACTAAGGGTGTTCATGGGTTAGGTCGAGTCAAGGGTGGTTTTGGACCTGACCTAACCAAATGAGAATGGGTCAGGACACATGCTTCATGAGAAAGAAACCTGACCCAAACTAACCTATGCTGGGTCAGGTTACATGATTCATGGCCAAATGACCCAACTTGACCTATTTCTAGTTGGGTTGCGTTCATTGGGTTATTGATGGATTACTGATCTAAAATCCACTAGGAAGGACTGAGATAGGTCACCATTGGTGGAATTTTACACCCTTAATATTTTCTATCAAATATATTCATTACTATCATTAAAATTAATAACCACTCGATACACAAATTCAAGATTTAATCAACTTATATAAGTGATATAAAAGCACTTATGCACTAATAAATTTTGAAAAAATTACATAGATGCACTAATTCCAATAGCTTTTTCAGAAATAAAAAAAATAGCTCTTATTCAATCATCTTATCAACTAACCATAAGAAGATCATAAAAGTAGCTTTTAATAGTTACAAATAGTATAATGAAAAGATATGATAACATAAATAACCCTTATTCATAAGCTCATCATAAGTGAGTGATAAGTGATATAAGAAACTTCCAAAAAAGTGTAATCAAATAGATAGAGCCTTATAAAGGTGGATAATGGTAATTTAAAGAATCAAAAAACTATCTCTATAGTACCATTATATATTAAGAAAATCCACAAGACCTAGAATAAGGTAATGATTGGGTTCTAAATATTGGTTTGGATTAGTAATGAACATTGATCATTAAGAATTTTCCAATCCTTGAATGTTGTGGAAAAAAATATTTAAGCTATATTCCTTTTGAATAGTAGATTCATGAATTATTAAAAGAAATCAATAACATAATGTATAAGAAAAAAGAAGTAAATTCATTTCAAAATGAGAGTACATTCATTGAGAAAGTAGAAACACAACTTGGGGTAATTTTTGAGGACCTTAATAATACTAAAACATCAAACTATTTTAGGAGTAATTCTATCTAAATTTGAGAAATCAGTTTAACACACCATTAAGGGCTCAAGAGAGATTAAGTGATGCTAAAATTTTTAGAATAAATTGGAAATTTTAGTCGAGAAACTAAGAGTTTATACAACAAGTCTTGAAGAAGCAGTCCAATTGTCCAATACACCATTGATAAGTGAAGAGAACTTATGCCAACCTAAAAATTCAGAAAATCATAATCACTTCAGTGAGAAAAAACAAGGGTTTATAAATTTAGGCCACCCAAAAAATGAAAAGTAAATGGTCTTATTGAACTGACCCAACCCCAGGACAATTCCCTAACATGTAACATGGTCTAATACACCAAGAAACACCTACAATGAGCTCCCAAAAAACTTACAGTGAGATATACACCAAGCATGAAACCTACAGTGAGAAACAATGAATTTATTTTCTCAATAAAATCTATATAAAGTGTCTAATTTAAATCAAACACAAACATAATCTAAGATGAATGAATGACTAAATGTTTGAACTAATAAAATGGTATAGATGATTAAATATGTTAAATAGGAAGTGACCACATTAATGATTAAATTTAAAAGTGAAACAAATATGTAAATTTTATGTTATATTCATTAAAATGTGTGATGGTTAAAAAATTTAATAAATAGTCAAATAAACTTGAAAAATGTATATTAAGGATAATGATCTATTTAATGGGAATGAATTTTCGTGGTGATGATGGATAAAATTTGAAAATATTAAATACAATGAAAATTCTAGAATGAATCATTATGAAAGGAAAGTAAAAGGATAATTAAAAAACTTAAATAAATTCATTGAGAGTATTTCCAAAATCAAGGATCCTTTCAACTAAACTTTAAAAAAAATCGAATAACATCTTTTATTGGTGATTTCTGGATTTTATGGCTATTTGGGTCATATGATGATTTTTTCAAGTATTCTAGAAACTATTTAACATGTAATGTGGTTTCGAACAAAAAAATATGGTAAATAATTACATTGTCATGGAATTTTTGGTTGTAGAACTTTCAATCTGTTTATATTAAAGATAAATAAGAACATTTTAGTGGCATTAACACTATAAAAAAAATCTTTATATGCCCAATGGCTAAAGAAATATATGCTCTAAAGAATTTATAAAACAATCAGCGATTTATACCTTCATGAAGTGTGATTACTGCTTCTATTTTAGATAGTGGCATATAGATCATGAGTCATGGATAATAGAATATCTTAAAAAGACAATTGACTTCATTGATGTTTATTCTAACAATTATATTTATAGAAGAATTTCATGATGAAATGTTAATATAAAACATGATTAAAAATTACATGGAAGACCCAAGTTAAGGAAATTAATTTTTCTATTCGTCCATGTCCCATGTAGAGAAATAATTCTCAGATAATGTAATAACTAAGAATCATAAATTATAATTATATAACATTACATTTGTATTCAATTTATAATGAGGAAAATATGTTTATGATGACGTGAGATATCAAAGGAGATGAAATCAATCCATGAGAGTAAATGGATGGTGATAGTCCATACATAAGATTGGTTAAAACTAAGAATAAAGTGGAATAACCTGAAGTCAAATAAGATATAAATTACAAAATAATTCAGCATTTATACTAAGTGGAAAAAACGATTCAACACTAGTAATATTGTTTAGTGAAATAAACTTCACCCATATTGACTCTAAATTAGAAATATTTATACTTGGTTTTATGTAGATCAATGTTTAATTACCTTCCATATATAAAACTACATAATATTATTAAGTAAACAAGTATTCATAGAATCATTAAACTTCATGAATATAAATAATAAAAAAAATATAATTACATGAAACTTCAAGATGAGGATTTGATATTCTTGGTGCCACCACATGCAATGTACCATATTCCATCAGGACCATAACAGGATAAATAAAATGAATAGTAAACAATTGAATACAAACTAATGATGGATAAATAAGATTAAAATCAAATAAATGAATCCAAACTGAAAATGGGATGTGTAATTTGTAATTTAAAGACTCATACCAAAAATACATGAATACATGCCTTGATTAATGTCAAATTAACTGATTTTAATGACCTTTCATGGATTTATAATGAATATAATAATAAAGGCATATATTCAGAAACTTTATGAATGTTATACATATTAATAACTTCTATAAGATAGGTGATCTTGAGAAATCAAAGGGAAAGAAAAAATTGATCAAAAGAAAAGACCAAAATATGAGTTAGATGTGTTATGATGAAGGTGGAAATGAATCAATATACAAAATTTCATTAAATAGTCAGTTTAAGATGGTAGATATAGTAAGGAATAGTAGTTTTAAGAAAAATAAATACCAAAGAACATATATATAACATAAGTAATTGGATTACAATATGGATTAAAAATGAATCTAATAACAGTTATAGAAAAGTAAAAAATCTCTATGATAATTAGTTTTTTCATCATTTTTATATAAATATCACATTTTTTTGTAATGTACAATACTCTATAACCTTTTAAGAAATCATATTTCCATGGATATGATCATTAAAATATGGAAATGACACATGTAATAATAAACATTAATCTCCCAAATGTTGATAAGTACACCATAATTCATAGAATTATCTGATGTTTGGAAGTTCAGGAGTCAACAACCAATTAACGTGATTAAGAAATCATGTAACATGAAATGAAATGAAAGAGTAAAATTGAGAGAATCTTGAATATATCTCACTATATTTGCAAGGTTTTCACTATCTGGATATTGGGATTAATCATTAGCATCGTGTCATTCAAACTTGAATAATGAAATAGGCACATACTGTAGTAATAAATTAAATCAAAGCTATAGATTGCATTAACAAAATATTCAATGAATAAAGGCATGAAGCAAGACATTAGAAACTTAGTTATGATATCTAAAAATGTAAATAGTTAATATATTTTGAAATTAGAAAATAATAAATAAATTATAATCTTAATCTTAGTTTTAAAGTCGAAACCAAATGTACCTATGTATGTTTAAAAAAACACATGGTGCATGACTAAAAATGACTCAATATAGTTTTTAATAAAGTAAACAAAATACAGAAAGTGAATATGAAATTATTTTAATCATTAATCAATACCATAGATATTTATTTAGTCTATTTAACTACATATAGTTTTTGAGTAATCTTTATTCAATCAACTTACTTTGTAATATACACCTCAAATATTTATTTGATTAATTAGGTCAAGTATTTTAGAAATTAGTGAAGTTTGATATATCAATTTCAATTATGTGAACATGTGAAGATTGAAAAAAATGTACTGAATTCATAATAATTACAATATATAACATACTAGTATCATTTACTGCATATAAAATATGTATACATCTCTTACCAAAATTGATATTTGGTCCATGAAAATGAAAAAAGAGGGATTATACTTAGCACAACAATATGGTATTGGAGTGTACATTTTAAATTTAACACCTAAATCATATATCTAAATACATATTGACTTCACTATTGTCAAATATTAAAAAATATTAATATATTAGAACGTCAACATGATAGGAATGAAGCATTTATACAATGAGCTAAAATTCATAATGCTTTTTAGGAATCATTATGCAAGAAATTTAATCCCTAAACTACATCCCTAATCTTTATTCAATGAGTTACATCTAGAGTTTTAAAAATTAATGAATTTGGACATTTAACAGTAAATAATATAAATGGGTACTTAATTTAATGTAATGAATCAAAAATGGTTACAATATACAACACATAGATTACATAAACTACATACAATAAGTGGGATTATATAATAGATGTCAATATGGAAATGTAGTGTATATTTTAAATTAATATTTAAAACATATATCTAAAAATGTTTTAACATGACTAGTTTCAAATATAATTTAAAGTACAAATATACTAGAAAAAAATATATCAAAAAGGTAGAATTTGTAAATTTTATTTAACTCCATATAGTTTTTCTATAATCTGTATGCAATTATTGTAATCACTAAACTATACACATGATATTTATTCAATAAATTAGAACCCGTATTTTTAAAATCACTAAAGATAGATATATCATAGTTAATTATATGAAGCATATAAAGATTAACTAAGATATAATGAATGAACTATGAATACTATATTTATCATACATATATCATTATCTGCATTAAATATATATATATAAATCTTTAAGATGGATGTATATTAGGACCATAGCAGTGAATAAATGAGATAGATTCTATCTGAAACATCAATATGAAAATGTTGTGTACAGGTAAAATATAACCTCTAAATTTTATATGTAAGCACATAATGAATGTATAAATATATTAGTACTATAATATCTTATAAAAGAAATAGTTATAGTGCATTAAACTATATAAATATTGACATTTCATGTTATTATATTCAATGAATTAGAATTGGTATTTTAGAAATTAGTGAAACTTGATATTTCATGGTAAATTATATCAATTGTGTGTGTATTCAATAAATTTTAATGAATCCACAATGAATAAAATATAAAAAATATAGATTACATAAACATCATAAAATATACATATATATTTCTTACTGGACTCTATAGTAGTCAATAAATCCAAATGATTATATTCGAGACATCAATATGGTCATGCAGTGTACATTTTCTATTTAACACCTAAAACATTTATCTAAACAGATATTTATATGACTGAAATAAAAATTAAAATAAAATAAAATAATAACAGAACTGCAATATGTCAGGAATAATTTAAAGTGTTTGCACATATTTTTTCAACAAACTATATTCAATTAGTGTAATAACTAAAATTTCGAATTCAAAGAAATTTCAATAGTATAACATAATATAAAAATGAGAATGTACCTTATAATTTTAATAAATAAATCCAAAATGTGGGGGCTCAGCTGCGAGGGGAGGGGAGGAAAGTGGTGAGGACTCCATGGTGATGGGAGAAGGGGGAAAAGACAGTTGAGGTTGGTATTATGGGAGAGGGGGGAGAGGACGACTGGAGTTGATATCGTGTATGATGTTAGGAGCGAGATTTCGGGGCTCAACGGTGTGGAAAATAGAGCGATCATCATTTGAAGATCCATTCAAGTGTTTCCCAAACCTCCCTCATGCAAAAAAGCTAAGTAACCACCACCCTCTCATTGTATCATAGCCCCCAATAGACTAGGTGACCTCCGCACCCACACACATGTGCCAACCCAACCGCCTATGGGGATGCCATTTAATAATAATAATAATAAAAATTATAATAATAATAAACATGAAAATGCATGTGTTAATTAAATGATATGAATGTTTATGTAAATACGTTGGTATGCCTGTACGTGAGATTATGAATGAGGAGATAATTAGATAATGGACTATTCCATATTGATTTTTAACTGAGGCATGAAAAATGACTAGACCGGGACTCATTGGGACTGATCTGAATGATCTATTTTGATTTTGTCAAATTTTAAAAACAACAATAATTTAAATAAAAAAATTAAATATCGGGTGCATGTTTGGGCCTTGACCATAAGAAATCTAAATTTTTTATATTGGGTCATTATAAATTGATTGGGAATGAATTTTGCATCAAAGATGATATGACTGAGATCAACATCATCCCCACACACAGAGCTCTATGAGCTAGTTTGGTAGCATAAAAATGGGAGGAAAAGAAAGGATTTGGAACGATTACAACTCATATCCCCTATTTGGCATCACTCAACTAGAGAGAGAGAAATGATTCAGGAAGAAATGGAGAGAAATGTTCCTCCCCAACTGTAGGTTTCAAATCTCCCCAAAATTGGGGTGATTTGGAAGGAAACGAAGCCTCTCCATCCCATTTTGTTTTGAAATTTCCTATGTTATCCTTATGTGCTGATTTTATTTTATTCAATTTTTTTCAATTAAAATTTAAATAAATGATCATCTTTCTGATTATTAATAATAATAGTATTTTCATGCGTATACAAATATTTTGTAAAATGTTATTTATAAATAATTTTTTATAACTTCAACGCAATTTATATGTAATAAAAAATAATTTTAAATAATTTTATTTATGAATAATTTTGATTATCTTGAATTAATAATTTATTTATATAATTTATATACAAAATTTAAAAATAATTTTGAATTCATAATTATTTTGAATTAATATTTTTTGAATTAATATTCATTTTAAATTAAGTATTTATTTTGAATTAATAATTTTGAATCAGTAATTATTTTGAACAAATAATTTTTAATTAATAATTATATTGAATTAATATTTTTGATTATCTTGAATTAAAAATTTTGAATTAATAAATTATATAAGTAATTTATAAATAATTATGATTACCTTTAATTAATAATTTTGATTGTGTGTATATTAATAATTTTGATTATGTGTGTATAAATAATTATGTGTATAAATAATTTTGATTATGTGTATATAAATATTTTATTCAGCAAAATTTATAAATAAAAATAACAAATAATTATAAATAATTTTCAAATAAATAAATATATGGATTGTGAAAATGATTTTAGTGAATATATGAAATCAATTCCGTTTTAAAAAAATTAAAAAAATTCTATTAATATATTTTTTTCAATTTAATGTTCACTTGATTTTAGTGATAAAAAATACAATGATTGATTAAAATGAATGTTATTGTATATAAAATTGACATGATATAAAAATAAAATAAAACAATCATTACTAATATATTTTTTAAAGCTAAACGAATATATAAATGACATGATATAAAAAAAGATACAATTTAAAATTATAATATTTTTTATTTGAAATAACTGAGTATTGGAAAACTATATTTTTTAAAAATAATACCCTAACCCGCCCAAATCAATAATCATATAATGATTTCAATTTTAATTTTGTTATACATATATTTATAAGTATATTTTTATCTATAATTATATAAATATATTTATAAATATATATTTATAATTATATAAATATTTCTTAAAAATATATATGTGTGTTTATAATTAAATATTTACATATAAATATATTTTTAAATATATATTTAATATATTAATATATATATATATAATAAATTTATTTAATAAATATATATATTTATGAAAGCATATTTTTATAATTATATATAAATAAATAAATATATATATATATAATTTTATAAATATATTTATAAATATATTTATTTATAATAAATACACATATTTATTTAAAAAAGATACAATTTAAGATTATAATATTTTTTTATTTAGAGTAATTGAATATTAGAAAACTATATTTTTTAATAATGATTATTATTTTCATATTATCAAAACATTTCTTTTCTTTAATTTTAAAAATTATCACCAAACAAGATGGAGAGAAATTACAATCATTTATTTTTTTACTAAATTTTGCATCTGAACAAAATGAAGGGAAATCAAAATCATTTATTTTCTTTTCCGTTATTTTATGAATTAGGAAATCATTTATTTTATTTTATTAAAACATGACCAAACATAGTGTATATTTTGAAAAATAGATTATATATATATATATATTATAATTTCACTTTGAAACTTGTTGCATGAAGCAAGAATGAAATATGGAGGGCTCCCACCCACTTCACGTGCATGCTGATTGATAACTAATAAAAAAAAGTATGTTGCTTTGTGCCCAACAAACTGCCCGTTGGACTCCCTCACCCCCACCCTTTATATTAGAAAACAAATAATAAACTTATTTAAATAATTAATATAGACTCACTATTCATCTCTTATAAGTATGTATTTTTATAGGGAGAAAAAAGGAAAGTGTGAAGTTGAAAGTATTTTTGAAGACATTCTTACTTCAGATCAGAGATCAAAATGGAGGTGGTTGTGCATGTTTTTTATAAGGGTTTCATATATAATTTTAATTCCTGTATTTTTTTGGTCAACATGTATTAAAATTTTACTTAGAAATCATTTTATATTGATTGAAACTGTTATTCCGCATTCAGACTGGTTGCAGTTTTGGAAAATAATCCTTGAACATTGGGCGCAAAAGGATTCATCATTTCATTCATCCATGACACAAGAGTTGGAAAAAACACTAGATTTTTTAAGATAGAACACCACTCCTCATAACAACTTTAAAATCAAACTCTTCTATGGGCTGGGATGATCCTCTATAAACTGTATCTCCTCTGATAAGTTTGAAACCTGTGAATACAAATGGAAATTACTTGTAAACCCTAAAGAGGACGACAATCATGGAATGAAAAATTTTATCTCCCTCTACTTGGAACTAGAGAATTCTAGCGACTCCCAGGTTCATGTAATATTCAATCTGTTTTTATATAACCATCTTTGGTATGAGTATTGGGATTTGAATAACGGAAGCGTGAGGTGTTTCCACCCGATGAACAACGTGTGCGGGTACCCCATATACATGGAATCCCACAATTTTACAACCTAGGCCATGATTTTCTCATCAACGACATGTGAATCTTCAAGGAGTATGTTTTCATACATCACATTCTCTACCTTCCAACTTATCATGATTGATTTCCTTTAGCCCTATGTCTTCCAGGCCCAACACATAATCCCTTTTGGGGTTATATCCTAAAACCCATGAGTGCCAGGAGGAATTTTCCATCAAATATTATATATATGCCACCATATTTTTAGAAACTGATGTGGGATTGGGTTTTCTCCCAAAAATCCTCCCCTCAAACCAAAGACCACAAAATTAGGTTATCTCTCAAAAATCCTCTCCTCAAACCAAAGACCACAAAATTGGGTCTTCCCTTCAATGATAATCCATATGATCCAAATCATATTGCGCTTGAAAGACTATTTTTCTCTCCAATAGGACACTCCACCTTCCCACCATTATCAAGAATACTTTAGATACAAAACACCACCATGGATCCACATGCTCTAATTCGAGCCATTATTATCATCCTAAAACTGATTTTGGGTCATTCACATGACACATGGGATACAACATGGCTCTAATACTACTTGTCATGATCAATTTACTTCACCCCTTGGCCTTCCAGGCCAAAATCATGAGTCCTTGTAGGGTTCTATCCTAAAACGCATGGGTTATAGGAGGAATTTCTCATCCAATCTTATATGTGTGCCACCATACTTCGTAAAAACCAATGTGGGATTGGGTTTTCAACTAACACAATGGAGTGTATTTCGATGGCTAGGGAGCCGATTGCTGCCCCCTATAAACAGACAATCAAGGATTTATCTACCATGACTAACTTATTCTACAAATATAACTCCTTACTCAGCAAAGAATATAGTTGTAGGATCCAATGATACCCTAATAAGCATACTCAAGGTAAGGGGAGTATCCTCTCTCTTTACTACTACCTTCAAGAGTTTACCCTAGAGCTACACAAGAGTCTCCTCATGAAATATGTTATTCTAATATTAAACCACATTTGCTTCCGAAAACATCATGAAGTCTTATGTAATGATGGGTTTTTTCGGCCATCACAGGCCTGGGACATCCATTCGTTCATCTCCTTGGCCATGTTCACTGACCCCAAAAGCGAATTCCTTGTGGATGAATCTGGATTATTTTTATATACATATGTAGGGGTGGGTTTTATTGTAGAACTTCTATTAACATTAAAAAATTTAACACTTGGTTAAAGTTTGTGGTATATGATTTTTGAAGAACATGAAATTAACTTATTGACACAAAATTTTAATGTAAATTAATGATTATCTCACCATATCTGTAAAACTTGTAATCTAATCATGAATAACACTAGAAAAATAAATGTAAAAGGCATTGAATTTTTAAAACTTTGAAGAAATCTACCATATTAGTTATTAACTGATGTTAAAAACAATAACACCAGTGGATCAAGGCCCATCACCTCCACGACATGATAGTCACCACCCTCCTTGCATAAGGTTCAAGGATATCATGGTGGCATGATTCTACAATTTCAAACACACACCTCAAAAAATAATTTAGTAATAGAAGAATCACAGATTCATAAGAGGATATGTATATATCCTTCCTTTGGAAAAGGTAACACCTCCCTCCCTAATCCAAAATCTTGGTCTAGGTGTTAAATGAAGACCATAAGAGGCCATAAGAATCATAAGAGTCACCCCTAACTACCCACTACCAACACTGGGTTTTGGTATAGGTATCTTATCACATGACTAAGGTCCAAATATATGGAGGTTCAATTGCACGATATAGATGAAAACACTCTTTAATTTTCAATTGGCATCCCCGTTTAATGATAACCAATTTATTTAAATTTTAGTTTCATTTAAGTTCACACTCTTATATATATATATATCACAATACACTGAAATATGTCACCATTCCCAATTTATTAAATTCGTACTCTTATAAATTACAATTGGAACATTGTGTAACGGCGACCTGACCTTTACATTCGGTATCAAAATGTAATAGGTCATATAAAATAATTTGATTAGATGAACTACTATTCCTAATTTATTGAAGTACATGCTTCATAAATTACAATTGGCATTAATGTAATCAAAATCATCTAACATTTTAGGCCACAAACCAAATGGTTCATGGATCAAACATGGAATAATTGGTTAATTAAGGTTTTATCATCAATCTATATAGGAAAACACTATATAGATTGACGTAGAACGTTTTATTAATCCAATTATGTTATTCCTTGAAGGAAATTTAGGAAATTTACATATATAATAATCAAAGAAAAAAACTTTATGTAGCAGGAAATGCATGCAGAACGTAAACATAGCATGAAAAAATGCATGAAAATTTAATCCACAATTTCCTATAATGATGCATGAGAGGATAACTCATATCCATATCAGGATAAAGACAAAAGAAATCTATAACAATAATTTCAGCAATAATAGAATCACAAAACATGTGCATCACCCAATAGTAAAATCAATATAATTAAAATAGACACAATCCAATAACAACAATATCTTATCCTAGGTAATTTAGTTATCCATTATATGTGGGTTATCTACTCTTAGGAATAGGCTCATTACCAAATTCAGACACATTCCTTATACCCTATCTAATACCCAAACTGTAAGACAAAAGGAAAAGAAACACCTATGATACCACTTTGTAATATATAGACCTAGGTGGCTACTAAAATTGTGTCCCGAGCTAGTGGGTCACATGGCCTCAAGAATGCCTCCTCGTATGCCAGAGCGTGCCAACTAGAAGTGAGGTTCTAAGGTAGTATGATGGGGAGAATATACCCTTACATCAGAGTATCATAGTGGAAATGAACAGAAATAATACATAGTAGAAGTATAAAAGATATTTGATAGCACAGTATAGTAAGGAAAATAGTCAAAAGAAACAATATAAACATCCAAGAAACAGTAATAATAATTAATCAATAGGCAGAGGTATATAAAAAATGACGTCATGCAATGTTGATGTACAAATGGGGAAATATAGGGGATACAAAGTATATGAATATACAACATTCTATACAAAATTAAAAAATTCCCAAATACATCTCCACTAGCATCCTGAGCATATTCCTAGTACTATACTCCCATGCTCTATGTTATAAGAAAAAGAGATCAAGAATTTGTAATATGGAACTTGCTCAAACCCGCACTTGCAATCAAGTAGCCTTTTTGGGTACTATGGGTAGCCTGGGTAGGGTGTGATATGAACTTAGTAGTCAACCACCAATGATGTCTAGAATAATCCAGTTAATGTATATAGAACAATAGTGTTCCGATATAACAATTAATAAACCATGTTGAAAACTAAATACTAGTTGGCTAAATTACCTATGGGATACCTGGAAGACTCTACCCTCTTCAATATAGGATGAAACAATTCTAATATTTGTTTAAAATGTGCATACATTTACAAGTATCTATTCATAATATGTATATATGTACATACACTATATATGTGATAACATGTATTGGAATATACATAAATACTAGGTGCAAGCTAGACCTGTGGCGTAACTTAGGCATCCATGTATAGTCTAATGAGCTATAAGATCCAGAAAGGGTACTGGACTTGAATCTCATAAGAATGTGAGACATCATGCTTGTTTCTAGAGATAGTAGGGTGATTCATCATTCCCAACACCTGAGATAATGGGGTGAGTCACCATGCCCAATACTCGATGTAAGGGAACATGGAATGTCATTCCCATCATTTAAGTAAACGGTGTGAGACGCCATACCCAACACCCAATGTACAGGAGCATAAAAATCTATGATCAACAAGTCCCTTAACCATTTTACACCGGCTAATATCCACTTTATAATCATAATAATCATAATGGATTTCTATTTAAATTCTTCACATTCATTTATTCCAAATAACCATGGGGTTCACTAATTATATAATTCCTTTGTCAAATTATATCATGTGACATGGCCTTTCTACTCACTTTTATTTAATTAGTTTAAACCATTTACTTAAAAGATAAGGTAATTCCATGTGAAGGTCAAGCCAAACCACTTAGGAGGTGGTTGGTAAATCAGTATTTAAAATAAAGAGGGAATTTAATTCAACATAACAAAAGGGGTGGAAACCAATGAGGTATACATCCTCTCACTACTGGAAATATGACCTTTCCCAACGCTTCTATACCAATGGTTTGTAAAAACCGTTGTTATAGGTCCCCTTTACCAAAGTTTTTGCCAAACCATTGAGAAAGCCCACTTTGAGGCCACTTTTCCCAACAGTTTTGGAAAACCGTTGGGAAAAGTCCACTTTGTGGCTAAGTCGTTCAATGATAAACTAGGGGTCCTAGGATCAAATCCCAGCGAATGTTTTTTTTAAATACAAATACCAATGGTTCCATAACCGTTGGTATATATTTTCATATTACTTATACCAATGGTTTCCAAAACCATTGGTATAGGTCTATACCAACGGTTTTCCCAAAACCGTTGGTATAGACCTATCCCAACGGCTTACTTGGCAACGGTTCTCCAAACCATTGGTATAGGCTATACCAACGGTTTCGAGGCCTATACCAATGGTTCCTAACCATTGGTATATTTTAGTTTTCTAGTAGTGTATAAAATTATTAATGAGGCTCTAATGGAATATCAATACATGGTAAAATTTATCTAAAGTGGAAATCACATTTTATGGAAATGCGTAGGAAGGTTTAGTGTGAATAAAAAATAAATATTCTATAAAAACATCTAAAATTTTAGGAAAAACTACCAAAACACATACCTTATGTCTGTAGCACTCTCCTTGTCCAGTATCGAACCTTGGTTTGGCCTAGATTGAAAGAAAATTGAAGAATATATGAATTCCTTGAAAATAGGGAATATGAGATTTCATGAAAATAGCTTCATTTAGAGGAACATAAATTATGAAAGATGATAAAGGAGAAAATAACTTAGCATTAGCTATCAAATACAACTGATGGTGGTTCGATCGTAGTCCAGATGAGGGAGATATCAAGGAACCTGGGTTAGGTCATGGGAGGAGCTTTGAATAAAAGGATAGGAGGTTTTATCTGATGGAGGAAAATAAAAATGGTGGGGGGTTAAGTTATAAAGTGTAAGGGATAAAATGGTATTTTCACTCAGATTTTAAATTGGTGCATGGTTTGGTTGTATGGTTGGAAAAACCGTGTGCCAAAAGTGTGCCAGCTACCATCCAAGAATAGTGACCCACACAGTTGGGGGAGCATTGTAACATCCCGCCCCATATCATTGGCTTAAGAGGTCAGAGGGATGCTACTTGGACTTAATAAACGTTCCCAAGGCACCAAAGGTTGGCAATAAATGCTGAGGGCTTCAAGAACAAATTGGGGATCAATTTTACCTTAAGAAAAAACCAACCAAACCATCCACTAACAACAATTATATGATGCATGTCAATAAAACATTCAAGCATGTATTACCAAAAGACAACCAAGTTGTTCCACAATACAACCCAACAAAATATCAGAGTACTATGAGAAATACTAAAAAAGAGACCCGAAAATAAACCAAGACACACTCCAATGATCCACACCATGCTTCATGCTCCAAGCTCCAACACATCTCCCAAGCATCACCACAAGCCACTAGTAATGAGATGCTTTACCTTTATCTGTGTCCCGAAATACGACATCTATAAAGGAACCCAAGTGAAAAATCCGGGGGTGAGCACTAATACTCAGTAGGTTTTTCCCAAATGGATTCCCTACACATGCCAATAGGATAAAACCATTACAAAATTTATATGAAGCAGTTTATAGAAAATAATCACAAGTGAAACCATTACCATAAGGCAAATACACCCTTACCAATCCACCTCAACCAAACCAAGAAACCCAAGGGATATCCAAACAATCATGACGTAATCCATCTCACCATTTAAAATTAGCACAACAATTTCTATATTGAAAATAATGCATAACAATACTGACAAAACGGTGGGACTTCTTGACCATCCCGTTCACCCCATTATCAACTGGTGGTACTTCCCGGCCACAATCCATAATGGTGGTTCTTTCAATCACTATCCATCACCTTTTATAGCGAGACTTCCTGCCCACTTCCACACAACCAACACACGCCATAACACTCAATCAACCAACAAGCACAAAGCACCAAGGCAGCACAATAAGCACACAACTGTTTCCATCCCATGCCAATTCACTTCAATAAATCACCCATTTATTGAAAAAAACCTTTAATAATTTTTCATACCAAACAATATTTCAATAAACCAATATTTTTATTTAAAACCATTTTTCATCAACCATTTTCAAAAATCAATCTTAACAACCCATTTTAAATTCTCCATTTTATAATCCACAATAAGAGCATTTTACCACAACACCCCTTTTCCCCAAAAATCCCCAAAACATCACCAAAGGGATTTCCAACCAATTTCACACATCAAAACACAATTAAATTTAATCAAAAAAAATTAATTGAAACCAAGAATCAAGTTCTATCAAAGTAGAGTCGAGAGAGAAGCCGCCTACCTTTAGGGTTTCGGCGAAATCGACCCACAAGCAACCACACCCCAATCCGGGCAACCGATTCATAAAAACTGCTCTAGATATACTTCCATAACATACACAAGCCTTAAAATCAATACCCAAGGCAACCAAAACCCTATATCTACATGCAACAGATGTAGATATAGAAAACCAAGAAAGAGAGAAGAGTAGATCTAGAAGAAATCACAAAGAAATAAAGAAGAGGGACTTACCCAGGAGAAGACAACTTCAATCCACCAAGGATCCCCTTTTAATTGATTACAAAATGAGTGGGAGAGCACCTACAACCCCTAAGAACCCAAAATAATGAGTGAGGCTCGAGTGGGAGGGAATTTGGACTAAAATAGGTTTAGCTCGAGGAATCCTGGATTTAAAAACCCTAACTTTAAGTGGTCGCACGGTTAGTCCGCACGGTTTGGAAAACCATATGCTAACCATGAACATGCCACTTTCTTGAGAGGAGAGGTCATCACGATTTATAAAACCATGCGTAGGACGTGCAAAGCCTACTGCCTCCCCCTGCACAGTTTTTTGGAGAACCTGCATTGTTTCCCCTAACCGTACTCAAACTATGCTCACTTAGAAAAGCCTCCCAACTTATTCAAAAACATTCCAAACTCTCCCAACCTCTTCCCAACTCATCCCATTCACTTTAAACAAATAAAAAGGCATAAAAAAGGCTACATACCTCAAACAGGTGGGTGTTACATTCTCCCCACCATTGGAATTTTCTTCATCAGAAAGTAAAGAACCATCTTGTTGTCGAAAGAGCTCAAGCCATTGCTCGACCATCTCTTTCTCCCGTTCCTAATTCTCCTCTTGAACCTGACCATGCTGCCACAAAACATGAACTAAACTGATTATTTTACCATGAAAGACATTCTTCTATCTATCCACAATCCTCACTAGCACGTGAACCAAAGAAGCATCTGATTCTAACCCAACATGATCCCAACGAATCACATGGTTACGATCTGGCTGATACTTTTTCAGCTGTGACACATGAAACACATTGTGCACCACACTAAACCATGGTGGAAAAGCCAAATGATATGCCACCTCTCCAATCTAATCAAGTATCTCAACAGGCCCGATATACATCATAGATAACTTACCCTTCTTCCCAAACCGACGATGTCCCAACCTAGGAGAGATTCTAAAAAACACATGATCACCCACCTTGAATGACAACAGTCGTCGATGATGGTATGCATATGATTTCTGACGACATTGAGCTATATCCATCCTCTTCCTGATCAACTTGACCTTTTCTGTAGTCTATAGGACAAGGCTCGGTCCGATCATCAAAGTATCGCATGTTTCTACCAAACATAGTGGAGAACAACACAGATTCCCATACGAAGCCTCAAATGGAGCCATATGTATTGAAGACTGATAACTGTTATTATAGGAGAACTCCACCAATGTTAAGTGATCCTCCCATGAACCAGGAAAATCCATCACAGAAGCCCTTAACATATCCTCCAAAGTTTGTATCTTCCTCTCAGATTTCCCATCCGTCTAAGGATGATATGCCATGCTCATAGTCAACTGTGTCCCAAGGGTTTTCTGAAAGGATTTCAAAAAATGAGATGTGAAACTCGGATCTATATCCGATAAAATCGAAACTAGAACACCATGTATCTTTACCACCTCTCAAATATATATTTTGGACAGATCCCCCACCGTATGAGATTCATAAATTGAGATGAAATGTACTGAATTTGTTGCCGATCCACTATCACCCATATGAAATCATTCTTCCTACTATTCTTGGGAGAATTGTCACAAAATCCATTGCTATCTGATCCCATTTCCATATTGGGATAGGTAAAGACTGCAACATGCCTGCTGGCCACTGATGCTCTACCTTGACTCGCTGATAAGTCATGCATCTCGAGACAAATCTGGCTACATCCCATTTCATACCCGCCCACCAAAACTGTGCCGTCAACGTCTTATACATTTTCTGAATTCCAGGATGGATATCCCACTTGGAATGATGATAAACCTTGAGAAGTTCCTCTCAAAATCCATTGGTACCACCATTCGATTCTGAAAACACAAGACTGAATTCTCATTCAGTTCCTAGTTCTCAATGGTCTCCCCACCATTGAGTTTCTACCTCATCACAACACATTCAGAATTGGATTCATGTGCCTCTTTAAACAAACTGGTCAAGTCAGTAACCAAAGAAACTGGAACGAAGACCGCTCTATCACCCTGGTCCCCACATTCCAATCGCATGTCTGCTATGACTGATATCAGCTGCCACTGATCTAATACCCGCTTCATCACTTGAGCATATGATTTTCTACTTAATGCAGCCACCATAGAATTTACCTTACCTGGTGTGTACATTAAGTCAAAATCAATCATCTAGAGAGATTCCATCCATCTCCTTTGCCTCAAGTTCAAATATCTTTGTGAAAAGATATGCTTTAAGATCTTGTGATTGGTAAACACTGTAAATTTTCTCATCTAAGAGATAATGACTGCACATATTTAAAGCATGAACCACTGTTATTAACTCCAAATCATGTGTTGGGTAATTATTCTCATGAATCCTAAACTTCCATGATCCATACAAAACCACATGATCCACCTAGATGAGAACACATCCCAACCCTGATCCCGATGCCTCACAATACACCACATACCCTTTCCCTAGTTTTGGAAAAACCAATATTGGTGTTGATGTAAGGCGACCCCTTAGCTCTTCAAAAAATTCCTGACACTGCTCATCCCATTGAAATGGAACACTCTTCCTTGTAAAATTTTTCATCAGCAAATCCAATCATAAAAAAATCACAAACAAAACATCGACAATACCCAGCTAGACCAAGGAAGATTCGTATCTCAAAAAAATTCCTTGGCGATTTCCATGCATTAAAAGCCTCTATCTTTTCCGGATAAACTGAAATACCCCTCTTAAAAATAACTTGGCCAAGGAAACAAAACTCATGTATCCAAAAGTCACACTTCGACAATTTTTCATACAACTGATGATCCCTCAATATCCCCAACACGGTCGCCAAGTGCTACTCATGCTCTACCCTTGTCCTCGAATACACCAGTATATCATCAAAAAATACCACCACAAAAGAATCTAGATATCTTTGAAATATCTGATTCATCAATGCAATGAACACCACTGGTGCATTAGTTATACCAAAGGGCATAAACACATACTCATAATGATCATATCTACTTCTAAAAGATGTTTTTGGAATATCCTCCTTCCGCACCCATAGCTGATGATACCATGATCATAAGTCAATCTCGAAGAACCACTGAGCTCCCCTCAACTGTTCAAACAAATCATCAATTCATGGAAGTGGATATCAATTCTTTATTGTAACTTGATTTATTCTACGATAGTTAACACATAATTGCAACATTCCATCCAACTTCTTAACAAACAACACCAGTGCTACCCATGGAGACATACTAGGCCAGATGAACCCTTTGTTCTCTAACTCTTCCAACTAAAATTTTAGTTATTTTAATTCTACTGGTGCCATCTGATAAGACGGATGTGAGATAAGACTTGTCCCCATAAATAGATCAATCGTAAACTCCACTTCTCTCATGAGTGGTAAGCCTAAGGATTATTTGGGAAAAACATTCATAAACTGGTCCACGACTACTAGAAGAACACTCTTCTCAATACCTTCCACTACTGCCAATGAAAAATCTTCTAACCGGTATGATATCATGCCAACCACTAGTTCCAACAGGCCTATTTCACCTTGCTTCTCATTCTTCTCCCCTCTAAAGAGATATCTAACACCACCGTCCATCACAAAACTAACCGTTCATACATAACGGTCAATGTGGTCCTTAAATATTTTCCACAAATCCATTCCCATGATTATATCATAAACATCCATCTCAAGAACTGAGAAGTCCCACGTCAATTCAACTTCATCCAACACTAAATGACATGCTCTACACAAGAAGGCTCGACACTATTTTTCACCCAGAGGAGTTTGAAGTTTGATAACCATAGGCATAATTTCTACCATTAAACCCAACAAATCAACGATGTGATAAGTGATAAAATAATAGGAAGAACCCATATCAAACAACACTTGCAACAACGTGGAATTTAAAAGAACATTACCTCTCATTGTGGATGGTTCAGACTGATCAATAATCACAACCTGTTCAGCTCCAAATAACTTCTTTCTTGCAACACTTTGTTCCTTGATTCTTTGATGAGACTACTCTTGAGGAGTTGTGGTGTTCCCAAAATCACAATGACTGACTTGGCTCTGCTTATGAGTCATATACTGCTCCCCTCGTCCTGTTGAGGCATACAACCCCAGCGACCCCTGAGGAGTGTCAAGGACACCCGACCTCAGAGCATTCCAACAATACCGCTGAAGGTGCCCCATCTGCTTAAAATTATGACATGCTCGAGATTGTTCCATACAATCCTGCTTGATGTGGCTCATAGAACCACACTTAAAACATCTAGGTTTACTATGAGGCTTCAGATGAATATTCACCGATCCTATAGTTGGATTCTGAGTCATACTCCCACCCTGGAAATAAGTTTCCCTCTTCCTCTTTAACCGAACATTCGAGTTCCCACTATTCCCCATGGGTACTAATACACTTCCTCTACTCACAGCCCCCAAGAGATCCCTTTCAGTCACCGAGGATCTATTCACCATCTTCGAATAATCATCTATACACAAAACTTCTATCTTGGACTGAATGTACTGCCTCAAACAAGCTTCGAAGTTACGATCTTTCAACAATTTAATACCCGAAAACTTGAGTGAAAACCTCCATAAGTTCATAAAATTAGCTGCAAACTCTATTACCGAAAGCTTCTCCTATTTAAAATGGAATAAATACATTGTGTGCTGAATTCTAAATGTATGATGGTATATTTTTTTGTAAAAAAATTCCTCAAATATGTCCCATGTCATAGCTTGGTCTGTTCTATCTTGGACCACCAACTCCCACCACTGAAGGGAAAGATCTTCCAACATATACGTGGCTAACTTCACTTTCATCTCTACCAGTGTTCCTAAGAAGTAAAATATCCTATCCATTTTGTTTAGACATGCTTCATCCATTTCTGGCGCCAAATCACCCCTGAAGATGGGTGGATTCTGATTTTGAAAATAAACCACATGATCCACGTTCCTTGGTTCATCTACTTTATTTACACTTTCCACAGCTTGTAAATCTTGTACTACACTTTTCACTAGCTTCTGGTTCACCTGAGGCTCAGGTGCTACCACATTTTCAGCAGCCTCCTCTGATTGGTCTCTACGATGCCTACCCGGTTCCATTTTTATTCATACAAAAACAACCATGAGTCCTTCTATTTTAGCAGCACATGATTCAAAAATTCTAGTTCTATTACACTATAACCATCACAACCATGATTTCCACAAGTTCACATTTCCCATATTTCACTATTTTGAAAAATCCACCATGTTTTTAAAATCAACCCATTTTCAAAATAACACCAATTTCCATGTTTCAAATCCTTTTTTTTGAAACCCAAAACATATTTTCAAAATAACCACATTAATATCACACCATAATTCATTATACCCCAATGAAATATGCATCCTTGTGGGAATTAATTTCTATCATGCATGTATTTCTCATCTCATTGGCCACACCCACAATAATGAGATATCCAATGCCTATAAGTGTCTCTAAACACTTATGTACTCAAATCCCTAGTAACTTTAAGTTTATCATAAAAGAGTTATCTACGTCCTTTTTGCTATACATTCCAAGTTCCAAAAATCCTACACCTTTCTACCATCCCGACATAAGAAATATTCCAGGAACGAATGTAAACACCAATACTAATGATCAACACCAAGGATCGAACAACTGTTCTCACTTGAAATCCAAGGACCGAACAAAGTGATACCAATTGTAACATCCCACCCCATATCATTGGACTGAGAGGGCAAAGGAATGCTACTAACCCTTAAGCGACATTCCCAAGGTGCCAAAGGCTGGAAACAAATGTCGAGTGCTTGGAGAAAAAATTGGGGAATGATTTCCCCTTAAGACAAAACCAACCAAACCATCCACTAACAACAACTATATGATGCATGTCAATAAAACATTCAATCACGTATTATCAAAAGACAAAAAATTTGTTCTACAATACAACCCAAAACCAATACAACCCAACAAAATATCAGAGTACTATGTGGAAGAATAAACAAGAGACCCAAAAATAAACCAAGACAACACCACAACTCCACACCAAGCTCTATGCTCCAAGCATCAACACATCTCCCATGAATCACGACAAGCCACTAGAAATGAGATTCTTTACCTTTACCCATGCCCGAAAATACGAAATCTGTAAAAGCATCCAAGAGCCAAAGCAGGGGGTGAGTACTAATACTCGGTAGGTTTTCCCCAAACGACTTCCCAACACACACCACTAGGATAAAACTATTAGAAAATTCATATAAAGTAGTTTATATAAAATAATCATAAGTGTAACCATTACCATAAGACAAACACACCCTTACCAAGAAAAATCACCCAAACCAAGAAACCCAAAGGAAATACACACAATCATTCCATAATCCATATCAACATTTAACATTAGCACAAGAATTTCCATCTTTAAAAGAAATGCACAACAAGACAACCAAAACGGTGGGACTTCCCCCATCCCGTTCACCCCATTCTCAACTAGCGGTACTTCCCGACCACTATATATAATGGTGGTTCTTCTGACCACTATATATCACCTTTTATAGGAGACTTCCTTCCCACTTACACACAACCAACACAAGCCATAACACTCAATCAACCAATAAGAACAAAGCACCAAGGCCGCACAATAAGCACCCAACCATTTCCATCCCATGCCAATTCACTTAAATAAATCACCCATTTATTGAAAACACCCTTTAATCATTTTTCATGGCAAACAAAATTTCAATAAAACAAAATTTTTATTGAAAACAATTTTCATAAACCATTTTCACAAATCAATCTCAGAAACCCATTTTAAAATCTCCATTTTAAAATCCACAATAAGAGTATTTCACCACAATACCCATTTTCCCCAAAAATCCCCAAAACATCACCAGAGGGATTTTTAACCAATTTCACACATCAAAACACAATATATTTTAAGAATCACAAATTAATTGTAACCAAGCCTCAAGTTATAGAAATGTGGAGTTGAGAGAGAAGCCACCTACCTTTAGCGTTCCGATGAAAAGGACCCACAAGCAACCACACCCCAATCCAGGCAACCACTTCACGAAAACCGCTCTATATCTCCTTCCATAACATCCAAAAGCCTTAAAATCAACACCCAAGGCAACCAAATCCCTAGATATACTTGAATCATATGTAGATATTGAAAATCAATAAAGGGAGAAGAGTAGATCTAGAAGAAACAACAAAGAAACCAAGAGGAGAGACTTACTCGGGAGAAACCAAGTTCAAACAACCAAGGAACCCCTTTTAATTGATTCCAAAATGAGTGGGAGAGCACCTACAACCCATAAGAACCCAAAATCATGAGTGAGGATCGAGTGGGAGAGGATTCGGACTGAAACGGGTTTAGCCCGAGGGAGCCAAGATTTAAAAACCATAACTTTAAGTGGTCGCACGGTTAGTATGCATGGTTTGGAAAACCGTGCGCTAACTTTACACGAACCACCATCTTGAGGGGAGAGGTCTACATGATTTCCTCGCACGGTTTAGAAAACCATGTGCAGACCGTGTGAAGCCAACTGCTTCACCCTACAAAGTTTCCTAGAGAACCCGCACAGTTTCCCCTAACCGTGCTCACTTAGAAAAGCCTCCCAACTTATTCAAAACCATTCTATACTCTCTCAACCTCTTCCCCACTCATACCATGCACTTTAAACACATAAAAAATCATAAAAAGGCTACATACCTTAAATCGGGGGGTACTACAAGCATGGTTTTTTCAACTATGATCTACTCTTGCATCCCCCTCTTCCTAAGGAACACACTATACACAGGTTTCCATGCATAGTTAGAGAAACCATTTGCAGCCCATGCGATTCCCTCTATAGATCCCTGCATCACCCCACACATTTTATATAATTATGTACACTTGGATTCATAGTTTCTACTAACCGTGTGGCTTAGTCGTTTTCAATAAAAGTCAGAGCTCAGGACTCTGAACAAGACTCAAATTCTCCCAAACCCTTCCTTAAATCATTGGGTACAACTAAAATGATAAAAGAAATTATTCAAACTAAAATTAATGGTTATTTACCTCAAATAAAAACATGGTTCTTATTTTATACTACTCTCTATCCATTTAAAAAATCATATTTCAAGGTTTATGAACTTTAGGAGGTAGAAATGACATATTCAATGACAAATATTAATATCCCAAATGTAGATTAGTACACCATAATTCAAAGTATTATCTGATGTTTGGATGTTTGGGAGTCAACAACTTCTTAATGGTATTAAGACATCATATAACGATCAATGACATGAAAAGAGTAAAATTGAGAGAAGTTTGAAGATACTATACTAGCTTCAGATGGTTTTCACTATCTAGATACTGGGATTTAACATTTTCATCATTTCATTCAAACTTGAACACTACAATAGGAATGGAACATACTAATAAATTAAATCAAATATCTAGATTACATTAAAAAATTATAAATCAATAAAGGCATGCAATAAAGACATTAGAAATGTAGTTATGATATCCAAAACTGTAAAAAGATAATATATTATGAAATTAGAAAATAATAAATAAATTGAAATCATGATCATAATTGTTAAAGTTAAATTAAAATATAGTTATGTTTGTTTCAAAAAGAACTCAAGGTACATGACCAAAAAGGATTTGATATAGTGTTTAATGAAATAAACAAAATGAAGACGGTGAATATGAAATTAGATTAATCAATAATCTATTCCCTTGATCTTTTTTCAATCAGTTTAACTACATATAGTTTTTGAGGAATATTTATTCAATCAACTTACTCAATAATATATACCACTAATCTTTATTCGATGAATTAAGTTAAGTATTTTAAAAATTAGTGAATTTTTATATATCACTTTCAATTATGAGAACATTTACAGATTGAAAAAAATGTATTGAATACATAATCAGTACAATATAGAGCATAATAATATCATTTACTATATATAAAATATATATAAAGATCTTACCTAAATTGATATTTGGTCCATGGTAATGAAAAAAATGAGGGATTATATCTGACACATCAGTATGGTACTATAATGCACATTTTAACTTTAATACTTGAAACATATATCTAAATATGTATTGACTTTACTATTTTAAAATATAAAATAAAGTATTAATATATTATATTAGGAACAGAGAATTATACAATGAGCTAAACTACATAATTCTTTTCAGGAATATGAATGAAATCAATTTAATCCCTAAACTACACCCCTAATCTTTATCCAATGCGTCACATCCATCGGTTTAAAAATTAATAAAGTTGGAAATTTAACAGTAAATAATATAAACATGGGATTTTTATTTAATGTAATAAATACAGAATGGGTAAAATATACAAAATATTTATTACATAAACTATATACAATAAGAGGGATTATATAAGAGACATCAATATGGGAATGTAGGGTATATTTTTAATTTAATATCTAAAAAAATATCTAAATTCGTTCTAACGTGACTATTTGAAAATATAACCAAATGTACAAATATAATAGAACAACAGTATGTCAGAAAGGTATCCTTTGTAAATTGTATTTAACCACATATGAATTTTCTATAATCTGTATGCAGTGAGTGTAATCACTAAATTATACTCCTAGTAATTATTCAACCAATTAAAAAACATATTTTTTAAATTACTAAAGCTGGATATGTCACAGTTAATTATATGAAGAATATATAGATTTACTAAGATATAATGAATACACTATGAATACTATATATAGCATAAATATATCATCAACTGTATTCAATATATTTTTACAACTCTTAGCTAACTATATATTAGGACAATAGTAGTTAAAAAATGAGAGAGATTCTGTCTAAAACATCAATATTATAAAGTTGTGTACATGTGAAATTTAACCTCTAAAATATTTATGTAAACACATAATGAATGTATAAATATATTATTACTATAATATATATCAGTATTTTAGATATTAGTGAATCTTGATATTTCATGGAAAATTATATGAAGTGTGTGTATATTCAATAAATTATAATGAATCTACAATGAATAAAATATACAACTTACAAATAACATTAACTTCATACAATATAAAAATATAATTCTTATTAGACTCTATGGTAGTGAATATATCCAAATGATTATATCTAATGCATAAATATGGTCATGTAAGGTACATTTTCAATTTAACACCTAAAACATTTATATTAATATATATTTTGATGTCTAAAATCAAAATTAACAGAAGCTAAAATTTTAACAGAACTGTAATATGACGGCATAGATTTAAATAGTGTCTGCATACATTTTTTCAACAATCTATATTCAATCAGTGTAATCGCTAAAATATATAATTCATAAAAAATTAAATTGTATAGCATAATATAGAAATCAGAATGTACATTAGAATTTTAAAAAATAAATCCAAAATGTGGGGGTTCGAAGGTGGTGGGAGGTGGGGGAGAAGGCAGTGGGGACTCCATGATGATGGGAGAGGGGAGAGTGAGTGGCTGGGGTCGACGTTGTGGTAGGGGGGGATTGACATACTGGGAGAGGGGGGGGTAGGTAGTTGAGATCAATGGTGGAGGGAGGGGGGACTGGGAGTCAGGAGTCAGGAGCTCAGTGGTGGGTGGAGATGACTGCGGTAGAGGGGGGAGCGGGCGGCTGGGGCTCAATGGTGGTAGGCGTCGATGATCACTATGAGAAAAATAGTCTTTTGCGACGGGGTTATTTTCCATAGCAAATAGTCTATCCCAAGGGTTATTTGCGACATGGGGTTCGTCCCATTGCAAAAGGTAATGCGCGCTTTGGCACGGGTTGTGTGCCAAATTATAGGAAGGTTATTTACGACGGGGGATCCTCCTATCGCAAATAGTGTGTCGGTCGGAGGGTATTTGTGATGGGACCCGTCGCAAATACCCACAACAATAGAAATCAGTTTTAGCGGCGGTTTTTTAGAGGCGATTTTGGTAACCACCACTAAACGTTTTTTTTAAATGGTTTCACGGCTGTTTATTATAAACCGCCGTGAATCATTTTTTTAACACTACCGACCCTTCTCCCCCCACCCTGACCCCGCTTCTCCCTGCATCCCCCTCTTCCCCCACAACCCCGACCCCCTGCTACCCCCCACGACCCTGCGATGCCGGTGACACCGCGACCCCCGCGACCCCGGCCCCCCGCGACCCTAGCGACCCTGCGACTCCGACGACCCCGCGACCCCGTGACCCTGGCAACCCCGGCCCCCCACGACCCTGGTGACTCCGCGACCCCAGGTGGTATTGAAGATTTTTATCATAAATTTTATGTATTATATGTGTATGTGGTATTTCCAATTTACTTCTTTACTATGTTTTGTGTTCCTGAGTAAGAAAATTGAGATTAGGACTCAGATTAATGCATGAAACCCTCTAAGGACTCTGTTGGGTCTGTTGATGTTTGAGATCATACCAAGGTCTACCCTTGGGTTATGAAAACCCCTTAAGGTTGGTGAAATATTTTTTAAAATGTTTAAATAATATAATTATGAAAGTGAATGGGTTGATAATTGTAAGTTGGTATGTAGTCAAGGATAATGAGATATTTGAAATATGGAATTGGTATTTTTTTTAAATGCCTAGTTGGATTCTGAATTGGATTAAAATAAGCATTTTTCACTTTTATTTGGTTATGGTTTTCCATGAAGTACAATTTTTTTTAAAAGTGGGTATTGTTTTGAAAAGGAGGTGTTGGCCTCAATGTTATAGGAAAAAGTGAGTTATCTTAATATATTTAAAATGGTGATTATAAATGAGGGTGTGGTTCCCCTTTTTTGAAAATGATTTAAAATACCCTTTTATGGTTGTAAATAGAAATGAAATTCTTGGGACATGTTGAGTTTTTAAAAGAGGAAGACTCGTTTTTTTTAGGGTGGATTCATGATTATTTCAATTGAGTATATTCAATTGTGTTTTATTCCATGATTTGATTTTAAAGATATGTTGAGAACATAGTCATTTAAATGATATATGGGTTAGTGAGATAGAACCCCTGACAATTAGGTTGGCATGTTAACTTGTTTTATTAAATGAAATAAGTGATAAATGTGTTTTGTTGATGACATAACATAAGGGGGCATTTGGTATAATGTGATTGTGTTAAATGGGTTAAGGTATAGAATTGATATATGTGATAAATGAGTTGCGATTTTAAATGGAATATATTTTAATGGGTTATTCATTATAAATGGGAAATAAATAGCCAGTTATGGGAATGATCATTGAAGTAGATTGATATAATATATTATATCATTCTTGGATGGTAGCCTAGAGAAATAATTTGGAAAGATGTTGGTGTGTCAATCCACTATGATAGGAAGAGTTACATTTCATGTTTCATTAGCAGCAATCAAATTTTTTAACAGTAACTAGTCCTTGATTTTTCTAAAAAAATAGTATATATTTAATTCTAACTATATTTAGAAATAAATCCCAAGTGAATTCATGAAGATCTCTGTATAGAGATGTAAACACTACCTAATAATCTTGGTGGACTATACCAGCTTTAAATCCCACCATGTAGTTCATACAAACGATTAAATCAATGAAATACATGTATATGATCTAAATAAACTAGATAAATTATACTGCAATAATAGTCATGTATAATTCTATCCATTTCAATCCTCCTCATTACCACTATCTGTGAGGTGGGTTGACACTGATGGTATGAGGAATAGTTTCCACATGTTGATTAACAATAGAATAATGATGTATGTATCCAATACAAAAATATCATATATGATATCCATAATTTCCATATTTAGATAAATGGTACCCCAAACCATATAGGAATTATGTTTCTTGTTCATGATATCCTTCACTTATGTATAAAACTACTTCTAAAATGTCACAAGATAGTTATTGCTTCTATAATGATGCCCATCCTAATAAAATTAATTTTTCCTAGATGCCTCTTAGTTTTCATAAGTCTTTTGTTAAGAACTAGTCTAATATGACTATTCCATCTGAGCATACAAAACCAGAGGAAGAGTTGATCTTGTTGAACCAACTGGTCATATAATTTTATGAAAATATTTTCTAGGATTCCCATTCATGGAACAATGGTGTAAATTCTATAGTGGTGACATGAATTAATTATTCATGTGTAAATTCAAGATTAATTGTAAAAAACCTGGTCAATTGACGTGATATGGATTGTAAGAAACTCATCCCATTGATTGATTTTCTCTTACATTACTATCATAGGACTAACTCTACATATTGTGTTTAAATCCCATGTTGATGCTTTTAGTTTCACATAACTGAACAATGGTGTCTCCTACACTAATATTCCATCTAATGTATCTTCCTCCAATCAACTCTTTATTATCTATTTCTAGGTGGCATGTAATATAGAACATTAAAAATATTGATAGATCCTTAGTTTGGATGCCTTAAATAATGATCTATTCATTCAGTCCTTTTCTAGGTGTTGCCTCTCATGAACAGTGAACAAGGTGAGTGAATTTTGAAGTACATTTAATCTCTTATACACATACATGTTAAAATCTAATAAATTATTCTACATTTAATACCCCAATGGTTTTCAAGAATAATTATTTTACATTACAAGTATATGAATATTTGAGGTATTGAAACAACATATCCTAGAGCATCTACATTTTTAGTTTCTCTATATTTTGGTTATAGTGGCTTCATGGGGGGTTAAAACAGGGAGGCTTCTACAGTATCGTTAGCTTCCTACTTATAGAATCAAGTAAATAGTATTTGGATCCCAACATCACTGTAAAAAACTAATCTGTGATAAAATGTGTTTGGTGCCTATTTTTTTCTATCATCATGGGGATAGAGGAGAATATTGATAAAGTGGAGTTTTTTCTCCAACTCTTTTATGTCTTGGTCACAATTGGGTTCAATTAATGGAACTTATATGCTCTTATCCATCATTTTCTCACTTCCTGGGAGGAATAGGTAGTCCAAGAATATAGCCCCCTCTTGAACTGTGATTCCAACCAAGTTATGATTATGTGACTTTTTGTTATCTAATATTATATTTTGATGCTATAAAGGATTTCAAAAGTCAAGGGTAAAAAATTTGGAGATTTTGGAGAAACATGATAGGAACACTATTTAGCATAACTTTTAGTATTGACCATGTGGTAATTGAGTAATATGGTATTGTTAGCACACTGTTTCTCTTTACCAAAGAAACTTCCCCTATCCCAAACAATAGAGGGTTCATATCTAACTCAGGGGATCAACTTTATTATATTGTGTTTCTATAATCTTACACCATCGTATATATAAATCATTTCTCTATTTAGTAGTAACTATGTGTTTTAATTCTTTTTATTATTGTGTAGGCACATTTTGATATACATGGATAAAAGATAGATCACATTACCTAGGAACACACCTCATTATGTTACGGGTTTGAATGAGTTTATAGATTTTTCAATTTCTAATCAATCTGTTGAAGGGAGAATAAGATGTCCATGTACTAAATGTAAATTTAGAACATGGTTAGAGAGAGATAATGTCTATGAAAATTTAATACTGAAGAAATTACATGGTTAATATTTGTGTTGGGTTTGGCATGGAGAATCAAACATTACAGAAAGATTGAGTACTGATGTTAATCCACATAATGAGGTCCCAAGTTCATCGACAATGGAAAATGAAATGAAAAACCTCATAAATGATGCATTCAGCACTTCAAGAAAACACTATCAGAATCAAAACATATCAGAACAACCAGAAGAGGGTGCTACAAATTTCAACGTGACAAGTTATGTTTTTGAGACTGCAACACAAGCAGATCAAGATTGTAACATATCATTGGATCCTCCTCTTGATTTTGTGGATCCAAATGTAAGAGAAAACTTCACTGAGAAAAATGCATTTCTTTTTTTCGTTGATGATGAAAATCAAGAGTTGTATAGTGGGTGTTTGAAATATTCAAATATTTCATTTCTGCTGAAGTTGTACCATATAAAATGTCTATGTGGAATTACAAATAAAGAAATGTCCATGATATTGTAATTGATTCGTAATGCATTTCCTGAAGCAAAAATCCCAGAATATTTTTATGATATGAAAAAATTTGTCAACAAGCTTGGTCTAAGTTATACAAAAATACATGAATTGTCATGACCCCTCCCCACAAAGTGTACCCCTCCTAGGCCGACAATGTGAGTAGGGAGATAATGAACCCCGAGTCCCGCCTCCAGTAGGCCCCGGGTTGGCGACTAGCACCAAGGGTATAATAAACACACAAATCGGAGGCATTTCCCTCTAAGAGAACACATGCAGAAGAGATAGATAAGATAGACACCAACCAACACCAATTAAAATATAAAAGAAACAAAACTTCATATATGAAATTCCATGAAAAAGTACTACAACTAAAAGGGAAACTACAAGTACCCAAAAGAAAGGAAAAGACATCAGCAACTACAAGCCCGAACAGCTCCTGCAACCACAAGCTACTAGTAACCAGCCTAATCTCCAACCTGATCCAAGTGACCTGAAAAATAGTTTATATATACGTAGGGTGATTATAAAAGTATACTCAGTAGAATCCTCCCAAAAGATTATCATGTAAAAGTAAAGAAAGCATGCTAAAGCCTAGTGAACAACAAGTGAAACTAACTCGTCACCTAAACAGGTATACTAAGTTCCCAACCTCACAATGACAACTCTCACCAAGTAATGCATACAAGAATATATCATATAGTAAATAATATCAAGGGTACCCTGATACTACTTCCCCACTGGTTTGCCGCTTTCCCCCAATGACATACATCCTGTGCATCTCTCTCCAAAGGATTTCCCATATACACCTGTGCCAAGCTCCACAATCTGCACCACGTGCACCACAAAGGCATTTTCGTAGACACTTGGGCTAAGCACCACACCATCCTCACAACCAAAAGTAACCAGGTAGTTTCCAGGAGCCACCACAGCTCACATAACATGTATCATACGTCAGGTATTATACCAGAATCCATCACAGCCCATACGCCGAGTAAGGATCCTCAATCCATCACAGCCTATACACGTTACACCTATAGTAGTCCATAGGATACTATATCCAGAATATATGTGTGTGAAATAACCACAAGCCATTACAACCCTCTACACACATGTATGGGGAAAACTAACCAATGTTTCTACTAGCACAAGTATCTACCAAGAGAAGAGAGTGGGGTCAAAGGGGGTAGTCAGCCATTCAACCTCCCATCAGAATGTTGGGAAAAACACCCCCTAGGGCTTAGCATCCCCGGGGTGTCAGTTTCCCTTACCAATAGGGTGGAGTAGCATTTATAAACACAAAAAATACAGAATATATATTTCTCACAACCACACTATGGGCATAACCTAGTCTTAGACCCAACTGCAGCTAACATCTCTCGGACTCCTGACTGCCACTTCTAAGACTAGGTATCCTATAAGCACACAACTAGTTAAATAACTTCATTAGGTTACTTCATTCCCTATTTCATAAATTCCACTTTACGTTAATTAATTCTTTGCACATTAATTAACCATGAACAAAACCACATTAAACTTCATTGGCATACACCAAGGGTCCACATTCCCTTTTTTCAAATTACCACCTCATCATTATGTTCCAGTAAATTCCAAACCCATGGGTTAACACCATTTAATAAATATTTCATTACAGAAATTAATTTCCCATATTCCCAGGAATTCTAGGAAAGCATCCTATGCTACTAAACACAAATGGGGCTCAACACGGTGAGTAGATATGCTACCCGTCGAGTCATTGCCGCCTATAGAAAGAGCATAGACCCATTCTACCTCGAGAGGCTAAACACGGAAAGAACGTGGCATACCATGCGTGTGTTCGCCTCCTTCGGAAGAAGGGTAAGCAAGACCAGCTGCCTTGATTAGTAGGGAAAAGTAAAGCAGATAAATAACCAAACAAAACCACCAATATCCAGCCCTCACATTCATCCCATTCCATCATCCCTGGTGTCCTCCCTGACAACCACTTGCATAAACCGATGTATCTCGCCACTTTAGGCGTCATCCGCTGCCACAACCACAAGGCCTCCTTGCCTCCACATATCACAACACCCCTCTAGGGTCACATCACAGCACAAGAAGCAGGAAAACAATCATCGCATCAAATGGGATCTTGGCCCTTTAACAAGGCATCCAGCCTTCATACAAAATGAGAACTCATGGCTCCAAACCACAAGGCATTAGGCCTTACAAGGAAGAGGGTAACTCAGAACCCTATCATGTATTATCTTTTATCAACCAACCAGTTATTAATCCCTCTTGAATTAACATATTCAATTTGTAGATTACAATTCCAGGAAACCTATTCAATAAGATATCTCAAAATATTTAACATGCTTACTATGCCAATTTGATTAACATAAAAATTAGAACAACTACAACAATAGAAACAACCAGATTCATTTACATGACTCTTTATCTTTAGCCAATTAAGTATCAATTACTTCCGGATTTACGTTCTTTATCAATTCCCATAATGAACAAATAGCTAAGAAAAGAAAGCATAGATATCACACTATCTAACAAAACATGAGGCAGAAACATATGAGCGATAACAATTTTCTTTTCCGGTTAAAATTTTTAATTAGGTCAATTTCATTGTGATCCAAATGGATAAATCATGATAACTCTACAATTGCACATAAACAATTAGAGAATCCATGAATCCCCTATGTTAAACAGTTCCTCGCGTTCTTTATCAACACAACGGGTCACAATCCTCCTCTCGCGACAACTGCATCCACCCGATGATGCCATGGTACGTCTGTAGCAGCCAAACCCCAAGAAAACCCCATTAGAAGCGTGGAGATTACGTGCTATAATATAGAAAGAAGAACAGGAGAAGATGAACCCAAAAATAATGACGATAAAACATACCTTATATCAAAGATTGATCGACACAGCTTGGTTCCATCAAAATAGAGAGGAAATGATTTGAGGAGTAAAGTTTGATTGTGAAACTCTTGTAAAAAGGTTTAAAAGGTTCTAGAATCTCATAAAAGAGAACAAAGAGGAAGAACAAGGGAGAATGATATCTCGTTCCTTTTTGATGATTCAATAAGGTGACAGTTTAAGATCCGGTTAATTCTCTAATAAAAGTAGATCGCATTAACCCACGCAGTTTGACCAAGTAAAACATTCCAAGATTTAGGAATAATTAATATAGGATTTATGGCCTTTAAAATAGCCTTAAGATCCCTTAAAATTAGGCTTTAAATGTATTTTACGTCAAAGGAAACGTTAAAAGGGGAAAAATTGTAGGAATCCGGAAACACTGTTCACCCATCGTTACTGTACATGAAACTGATCTATGAGACCGATCTCTGAGACTGATCTGTCAGATTGATCTGTCAGACCACTCTATGAGACCGATCTATGAGACTGATCTGTGAGACCGATCTATGAGACCGATCTCTCAGACCGATCTGTGAGACCGATCTGTCAGACAGATCTGTCAGACCGATCTGTGAGACCGATACTTGAGACTGATCTCTGAGACCGATCTATCAGACCAATATGTGAGAATGATCTATGAGTCCGATCTGTGAGACTGATCTGTGAGACCGATCTCTGAGACTGATCTGTGAGACCGATATGTGAGACAGATCTGTCAGACCGATCTGTCAGACCGATCTGTCAGACCGATCTATCAGACCGATCTGTGAGACCGATCTGTGAGATCGATCTGTGAGACCGATATGTCATACTGATCTGTGAGACCGATCTGTGAGACCAATCTGTGAGACCGATCTGTCAGACCAATCTGTGAGACCGATCTGTTACTGTTCATAAAACTGGAAACACTATTCAAAGAACTGGATAAATTGGCAAAGTGTTGGGGATATGTCACCTTGACCACCCGGAATACCTCCAACACCACATTTTTACAAATTAATGGACCGAAGAGGTCCGGGCCATTACATCAGATACCTCTCAAAACATTCTCATCCTCGAGAATTTAAAACCATCCTAAAGAAAAGAGGGGTGCGAACAACCACCCCTTAAGATACCTCTCAGGGGAAAACCACCCTGAGTTGTTCCAAAGCTGGGACAAAACCACGACATCTGAGAGAAATGGAACAAACAATCCATATCCAAAAAATTCAAGAATAACATCACATCAAAGGTACATAAAAGAAAGGATCAAATAAAACACAACACAACATCTTAAAACAGCTCTGCGTACTGGACACGCATCTGTGACTCACGTTCCCAAGTACTCTCCTCCATGCCACCATGTCGCCACAAGACACGAACTAAGGGGATAAAACGCCCATGCAACACCTTCTCCTTTCGGTCTTGAATCGCCATAGGTTTCTCCTCAAAGGTTGCATCATCATCAACATATATCTCTCCCCAATGGATGATGTGAGAATTATCATGAAGATAACGATGGAGTTGTGATACATGGAAAACATCATGTACCCGACTCATCTGTGGGGGAATTGCTACTTGATACACCACAGCTCCAACACGAGCTAACACCTCAAAAGGCCCAACAAACCGGGGAGAAAGCTTACTTCCATGACCAAACCTTCACTACCCACGATGGGGAGTCACCTTCAGAAACACATGATCCCCAACATTAAACTCTTAGGGTCTCCTTCTTTGATCGACATATGATTTCTGATGATCTTGCGCTGTCTTCATCCTCTCATGAATCAACTGAACCATCTCTGTTGTATTCTGCAATAGTTCCGGTCCGAGAATTTTTGACTCTCCGACCCCAGTCCATCACAACGGAGAATGGAAAGGCCGGCCATAAAAGGCTTCAAACGGCACCATACCGATGGTAGAGTGAAAAATATTATTGTAAGCGAACTCTACCAAGGTTAAGTGCCTCATCCCTGAACCTCCAAAATCAAGAACACAGGAGCGCAACATGTCTTCAAGAGTCTGGATGGTTTACTCTGTCTGACCATCCATTTGAGGATGATAAGCAGTGCTAAGGCACAGTTGAGAACCAAAAGCATACTGGATACGTCTCCACACCCTGGAGGTAAAACGAGGATCTCAATCAGAAATGATCATCCTAGGTACTCCATGAAATCTCACCACCTCCTCTAGATACTGCCTTGACAAAACTTCCACTGAGCTCGAATCCTTGATCGCTATGAAGTGGGCCGATTTTGTTAAACGATCCACTACCACCCAAATAGCATCATGTCCTCCAGGATCTCGAGGTAAACCTATATCAAAGTCCATTGAGATGTCCTCCCACTTCCACTGAGGAATCTCTAATGGCTGGTGAATACCATCAGGAACACGATGCTCGACCTTCACCTTCTGGCAGACTAAACAACGAGACACAAACTCCACAACTGCACGCTTCAGCCCAGGCCACCAAAACTGACTCCTCAAGGATCGATACATCTTTGTCACACCAAGATGTACTGCTAAGGGTGACCTATGGAACTCTCAGAGAACCATCTCTTGCATCGCCAAGGGAACAAAAATCTTTCCATGATACAACACTCGGTGTTGTTCATCCTCCGACCAACCATCACGGGCCTCACCAAAAACAACTCTGTCTCTACAAACATCCACCTCTGGATCACCCAAATGGGACTCTTAGACCTTCTACATCAGGTATGACTGCACCATCATCTGGAAAAGACAACCTCTACCTCCAACCTTTTCCATATCAATATGCAAAGCTGACAGTTCTTCCATTACTCTCCAAGAATCACCGGATTCATGCACAGCATCACTACGTGACTTTTGGCTCAGTGCATCAGCTACAAAATTCCTTTTCCTGGTATATACGATATTTCGAAGTCATATTCCTATAGTAACTCCATCCACTGACGCTGTCGTAAGTTCAAGTCATGTTGGGAGAAAACATACCTCAAACTCTTATGATCAGTGAAAACCACAAAGCGCTCACCAATGAGGTAATGTCTCCACAACTTTAGAGAAAACACCATGGATGCCAACTCAAGATCATGGGTGGCATAGTTCTGTTAATGGGGACGCAACATTTGAGACCCATAAGAAATAACTGACCTCTGCTGTATGAGAACACAGCCTAACCCCAGATTTGAAGCATCACAGAAAACATCAAACTGGACTCCCTCAGCTAAAAGACAAAGGACTGGAGCACTTACCAACTTCTCCTTTAGATACTCAAAAGCTTCCTGACACTGATCATTCCATATGAAGGCATGATCCTTCCTAGTCAGATCTATTAGAGGAGTCTCAACACGTGATAAATTGGCTACGAACCTCCTGCAGTAGCCTGCGAGACCAAGGAAACTTCGCACCTCTGAAACTGTCTTGGGGGCTACCAAAGACACAACTAATTATATCTTCGATGGATCCACGGCTACTACCTGTTGGGACACAACATGCCCCAAGAAATGGACTTCTCGAGCCCAAATCTCACACTTTGAAAACTTCCCAACCAACTGATGTTGGTGAAGAACTCCCAAAACGACTCGTAGATCCTCTGCATGCTCCTCTTCAGATGTGGAGTAGACAAGGATGTCATCGATGAAAACCACCACCAACTTGTCCAGGAACTCACGGAACACAGTGTTCATCAAACCCATGAAAAAATCTGGAGCATTCATTACACCGAACGACATTACAACAAACTCATAATGCCCATGACGACAACAGAAAGCAGTATTCGGGATATCCTCATCCTTCACACACATTTGATGATATCCTGAACGCAATTCTATCGTTGAGAACCAACTTACACCCTTCAGTTGATCGAACAAATCATCAATCCGTAGAAGAGGATAGTGGTTCTTTATTGTCACTTTGTTTAAGTGACGATAATCAACACATAACCGCAAACTGACGTCGGCCTTCCTCACAAACAAGACCAGTGCACCCCATGGTGACACACTTGGCCGAACAAAACCACACTGTAATAGACCATCAAGCTATATACGTAGCTCTCGTAACTCAGAAGGGGCCATCCTATATGGAGACATAGAGATAGGAGAGGCTTCTAGCTGTAGCTCGATTCCAAACTCGATCTCTCGTCGAGGGGGTAATGCTACGACTTCTTCTGGAAAGACATCAGGGTACACCTCTACGACCCTAGGAAAAACCAACTGATGAACCTCTTAAGAACTCAACATCAACTCATACATCAAGGATGATAAGTATGGAACTCGTCTATGACCCATCTGAGGATCTCGATCACCAACAAACACCACTTTCTCTCCATCCGCATCAATGAAAACGACCATCTTCCTGTAGCAATCCATGATATCCTGCACCGAATACAACCAATCCATGCCATGGATGACAATATATGGTTGTATCCGTAAACATAGGAAATCTCCCCAAAAGCGGTGTCACCCCAACACTAGATCACAGTCTCTGCATACTTCAAACAAATTAGCTCAACCTCCAACTGGCGCAGTCAATGCCAAGGGAACTGGAAGCCACTCTACCTCAAGTCCCAAAGAATGGACAAGGGTAGGTGATATGAAGGAGTGCAACGCTCTTGAATCAAACAAGGCATACATCAAGGTAGAAAACAAGAAAAGGGTACCTCGGATGACGTCTGGCTCACCTGGAGCTAGCAACGCTAGAGCATGAAGATGACCACATCCTCCTCCACGGCCTCTCTGAACCTGATGACGACCACCACCACGTCCGCGCTCTGCTCTCTGAGGATGAGGAGCTTCATGGGGATATCCTCTGCCTGCCCCATCTACCCTCTGGTGATCTAAAGATGGTGCATCCCGCTGCTACTGCCTCGACTGGAACTGCCTCAATAGAGGAACCTAGAGCTGAGCACCCGATGCACGATGACTGCTCTGAAAAGTCGGGCACTCCCGCTGCTGATGACCATGACCACCACAAGAAAAACAAGCGCCTGATCCCTTGGCATAGGGCTGAGAGTTGCAGCCTCCAGAGAAACGAGGTGGGAAGGGCTGGGACCTACCCCTAGGTGAACGAAAACTCTTCAACCCAAAAAACCAGGAACCCCAGACCACAGCTCTACTTCCTAAGGAATCATGACGATTCCCCTCTCATGACGATCCAATCCTAGACAAAGTCCTCTCAACAACCTCTTCCCTCTCTAGAACCTCAAGATATGTCTTCAGCATAAATATGGTGACCTGGCGCTGGATCTCTGGACACAAAGCCTCATTGAAATGCCTCACCCTAGCCTCCTCATCTGGTAACAGTTCTGAACCATATTATAGAAGGTTTCTGAAACAAATTCCAAACTCTCGAATACTGGAGCTCCCCTTTCGAAGGGTAAGAATCTCTTGACGACTGGACGCATTCTCGGTCGAAGAAAGGAACTCAACTATGAACTTGTCTCAAAACTCCTCCCATGATATCACTGAATACTCGCGATCCCTGAGGAACAATAACCACCACTGCCTTGCTTCTCCACGTAGCATTGTCACAAACAAGGACAACAAGTGCTCCTTATGAGCACGAATCTAACTGAAGCTGATCTCGACCTCCCCTAACCAGTCTTCCATGACTGCATCTGAAATGGAGCCCTCGTACTTCTGCAGACTGTGGCGCTGAAACTCTCGGAGTGTCTTCCTCCAAGTGTCGTCGTCCTCAACCTCTACCCAGCGACGATCGGCTGGAACGGCCTGCTAGACTTTTTCTGCGAAAAACTGACGAGGACGTCGACCTGGAGCCATACCTACAAAAGAAAAAACCATTAGAGATCCTAAGCCTGGATTATGGAAGAATCAACATTAATTAATTTATTTGTTTCTTTTTTCATTTTGGGTTAATCTATCCCAAGGTCTACCCATTAAAACATAGGCGCAAAGAATAATGATGCATGCCCCTTTCCTAGGTCTCTACCTTGTAACCAATATCACCTTGTTTAGTAGCCATCGTAAACTTAAAGGTCCATGCAACAGATCCTAGGGGGTCCTAAACGCCTATGTCTCTGCCAGTCTTCAGGTTTTACCCCACTTTATAAACACGAATGACACCGTTGCCCTACCAACCCATGCAACCTCACCTGTGACTAACTCCAATCTCCATCATATCCCTCAACCAGAGCTCTGATACCACTCTATCACGACCCCCTCCCCACAAATTGTACCCCTCCTGGGCCGGCAATGTGAGAAGGGAGATAATGACCCCCGAGTCCCGCCTCCAGTAGGCCACGGGTTGGCGACTAGCACCGAGGGTATAGTAAACACACAAATGAGAGGCATTTCTCTATAAGAGAACAAATACGGAAGAGAGAGATAAGATAGATACCAAACAACTCCAACTTAAATATAAAAGAAACCCAAGTTCATATATGAAATTCCATGAAAAAGTACTACAACTAAAAGGGAAACTAAAAGTACCCAAAAGAATGGAAAAGACAACAGCAACTACAAGCCCTAATAGCTCCTGAAACCACAAGCTAGTAGTAACCATCCTGATCTCCAACCTTCTCCAAGTGACCTGAAAAATAGTTTATATATACATAGCGGGAGTATAATAGTATAATCAGTAGGATCCTCCCCAAATCCTCTCGTGAAAAAGTAAAGAAAGCATGCTAAAGCCTAGTGAACAACAATTGAAACTAACTCATCACCTAAACAGGTATACTTAGTTCCCAACCTCACCATGGATACTCTCACCAAGTAACACGTACAAGAATATATCATATAGTAAAGAATATCAAGGGTACCCCGCTACTACTTCCCCACTGGTTTGCCGCTTTTCCCCAACGATATACGTCATGCGCATCTCTCTCCAAAGGATTTCCCATACATATAAACATGGTCCAAGCTCTACAATCTTCACCACGTGCACCATAAAGGCTTTCCCATAGACACCTGGGCTAAGCACCACACCATCCTCACAACCAAAAGTAACCAGGAATTTTCCAGGAGCCACCACAGCTCGCATAACATGTATCATACGTCAGGTATTATACCTCAAGCCATCACAACCCATACACCGAGTAAGGATCCTCAAGCCATTACAGCCTATACACGTTACACCTATAGTAGTCCATAGGATACTATATCCAGAATATATGTGTGTGAAATAACCATAGGCCATTACATCCCTCTAACACATATATGGGGAAAACTAACCAATGTGCCTACCAACACAATTATCTACCAAGAGAAGAGAGCGGGGTCAAAGGGGGTAGTCATCCATTCAGCTTTCCATCAGAATGTTGGAAAAAACACACCTCCAGGGCTCAGAATCCCCGGGGTGTCAGTTTCCCTTACCGACAGTGTGGAGTAGTGTTTAGAAACACAAAAATTACAGAATATATATATCTAAAAACCACACAATGGGAATAACCTAGTCTTAGACACAATTGAAGCTAACATCTCTCGGACAACGGGCTGCCACTTCTAAGACTAAGTATCCTATAAGCACACAACCAGTTAAATAACTTCATTAGGTTACTTCATTCCTTATTTCATTAATTATACTTTATGTTAATTAATTCTTTGCACCTTAATTAACCATGAAAAAAACCACATTAAACTTCATTGGTATACACCAAGGGTCCACTTTCCCTTTTTTCAAATTACCACCTCATCATTATGTTCCACCAAATTCCAACCCTATGGTTTAACACCATTTAATCAATCTTTCATTACAGAAATTACATTCCCATTTTCCCAGGAATTCTAGAAAAGTAACCTATGATATTAAATAGAAAGGAGGCTCAACATGGTGAGTAGATATGCAACCAGTCGAGTCTTTGCTGATTATAGAAAGATCATAGACCCATTCTCCCTCAAGAGGCTAAACACAAAAAGCATGTGACATACCCCGTGTGTCTTCGCCTCCTTCTGAAGAAGGGTATGCAAGACCAGCTACCATGAGAAGTGGGGAAAAGTAAAGATGATAAACAACAAAACAAAACCACCAACATCCAGCCCTCACATTCATCCCATTCCATCATCCTTGGTGTCCTCCCTGACACCCACATGCATAAACTGATGCATCTATCCACTCTAGGCATCATCCACTACCACAACCACAAGGCCTCCCTACCTCCACATATCACAACACCCCTCCAGGGTCACATCACAGCACAAGCAGTAGGAAAACAATCATCACATCAAATGGCCTCTTGGCCCTTTAACAAGGAATCCAACCTTCATACGAAATGAGCACTCATGGCTCCGAACCACAAGGCATTAAGCCTTAAAATCAAGAGGGTAACTCAGAACCCTATCAGGAATTATCTTTTATCAAAAAACCAGTTCTTTAATCCCTCTTGAATTAATAGATTCAATTTGTAGGTTCCAATTCCAGGAAATCTATTCAGTAAGCTATCTCAAAAGATTTAACATGCTTACTATGCCAATTTGATTAACATAAAAATTTGAACAACTATAACAATATAAACAACCGGATTCATTTGCATGCCTCTTTATCATTACTCAATTAATTATCAATTATTTCCAGCTTTACGTTCTTTATCAATTCCCATCAAGAACAAACATCTACGCAAAGAAAGCATAGATATCACACTATCTAGAAAAACATGAGGCAGTAACATACATGCGATAACAATTTCCTTATCCGGTTCAAATATTTAATTAGGTCAATTTCATTGTGATCCAAAGGGCTAAATCACGCTAACTCTACAATTTCACATAAAAAATTAGAGAAGCCACAAATCCCCTACCTCAAACAGTTCCTCACGTTCTTTATCAACACAACGGGTCACAATCCTCCTCTCACGACAACTGCATCCACCCGATGATGCCATGGTACGTCCAAACCAACCAAATCCCAAGAAAACCACATTGGAAGCATGGAGATTACATGCTATAATACCGAAAGGAGAATAGGAGAAGATGAACCCCAAAAGAACGATGATAAAACATACCTTATATAGAAGATTGATCGACACAACTTGGTTGCATCAAAACAGAGCGGAACTGATCTGAGGAGTAAAGTTTGATTGTGAAAATCTTATAAGAAGGTTTGAAAGGTCCTAGCGTCTCATAACAGAGAACAAAGAGGAAGAACAAGGGAGAATGATATCTCGTTACTTTTTTAAGATTTAATGAGGTGACAGTTTAAGATCCGGTTAATTATCCATTAAAAGAGGATCACATTAACCCACGTGGTTTGAACAAGTAAAACATTCCAAGCCTTAGGAATAATTAATATAGGATTTATGGACTTTGAAACGGCCTTAAGATCCCTTAAAATAAGGCTTTAAATGCATTTTACGTCAAAGGAAATGTTAAAAGGGGAAAAACTCTAGGAACCTGGAAACACTGTTCACCCACCGTTACTGTACGTGAAACTGATCTGTGAGACCGATATGTGAGACCGCTCTGTCAGACCGATCTGTGAGACCGATCTGTGGGACCGATCTGTCAGACCGATCTGTCAGACCGATCTGTGAGACCGATCTTTGAGACCGATATGTGAGACTGATCTGTGAGACCGATATGTGAGACCGATATGTGAGACCGATCTATGAGACCGATCTCTGAGACCGATCTGTGAGAGCGATCTGTGAGACGGATCTGTCAGACCAATCTTTCAGACCGATCTGTCAGACCGATCTGTCAGACCGACCTGTCAGACCGATCTGTGAGACTGATCCGTGATACCGATCTGTGAGACCGATCTGTCAGACCGATTTGTGAGACCGATCTGTGAGACCGATATGTGAAACCGATCTATCAGACCAATCTGTGAGACTGATAAGTTACTGTTCAAAAAACTGGAAACACTATTCAAAAAACTGGAAAAATTGGAAAAGTGTTGGGGATAAGTCACATTGACCTCCCAAAATACCTCTAACACCACATTTTCACGAAGTAATGGACCGTAGAGGTCCGGGACATTACATCAGATACCTCTCAAAACATTCTCGTCCTCGAGAATTTAAAACCATCCTAAAGAAAAAATGGGTCCGAACAACCACCCTATAAGATACCTCTCAGGGGAAAACCACCCTGAGTTGTTCTAAAGATGGGAAAAAACCACGACATCTGAGAGAAAGGGGAAAAACAATCCATGTCCAACCAATTCAAGAATAACATCACATCAAAGGTATATAAAAGAAAGGATCAAATAAAATACAACACAACATCTTAAAACAGCTCTGGGTACTGGACACGCATCTGTGAGTCATGTTCCCAAGTACTCTCCTCCATGCCCCCATGTCGCCACAAGACACGAACTAAGGGGATAGAATGCCCAGGCAACACCTTCTCCTTTCGGTCTTGAATCTCCACAGGCCGCTCCTCGAAGGTTGCATCATCATCAACATCGATATCTCCCTAATTGATGATTTGAGAGTCATCATGAAGATAACGACAGAGTTTTGATACATGGAAAACATAATTTACCCGAATCATATGTGGGGGAAGTGCTACTTGATACGCCATAGCTCCAACACGATCTAACACCTCGAAAGGCCCAAAAAACTGGGGAGAAAGCTTAATTCCACGACCAAACCTTCGATGTCCATGACAGGGAGTCACCTTTAGAAACACATGATCCCCAACATTAAACTTTAAGCGTCTCCTTCTTTGATCGGCATATGATTTCTGATGATCTTGTGCTGTCTTCATCCTCTCACGAATCACCTGAACCATCTCTGTTGTATTCTGCACTAGTTCCGGTCCGAGAATTGCTGACTCTTTGACCCCATTCCAGCACAACGGAGAACGGAAAGGCCAGCCATACAAGGCTTCAAACAGCGTCATACTGATGGTAGAGTGAAAAATATTATTGTAAGTGAACTCCACCAAGGGTAAGTGCCTCATCCATGAACCTCCAAAATCAAGAACACAAGAGCACAACATGTCTTCAAGATTCAGGATGGTTCGCTCTGTCTGACCATCCGTTTGAGGATGAAAAGCAGTGCTAAGGAACAGTTGAGAACCAAAAGCATACTGGAGACCTCTCCACACTCTGGAGGTAAAATGACGATATCAATCAGAAATGATCATCCTAGGTACTCCATGAATTCTCACCATCTCCTCTAGATACTTCCTCGAAAAAACTTCCACTGAGCTCAACTCCATGATTGCTATGAAGTGGGCCGATTTTGTTAAACGATCCACTACCACCCAAATAGCATCATGTCATCCCGGAGCTCGAGGAAAACCTGTAACAAAGTCCATTGAGATGTACTCCCACTTCCACTGAGTAATCTCTAATGGCTGGAGAAGACCACCAGGAACACGATGCTCGACCTTCACCTTCTAGCAGACTAAACATCGAGACACAAACACCACAACTGCACGCTTCAACCCAGGTCACCAAAACTTACTCCTAAAGGATCGATACATCTTTTTCACACCAGGATGTACTACTAAGGGTGAACTATGGAACTATCAGGGTACCATATCGTGCATCGCCAAGGGAACACAAAGCTTGCCATGATACAACACTCGGTGTTGTTCATCCTCTGACCAACCATTAGGGGATTCACCACAAACAACTCTGTCTCTCCAAACTTCCACCTCTGGATCAACCAACTAGGAATATTCCACCTTCTTCATTAGGGATTACTGCACCATCATCTAGAAAATACAATCTCTACCTCCAACCTCTTCCATATCAAGATGCAAAGCTGACAGTTCCTCCATTACTCTCTAGGAATCACCGGATTCACGCACAGTATCACTACATGACTTTCATCTCAGCACATCAGCTACAACATTCCATTTTCTAGGTGTATAAAATATTTCTAAGTAATATTTTTATATGAACTCCATCCACCGACGCTGTCATAAGTTCAAGTCTCGCTGGGAGAAAACATACCTCAAACTCTTATGAATAGTGAAAACCACAAAGTGCTCACCAATGAGGTAATGTCTCCAAAACTTCAGAGCAAACACCATGAATTCCAACTAAAGATCATGGGTAGAATATTTGTGTTCATAGGGACGCAACTGCTGAGACCCATAAGAAACAACTGACCTTTGCTTCATGAGAACACAACCTAACCCCAGATGTGAAGCATCACAGAAAACATCAAACTGGACTCCCTCAGCTGGAAGACAAAGGACTGGATCACTTACCAAATTCTCATTTAGATACTCAAAAGCTTCCTAACACTGATCATTCCATATGAAGGCCTGATCCTTCATGGTCAGAGCTGTTAGAGGAGTCGCAACCCGTGAGAAATTGGCTACGAACCTCCTGTAGTAGCCTGCGAGACCAAGGAAACTTCACACCTCTGAAACTGTCTTGGGGGATGCCCAAGACACAACTGCTTCTATCTTCGAAGGATCCATGGCTACTCCCTATTGGGACACAACATGCCCCAAGAAATGGACTTCTCGAGCCCAAAACTCACACTTTGAAAACTTCCCAAACAACTGATGTTGGCGAAGAACTCCCAAAACGGCTCGAAGATGCTCTGCATTCTCCTCTTCAAATGTGGAGTAGACAAGGATGTCGTCGATGAAAACCACCAAAAACATGTCCAAGAACTCATGGAATATAGAATACATCAAACCCCTAAAAACAGATGGAGCATTCATCACGTCGAACAACATTACAACGAACTCATAATGCCCATGACGACAATGGAAAGCAGTCTTCGGGATATCCTCATCCTTGACACGCATTTGATGATATCCTAACTGCAAGCTGATCTTTGAGAACCAACTTACACCCTTCAGTTGATCGAAGAAATCATCAATCTGCAGAAGAGGATAGCGGTTCTTTATTGTCACTTTGTTTAAGCGACGATAATCAACACATAACTGCAAAATGTCGTCGACCTTCCACGCGAACAATACTAGTGAACCCCATGGTGACACACTTGGCCGAACAAAACCGCACAGTAACAGACCATCAAGCTGTACACGTAGCTCTCGTAACTCATAAGGGGCCATCCTATACGGAGACATAGAGATAAGAGACACTCCTGGTTGTAGCTCGATCCCAAAATCGATCTCTCGTTGAGGGGGTAATGCTACGACCTCTTCGGGAAAGTCATCAGGGTACTCCTCTATGACCATAGGAAACACCAACTACTGAACCTCTGAAGAACTCACCATCAACTTAGCCATCAAGGATGATAAGGATGAAACTCGTCTATGACCCATCTTAGAATCTCACTCACCAACAAAAACCACTTGCTCTCCATCCGCATCAATGAAAACAACCTTCTTCCTGTAGTAATCCACGATATCTTGTACTGAATACAACCAATCCATGCCGAGGATGACATCATATGGTTGTATCCATAAACATAGGAAATCTCCCCAATATCGGTGTTTCCCCATCACTAGCTCACAGTCTCTACATACTTCAAACAAACTTGCTCAACCTCCAACTGGCGTAGTCAAGGCCAAGGGCACCGGAAGCCTCTCTACCTCAAGTCCCAAAGCATGGACAAGGGTAGGTGATATGAAGGAGTGCATCGCTCCTGAATCAAACAAGGCATACACCATGATAGAAAAAAAAGCAAAGGGTACCTCGGACGACATCTGGCTTGCCTAGAGCTGGAAACGCTAGAGCATGAAGCTGACCACGACCTCCTCCACGGCCTCTCTGAACCTGATGACGACCACCACCATGGCCGCGCTCTGCTCTTTGAGGATGAGGAGTGTCATGGGGCTGTCCTATGCCTGTCCCATCTACCCTCTGGTGATCTAAAGCTCGTGTATCCTGCTGTTGATGCCTCGGCTAGAACAGCTTCAACAGAGGAACCTGGAGCGGAGTGCCCGGTTCACAATGACTACTCTGAAAAGTTGGGCACTCCCGCTACTGATGACCATGAACACCATAAGAAAAAAAGTGCATGATCCCTTGGAATATGGCTGATAGTTGCTTCCTCTGGATAAACGAGATGGGAAGGGCTGGGACATACCCCCAGGTGAACGAAAACTCTTCTGCCCTGAAAACCGAGAACCCCAGACCATAGATCTACTTCATGAAAAATCATGACAATCCCCCTATTGCGATGATCTGATCCTGGCCATAGTCTTCTCAACAACCTCTGACCTCACCAGCACCTCAAGATATGTCTTCAGCATAAATGGGGTGACCTAGCGCTGGATCTCTGCACACAAATCCTCCTCGAAATGCCTCGCCCTGGCCTCCTCATCTGGTAACAGGTCTGAAACATATCATAGAAGGTTCCTAAAATGGATTCCAAAATCTTGAACACTAGAGCTCCCCTGTCGAAGGGTAAGAAGCTCTTGACGACTAGACGCCTTCGCGGTCGAATAAAGGAATTCAACTCTAAACTTGTCTTGAAACTCCTCCCATGAGATCACTGAATCCCCACAATCCCCAGGGAACAAGAGCCACCACTGCCTTACTGCTTCACGCAACATCGTCACAACCAAGGACACCTAGTGCTCCTTCCGATCACGAATCGAACTGAAGCCGTTCTCAACCTCCTCTAACTAGTCTTCCATGACTGCATCTGAAATGGAGCCCTTGTAATTCTGCAGACTCTGGCGCTGAAACTCTTGGAGTGTCTTCCTCCAAGTGTCGTCGTCGTCAACCTCTACCCGATGGTGATCAGATGGAATGGCCTGCAGGACATTTTCTAAGCAAACCTGACGAGGACGTTGACCTGGAGCCATACCTGCAAAAGAAAAAATAGTTAGAGCTCCTAAGCCTGGATTATAGAAGACTCAACATTAATTAATTTATTGTTTTTCTTTTGTTTATTTTAGGTTAAACTATCCCAAGGACTACCCATTAAAACAGAGGCGCAAAGAAGAATGATGCATGATCCTTTCCTAGGTCTCCACCATGCAACCAGTATCACCTTGTTTAGTATCCATCGTAAACTTAAATGTCCATGCAACAGATCATAGGGGGCCCTAAATGCCTATTACTCTTCCAGTCTCCAGTGTTTACCCCACTTTCTAAACACGAATGACACTGTTTCCCTACCAAACCATTCAACCTCACCTATGCCTAACTCCAATCTCCATCCTATCCCTCAACCAGAGCTCTGACACCTCTCTGTCACAACCCCTCCCCACAAAGTGTACCTCTCCTGGGCCGGCAATGTGATAAGGGAGATAATGAACCCCAAGTCCCGCCTCCAGTAGGCCCCGGGTTGGCGACTAGCACCGAGGGTATTGTAAACACACAAATGGGAGGCATTTCCCTCTACGAGAACACATATGGAAGAGAGAGATAAGATATACACCAACCAACTCCAACTGAAATATAAAAGAAACCCAAGTTCAAATATGAAATGCCATGAAAAATTACTATAACTAAAAGGGAAACTACAAGTACCCAAAATAATAGAAAAGACAACAGCAACTACAAGCCCGAACAGCTCCTATAACCACAATCTAGTAGTAACCAGCCTAATCTCCAACCTGCTCCAAGTGACCTTAAAAATAGTTTATATATACGTAGAGTGGGTATAACAGTATAATCAGTAGGATCATCCCCAAAGCCTCTCGTGAAAAAGTAAAGAAAGCATGCTAAAGCCTAGTGAAAACATGTGAAACTAACTCTTCACCTAAACAGGTATACTAAGTTCCCAACCTCACCATGGCTACTGTCACCAAGTAACGCATACAAGAATACATCATATAGTAAAGAATATCAAGGGTACCTCGCTACTACTTCCCCACTGGTTTGCCACTTTTCCCCAACGACATACGTCCTGTGCATCTCTCTCTAAAGGCTTGCCCATATACACCTAGGCCAAGCTCCACAATCTTCACCACGTGCACCACAAAGGCTTGCCCGCAGACACCTGGGCTAAGCACCACACCATCCTCACAACCAAAAGTAACCATGTAGTTTCCAGGAGCCACCACATCTCGCATAACATGTATCATACGTCGGGTATTATACCTCAATCAATCACAGCCCATACTTTGAGTAAGGATCCTCAAGCCATTACAACCTATACACGTTACACCTATAGTAGTCCATAGGATACTATATCCAGAATATATTTGTGTGAAATAACCACAAGCCATTACATCCCTCTACACACATATATGGGGAAAACTAAACAATGTTCCTACCAGCACAAGTATCTACCAAGAGAAAAGAGCGGGGTCAAAGGGGGTAGTCAGCCATTCAACCTCCCATCAGAATGTTGGGGAAAACACCCCCTTGGGCTTAAAATAACCAAGGTGTCAGTTTCCCTTAACGAAAGGGTGGAGTAGCGTTTAGAAACAAAAAAAGTACAGAATATATATATCGCACAACCACACTATGGGCATAACCTAGTCTTAAACACAACTGCAACTAACATCTCCCAGACTTCGGGCTGCCACTTCTAAGACTAGGTATCCTATAAGCACACAACCAGTTAAAGAACTTAATTATGTTACTTCATTCCATGTTTCACCAATTCCACTTTATGTTAATTAATTCATTGCACATTAATTAACCATGAACAAAACCACATTAAACTTCATTGGCATACACCAAGGGTCCACTTTCCCTTTTTTCAAATTACCACCTCATCATTATGTTCCTGCAAATTCCAACCCCATGGGTCAACACCATTTAATCAATCTTTCATTAGAGAAATTACTTTCCTATATTCCCAGGCATTCTAGAAAAGCAGCCTATGCTACTAAACACAAAGGGGGATCAACACGGTGAGTAGATATGCTACCCGTCGAGTCTTTACCGCCTATAGAAAGAGTATAGACCCATTCTCCCTCGAGAGGCTAAACACAGAAAGCGCGTGGCATATCTCGTGTGTCTTCACCTCCTTCGGAAGAAGGGTAAGAAAGACCAGCTGGCTTGAGGAGTGGGGAAAAGTAAAGCAGATAAACAACCAAACAAAACCACCAACATCCAGCCCTAGCATTCATCCCATTCCATCATCCCTGGTGTCCTCCCTGACACCCACATGCATAAATCGATGCATCTCGCCACTCTAGGCGTCATCCTCTTCCACAACCACAAGGCCTCCCTGCCTCCATATATCACAATACCCCTCCAGGGTCACATCACAGAACAAGCAGTAGGAAAAAAATCATCACATGAAATGTGCTCTTGTCCCTTTAACAAGGCATCCATCCTTCATACAAAATGAGCACTCATGGCTCCAAAGCACAAGGCATTCAACCTTACAAGCAAGAGGGTAACTCAGAACCCTATTAGGCATTATCTTATATCAACCAACCAGTTCTTTAGTCCCTCTTGAATTAACAGATTCAATTTGTAGGTTCCAATTCCAGTTAACCTATTCAGTAAGCTATCTCAAAAGATTTAACATGCTTACTATGCCAATTTGATTAACATAAAAATTAGAACAACTACAACAATAGAAACAACAAGATTCATTTACATGCCTCTTTATCTTTATCAAATTAATTATCAATTATTTCTGGCTTTAGATTCTTTATCAATTCCCATCAAGAACAAACAACTAAGAAAAGAAAGAATAGATATCACACTATCTAGCAAAACATGAGGTAGTAACATACTAGCAATAACAATTTCCTTATCCAGTTCAAATATTTAATTAGGTAAATTTCATTGTGATGCAAAGGGATAAATCATTCTAACTCTACAATTGCACATAAAAAATTAGAGAAGCCACGAATCCCCTACCTCAAACAGTTCCTCATGTTCTTTATCAACACAATGGGTCACAATACTCCTCTCGCAACAACTGCATCCACAAGATGATGCCATGGTTCGTCCGCACCAACCAAACCCCAATAAAACCCCATTAGAAGCATGAAGATTACATGATATAATACGAAAAGGAGAACAGAAGAACTTGAACCCCAAAAGAACGACGATACAATATACCTTATATCAAAGATTGATCGATACAGCTTGGTTTCATCAAAACAGAGCGGAACTGATCCATGGAGTAATGTTTGATTGTGAAACTCTTGTAAGAAGGTTTTAAAGGTTCTAGAGTCTCATAATAGAGAACAAAGAGGAAGAACAAGGGAGAATGATATATCATTCTTTTTTGAAGATTTAATGAGGCGACAGTTTAAGATCCGGTTAATTCTCCATTAAAAGCGGATCGTATTAACCCAGACGGTTTGATCAGGTAAAACAGTCCAAGCCTTAGGAATAATTAATATAGGATTTATGGCCTTTGAAATGGCCTTAATATCCCTTATAATAAGGCTTTAAATGTATTTTACATCAAAGGAAACGTCAAAAGGGGCAAAACTGTAGGAATCTGGAAACACTGTTCACCCACAGTTACTGTACATGAAACTGATCTGTGAGACCGATCTGTCAGAATAATCTGTGAGACCAATCTGTCAGACCGATCTATCAGACCGATCTGTTAGACTGATCTTTGAGACTGATCTATGAGACCGATCTATCAGACCGATCAGTGAGACGGATCTGTGAGACCGATCTGTGTGACCGATCTGTGAGACCGATCTGTGAGACCGATATGTGAGACGGATCTGTGAGACCGATCTGTAAGACCGATCTGTGAGACCGATCTGTGAGACCGATCTGTGAGACCGATCTGTGATACCAATCTGTGAGACCGATCTGTGAGACCGATCTGTCAGACCGATCTGTGAGACCGATCTGTTACTATTCATAAAACTGGAAACATTGTTCACAGAACTGAAAAAATTGGCAAAGTGTTGTGGATAAGTCACCTTGACCTCCCAGAACACCTCCAATACCACATTTTCACAAAGTAAAGGACCGGAGAGGTCTAGTCCATTACATGCGTGTCCTAATGATTGTATGCTTTTTTGGGGAGAGGATTCAAGTAGACAGAATTGTAAGAAATGTTCTTCTTCTAGATGGCAGTCAAAGGGTGATGTTGGAAGTCTAAATGAACATAATTTAATAGAGAAGAAGAAAAGGAACACACCTTTATAGGTTTTGCGTTACTTTCCCTTACAGTCTCGATTGCAAAGATTGTTCATGTCATCGAAAACTGCCGAACACATAAAGTTTCATTCTGTAGATAAAAAAATAATGGGTTAATGAGACATCCACGAGATTCCCAATCATGGAACACATTTTATTCATTACATCTAGATTTATCATTTGATCCTAGGAATGTTCGATTGGGATTGGCTTCCGATGGATTTAACCCATTTGGGACTTTGAGTACCAGTTATAGCATTTGGATAGTTGTTTTGATCCCTTATAATCTGCCTTTGTGGATGTGTATGAAACAAACATATTTTATCATTTTGATGATTATTCCTGGAAAAAAAATTCCTGGAAATGATATTGATGTATAATTTCAACCATTTATTGATTAATTGCAGGAGTTATGGAGAAACAATGTTGAGAGATTTGATGCTTCCTCTAAAACAATGTTCAAAATGCATGCTACTTTAATGTGGACCATTAGTGACTTCCTTGGGTTGGGGAATTTATCTGGCTGGAACACTTACACAGGTTTGGTTTGTCCCTTTTGTAACTTTGATTTTGAGCCCAAACAACTACCTCATAGTAGAAAATGGTGCTTCGTGTGCCATCAAATATTTCTCGATGCATCTCATAGATTTCGGATGAACAGATCAAAATTTAATGGTTCCATTGATCGTAGACCACCTCCAAAGTTGTTAAATGGTTCTGAAATATTGACACAGCATGAAAATGTAGAAACAGAATTTGGGAATGTTCATCATTTGAATGATAGTAAAAAATGGGTCAGAAGTGCATCGTTAGGTGAAATCAGAACGCAACAATGGAAGAAAAAAAGTATATTATTCAAACTCCCGTATTGGGAATTTAATTTTTTGCGGCACAATATTGATGGGATTCATATTGAGAAGAATTTATGTGATAATTTGATTTTCACATTACTTAATGATCATGGAAAGTAGAAGGATCATCTCAATGCTCATAAAGACTTACAACTAATGAACATAAAACGTGATCTCTGACTAGAGGAGAATGAAAAGTATGCTCTGACCATTTTTGCAATGAAAAATAGGGATAAAGATACATTCCTTTGAATTTTAAAGAATGTGAAGGTATCTGATGGGTATTCAAGTAACATCTCGAGGTGTGTTGACTTGAATAATTGTAAGTTACATGGATTGAAAAGTCACAATTCACATATTTTGTTACAACAGTTACTACCATTGACATTGCATACATTATTACCTGAAAAAGTTACTGCTGTTGTACTCCAATTATGCACATTTTTCAGGCAATTATGTGAGAAATATCTACATCTATTTCATCTTGACAACCTCCAGGAGAGGTTTTTATTGACCCTTTGTGCAATGGAGATGATCTTTCCTCCATCATTTTTACTGTCATGATGCATTTAACTATGTATTGGGTTAAGGAAGATAAATTAGGAGGCCCCATTCATTGTCGATGGATGTATCCAATTGATAGGTATTTTTTTTATATGTTTTTCATTTAAGTAAAAAATTTTTGGCATTTAAATAAATGCATAATATTATTATTTTATTTCACAGATATCTTGGGTATTTGAAAGCATACGTGAGAAATAAAGCTCAACTAGAATGCTCTATTACTGAAGGCTATTTGGCTGAGGAGTGTCTTACCTTTTTGTTCCAGATATTTGGATGATATTGAGACAAGATTTAATCGAGTTAGATGTGTTGACGACACATCAAATCAATCTCAAATGCATTATAAATCAAAAATATTTCCTGCTATTAGAAGATCAGTTGGAAGGACCTCAAATGTGACACTGACAGAATTGGAATTATTACAGGCACATAGATATGTGCTTCTGAATAGTGAAATTGCAGATCCATTTATTGAAGATTTTAGGATACAAACAAAGAGAAGAATAAGAGTCCGAACAGAAAATGAGAAAGATATAATGAAAGATGTGAATAAAGAGTTTGTAGAATGGTTTTCACAACGTGTAAGTTCATAAATATTTCAATAAATATGAATATTAGTTTGACACATACATTTTTTAAATCTATTAAATTATATTTCTTTTTTCAGATCATGAATAATAATACTCGAGCATACTTGTTAGAATATTTGATGTTTCTTTCTAGAGGTCCTATAAAACAAGTTATAAAGTTCGACACTTATATTGTGAATGGATTTATATTTCGTGCAGTCGATTGAGAAGTGGGTTTGAAAACACATAATAGTGGTATATTTACATTTTCTGAAGTAGGATACTATGAGAAGCTGCATGATATTATTTAATTAAACTACCACATACATTTTTTTTGTTTTATTCAAATGAAAATGGGTCGATATTATCAGAGGTGTTAATAGAGATTCCTTGCAATTTACTTCTGTGAACTTCTCTCACTTGATGGATGTTGGTGATCATGAACTGAATGATCCATATATCTTAGCATCGCAAGATAAAATGGTATATTATGTGAATTATGTTGTGGATGAAGGGTAAAGTGTAGTTGTTCATGTAATACAAAGAGATTTGTATGATATGAGTGATGAAGTGGAAGATTTGACCTCTGAAATTAAATATCATCAATAACATGAAGCAGAATTATTTGTCCATCATGATATTGAAAATATTATTCTAGAAAGGATGAATGATGTTAATGAAGCAATGGAGCAGGAAACCAACATGATTGAAGGGGAAAATGATTGTATGCACAATTATTTATTCATTTAGCAACCACTTGTTTCATTTATGCAGTCATTCATTATCATTGTTATATATATTTTGTCTGTTAGTACTGGGAATCTATTATCATTTTTATTTTTTTTTCTGAATATTTTTTTTAAATATATATTCTTAACTAAAGTTTATTTGATTAAATGATAGGAATGCCAAGGAAAATCTGGTACACTAATTCATCTAGTTCTGTGACAAATGATGATCTATATGGCTCCCTCCCCACGACATTTCAGGCACCAACTGCATACACCCCTGCACCATCTCCCATTGCACCATCTCTCACACTATCTATGGGTGTCCCATTAGAGGCTGAGTTGTAGACTCCCCCTTCATAATCCTCAATTGTGGGGCGGCAACACACCCCTTCCAGTTCATCATGGACATACTGGAGTGTCACTGTCATAGGTACAAATTTTAATTAAATAAATTTATTGCTTTTTGTTTATACTTTTGATTGATCATTGAAGATGAAAAAATGCAATCATGGATAAAAAATTAAAAAGTTCAGATGTTTGCAATATGAATGGAGAGAAGATAGTTGTGCCATTTGATTCTTATGGCGTCCCTACGGATGATGCCTCATGGTTACTTGGCCAGATTCTAGGCCAGATGGAAGCGGAGCCCATTTACCTTCCTATTACTTTTGATGATTGGAGAAATATGCCTCTAAGATGGAAAAATGAAGTTTTTGATTCCCAAATAAAGGTAATTTTATTACATTATGGTTTAATTCAATGTCCAGTTACTAATATGTTCAAAATAAATTTCTATATATAGATGTTCTTACACTTTACAGTTGCTGATGTGATACTACGGAAGTGGACGTTGAAAAATATTGGTAAGAAATGGAAATATTTCAAATGGAGATTGTGGTGTGATTTCAAAAATACTTCATTGACCATGCAACAAATGTATGAGAAGGTACCCAGTGGGGTACTAAAAGAACAGTGGAAAGTTTTTGTTGAAAGACATCGTGATGAGAAGCGGATGGTATTGAAATATATATTATTATATGATAATCATTGTACATTTATAAATGTATATGAAGAGGAAGTGACATTGATTAAATTACTATTAAATTGAATTTTATTTATTTCTGGATATCTTAGGATAGAATGCATCAAACCGGGCTAAGCAAGTCATCCCTCACACTACGGGCTCCAAAAGCTTTTCTAGAAGCAAAATGACATTGGTAATATTTTAATTATTTTTAATATTTATAAGAAAAATATTATCTATTTAATATATTTAATTGTTGATTTATATTTTATTAATGCAGTCACAGAGTTTAGGTCATGAAGCATCCCGAACTGAACTATGGTTGGATGTTCACAAAAAGTCATATGGAAGTTTTGTTAATGAGCCTTCCAAAGAAGTTAGGGTATGAAGTCAATTTTTTATTATAATAACTTATTATTAGTATTTACTGTGTTAATATATATTGATATTTGATTTATAGGTAAAAATTAAAGAACTATGGGTTTCTAATCCTGGGCAGTCCTACTCAGTCTCCTAGGATGACCCAGTTGCTAAAGTCCTTGGGAAGAAGCATCCTAGTAGAGTGCACGGGATGGGTTTCAGACTCGTACCATTTGAGGTCTTTAGCATGCCACTAGGGATTCCAGTTGCATCTACTCTTGGTTATAGTCAGTCAATACCCGAATATGCTCAGAGAGAGATTGCTTCTCTATGAACCAGAATTCTAGATCGGGGGGCTCAGATATCCGCTTTGTAGAAAGCGATGACTGATATACATCGGCAGATGATCACATATGCCTCCGATGGTAGTGCATCAACTGGTGGTCAGTGGGTAAATCACAAAAAACAAAATCATTTAGTTTTCAAACTTTTATTGGTTTTAAGTTTTAATATAAATATGCAATAGTATTTAATTTTCAATATAATGTTCTTACATTTGACAAAAGAAAGTGGAGATGGAAGTGGAGAGGGTGATGATGCGTCATCAGACCCTTAGTAGTTGTATTTTTGATGTGTTGAACAAATATGGGAACAGTTGGTTTGTATATGTACCATGTGTGGCACATAGTTTCCACCAAACATTTTCATGTCCTAACATTTCCTTAATTTCTCATGTTTCCTTTTATGCATTTTATTAATTTCTGATGTTTCCATTTTATGTCTTGATTTCCATAGTGTGGTATACATCATTCCAGTTAGGCCTGTGTTTGAATTGGTAGTCGGGATTTTGGATGACTAGGAGTTAAACCCATCATTGATTTTTTGAATAAATTATCGATGCCTAATATTATAATACGTAATTATTCAACATCATCATCCAAGAAGGTAAAACCTTCTGGTGTTGGTATCCTATGACACCGTGAATCACAAAAAACATGTAGATTGGTAACTCTTTATTAGGAACTATTTTCTATGAAACCAGTAGAAAATGATTTTCATTTTCCATAACACAAACATAACCTTGTTTTCTATTTGAGCCTAATATGATCCATGTTATATAAATCCTGATTTCCTAAAATTATTCATGAATATAAAAAAAATTACATGTCATTCCATGAATATAACCTTAGAAAACAATAATATCTCACAGCTAGCGTATCACCCAAGGTGAAATAACATCCAACTATAACATCAAACAACAAGAAAAACAATCCCACACCGAGAACCTGAGTTTTCCCCCATATCTGGGTTAGATAATCCCACAAAAACACATATTACCAAGGAATGAAACACCTTAATATCATATAAAACATTCAAAAAAATTATTCAATAGAAAATAAAATGGATTTGATACAACATTGTGACGCCATTACCTAGGTTCCACTAAACTGGTTCCCCAAACCAATGTGCCACATGACCATAGGAATGCCTCCTCATATACAAGAGGCTTTCTACTAGAATTGAGGGTCCAATGAGGTATGTGGGGATAATATACCATCTTTACCAGTGTAAAACAATAGTATAAATCAATTTAAATGCTAACCAAGTATGTTATAAGAATAATCACGCATGATGTATTCAATTCCAAAAATTGGGTAAATCCCCGCGACCAATATAGTAAACATGACAGTTCATGCAAGTGTCATGTGTTAAGGAAGAAAAAAAATAAAAAACCCCATAAAAATCCTAAAATGGGTCTCGATGTCCATCCAGTTCCCTCATACATGCTTCAAACCATATCCCAAACCAACCATCTATCAAAATGATTTTCCCCTGCTACTTTCCTACAACCGTGAGATCTACTCAGGTATCAATGGCATCCTAAAAAGGGTGTGAGTATATGTTAATAGGACACCACCAATAGTATCTAAACAAAAAAATTATTTTCATAAAAGTAATACTGTATACATAAGTACAATTAAATAATGAACAAGGAAGAAAAGGTAAACAAGTTCCATAATTAAATATCAAGCATTTGACCCTGTATATCCTTCGATTTTATGATGACATCAAATCCCACCAAACCTTCTTCAGCCATGTCAAAATTATATTCCATTAATATAAATGGGTTTTAAATTTTTATTATCAATAATGGTAATTCATTAATCATTTCAAATTCATATACTATGGTGCACTAATCAGTTCACTCATATCATACACATAGGCGTTAGTGGCTGGAAAGCCATGTCAATACACTATACAAGCATCGGAAACTCTATATACATCATATCAAGTCCATTATGTCAAATTTCATGTCTAGCCATCCCACATCAAAGATAATGAATTCCTTGTAAAAAAATTCTTACCCAAGGGTGGGATCTACTATGTCACTCATAATTTACTAGTCCATCAATACACCCACAAGGTCAAACACACCTGACCTTTTTTAAAAATTACAATATCAAGGGTGAACCTATTTCAATTCACCAATATTCACATAGTTTATTACTTTCACTACACTTAACATAATTCTATAACTATTCTATTTTACTATTTATTCATAACAAAAACCATTGTACATATTTTCAATTCCATCTTATAACATGGATATTTTAACATTTTCCATTCATTACTTATCCCCTTAGTTATCTCACAACCCATTTAACCATGAATGTTATGATAAACAACCACTTATTCCATTTTGACATGCTAAAATTATCTATAATTGGTTTAATCTCATAAACCCTTCAATTTATCATTTAATAACTAAATTCACATGTTCAAGGGATTGGCACACCCCATGGGTGGCCATAAACCCAGTCCACTCTTCATCAATATATCCAAAAACATCCTTGAAAGGTCCAACACATCATTGAGTTGATGTTATTTTATGAGATTGTGTCTGGTTTTATTTGTTTTTCAGGACAGCGGTGCAGTGGAAGCGGCAGATTTATTTATTTTTTGGTCATCTTTTCGCGGCGGTTTTAACCGCCGCTAATAGTATACAGGTAAGACAGTAGCGGCGGTTAAAACGGCCGTGAAACGTAAGTATTTTTACATTTAGCGGTGGTTTTAACCGCCGCTACAGAGTCGCATCACCCGCGTACATTCGTGGCGGTTATAACCACCACTAATAAAATAAAATCCCGGGCTCTTAAAAACCACCGGTAAAGTGACGAGAAACGCGACGAAATGCGGCAGTTATGATGCTTTTCTTAAAACGCTGCTAAATGGAAAAAACTGCCGCTAATAGTTTGTCGATGCCATATTTAGCGGTGGTTTCTGCAAACCGCCGCTAAACGCAAAAATAAACGCCGCTAAAGGGCGGTTTTCTTGTAGTGACTGGGAGCGGTAAATGCATTTTTGCGACTGGATGTTGTCCCGTTGCAAAAGGTGTGTCAGCAGGTTACCTTTTGCGACGGGCCCCGTTGCAAATACATTTTTAACCACCGACATCAATTAATACATGCAAAGTTATTTGGGACGGTAAGACCGTCGCAAATAGTCCTGTCGTAACTAATCTAACCTATATATACCCCCTCCGTTTTTCTTTCTCTTCCTGTCATTTCTCACTTTCTCTCTCTCTCTAAACTTGACTTTTTGAGTGAAAATTTCTCTCAGTTAATTGTTTTTTTACGGAGAAGTTGTGAAGGCGCATACATCAATCGTAGATCAAGTTTAAAGGTATTTATATTTTATTTAATTTAGTATTTACTTAATATTTTTTATGTTAATTTTAATTATTGTAGATTAGTTGTAATTAAATTAGATTCAAATTGTTTTGTTATCTGTATTTTAGTAATAAATAGTACTAATTAGTAGTAATTAGTACTAATTAGTAGTAATTAGGAATCTATAGTAATAATAAGGAATAAATAGTAATAATTAGGAATAAATAGTAATAATTAGGAATAAATAGTAATAATTAGGAATAAATAGTAATAATTAGGAATAAATAGTAATAAATATTAATAGTTAGGAATAAATAGTAATAAATAGTAATAATTAGTAATAAATAGGAATAAATAGTAATAATTAGTAATAAATATGAATAATTAGTAATAATTAGTAATAAATTGTACTTATTAGTAATAAATAGTAGTATTTAGTAATAAATAATAGTAATTACTAAAAAATAGTAATAAATAGAAATAATTTGGAATAAATAGGAAAAAAGAGGAAAAAATAGGAATAATTAGCAATAAATAGAAATAAATATCAATAAATAAGAATAAATAGCAATAAATAGGAATAAATAGCAATATTTAGCAAAAAATAGGAATAATTAGTAAAAATTAGCAATAAATAGGAATAATTAGTAATAATTAATAATAATTAGTAATAATTAGTAATAAATAGTAATAATTAGTAATAATTAGTAATAATTAGTAATAATTAGTAAAAATTAGTAATAAATAGTAATAAATAGTAATAAATAGTAATAAATAGTAATAATTAGTAATAATTAGTAATAATTAGTAATAAATAGTAATAAATAGTAATAATTAGTAATAATTAGTAATAATTAGTAATAAATAGTAATAATTAGTAATAATTAGTAATAAATAGTAATAAATAGTAATAATTAGTAATAATCAGTAATAATTAGTAATAAATAGTAATAAATAGTAATAAATAGTAATAAATAGTAATAAATAATAATAATTAGGAATAATTAGCAATAATTAGCAATAATTAGTAACAAATAGAAAAAATAGTAATAAATAGGAATAAATAAGAATAAATAGGAATAAATAGGAATAAATAGGAATAAATAGGAATAAATAGGAATAAATAGGAATAAATAGGAATAAATAGGAATAAATAAGAATAAATAGGAATAAATAGTAAGAATTAGTAAGAATTAGTAAGAATTAGTAAGAATTAGGAAGAATTAAGAATAATTAGGAATAATTAGCAATAATTAGAAATAATTAGAAATAATTAGCAATAAATATAAATAATTAGAAAAAAATAGGAATAAATAGTAATAAATAGTAATAAATAGTAATAATTAATAATAAATAGTAATAAATAGTAATAAAGAGTAATAAAGAGTAATAAAGAGTAATAAATAGTAATAAATAGCAATAAACAGAAATAAATAGCAATAAATAGCAATAAATAGTAATAAATAGTAATAAATAGTAATAAATAGTAATAAATAGTAATAAATAGCAATAGTTAGTAATAAATAGTAATAAATAGTAATAAATAATAATAAATAGTAACAATTAATAACAATTAGTAACAATTAGTAAGAAATAGTAACAATTAGTAAGAATTAGTAACAATTAGTAACAATTAGTAAGAAATAGTAACAATTATTAACAATTAAGAAGAAATAGTAACAATTAGAAAAAAATCAATTGTAATAAATTGTAATAACTTGGCACAATTTCTAGTGGATTGACGACACTCCTTTTTATCGATGACTCTTCTCCTTTCAGTTTTCACCAACTCAAAACATTATGAAAAGTATGCTTCTACGTATGCATATCCAATCTCTTATGCACAAGTTTGAATATAAATTTTTAGGACCACATTTTTCCTAATATGTACAGGTGGTGAAAGTTGTATGAAGATGATTCATCGAAGAAATGGGGACTCTTTTGTCCGACACCTCATTTACATGCAACATTCTCACACAAAAATCACAATGAAGAATCTGCTCGGAGGTACGCATATTCATTCTCGTGCTACAAGAATGAATATTCCTACCTCCGATCAGATTCTTCATTGTGATTTCTCTGAGAGAAAGTTGAAAGTAAATGATCTGTCGGACAAAATAGGAACCGTCAATCTACTGGAAATTATGTCACCCATAAATAATGGTAATTATTAAGAAGTAGTTGTAATTTTTTTTTCAGAGTCTTTTTATAATTTCAAATTATTCAAAAATAATAATGTTTTATATTTTGTAGAAAAATATGGAATGAAGATGTCGACAACAATCATTATTAGATGATCACACTTGGATAAATCAGCCTATAAATCCAAATGGTTCTGGTTTAAATCCTGTATATATTGAGGGTGTTGAAGCTTTATTATCATTTTCATAATCAAAAACAAAATATGTTTCAGAAGGCACAATAAAGTGTCCTTGTAAAAATGTGCTCTGAGAACATTTGACACATTTGACAAGGTTGGTGGATATCTATTGCATTTTTGTTTTCAACCAGATTGTGTTTTTTGGTATCAACACAGAGAACGTAATTCCAGAGAATATACTAATAACATGATTTTAGATCCATCATGGTTTCAAAATTTAGTACATGATGTTGCAGGTCCATCTGTTTAGCAAATTGAAACTCAAGATGAAATTGATTTAACTCCTGAGTTGGCACTATCTAAATTTTATGAGTTGTTGAAGTATGCTGAGGATGCATTATATCCTGGTTGTAAGATAAGAAAATTAGAAGCGGTTGCAAAATTTATGGCTATTAAATCAGATAATTCAGTGTCAAAAAAATGTTTTGATCAGATATTTTCTTTGGTTAAAACATTGTTACCTGAAGGAAATGTGTTGCCTGTAAATTACTAGGAGAGAAAAAGGCTGGTTCGTAATTTGGGCCTTACTTATTAGAAGATTCATGCATGTCCAAATGATTGCATCTTATATTCTGAAGAAAACGATTCATTGGATAGTTGTCCCATATGTGGACAATAGATATATAAATAAGCTCAACCAGGGATTTTTATATCGATTCCAGTAAAATAGTTGAGATATTCCCCCCTTACAACCAGGTTGTAGCATTTATTTATGTCTCAGAACACAGCGTCAATGATGTCATGAAACAAAACCAAGATTTCAACTGATAAAAGCTTGAATCATCTATCTGATGGTGATTCATAGAAACATTTTGATCGTCTGTATCTGTCATTTTCATTAGATGTCTGAAACATACGATCGGGTCTTTTTACTGACAGTTTCTATCCTTTTGGTTCTTATGGTAGTCAGTATTCATGTTGGCCTATCTTTATAACTCCGTACAATTTACCTCCATGGATGTTGATGAAGAAGCCCTATATATTTTTGAACTTATTAATCCTAGGACATCCGAAAAGGAATATTGATGTTTATTTGAAACCATTGATTGTTGAGTTAAATGCATTGTGGAGTGATGTTGTTAGTACATATGATGTTGCTGCAAAACAAAATTTCATATTAAAAGCTGCATTGATGTGGAGGATTAGTGAATTTCTAGAATATGGCATGTTATCTGGCTAGAGTACATGTGATCAGAAATTATTTCTTTACTGTATGAAAGACAACAAATCCTTTATGCTCATCAATGGAAAAAAGCCTTGCTATTTTGAATTTCACCGCAGATTTCTTCCAACTAATCATCCTTTTTGGAGGAAGAAATCTCATTTCAAAAAAGGTACAATTGAAAGGGATGAACCTACACAAATGATCTCAGGTACAAAGTTAAAATCATTTGTATTTTCATTACCTCCCATCACATTTGGGCCAACAGTAAACCAATAGAAAATTCATGGCTTTGGGAAAGAACATAATTGGATAAAACGAAGATTTTTTTGGGATATTCCATATTGGTTTGATTTTTTGGTCTGCCACATGTTGGATGTCATACATATTGAGAAGAATTGTTTTGATAATATATTTTATACAGTTTTGGATACACCAGGTAAGACCGAAGATACTGTAATGGCTCGATTAGATCTTGCCCAAATTTACAGGTGACCAGAACTTGAACTATTTGAACATGTTAGATCACAGAGGATAATGAAGTCAAAATAAACTTATACACTTTCCAAAGAGAGTCAATTACTATTTTTTCAGTGTATTGCATGTTTGAGACTTCCAGATATCTATGCTTCTAATACGGGAAGATGTGTTAAGAATGGTTATATTACCAGATTAAAAAGTCAGGACTGTCATGTTATAATGGAAAGACTTATGCCAATTAGATTCAAAGGTTTGTTGAATTTTATGATTTGGGATTTGATAACAGACATATCATATTTTTTTGAGACAATTGTGCAGTGATGACAGAATACAATTTTCTAAAAAAAATGGAAGAAGATGTTACTGTAATTATATGTAAACTGAAAAAAAAATCTTTCCACCATCTTTCTTGGACTCAATGGAACATATGATAATAGATTTTCCACATGAAGCTAAATGTGGAGGTCCAGTACAGTTTCGATGGATGTACCTATTTGAGAGATGCATGCAGAAATTGAAGAAAAAAGTACATAAAAAAGCATCAGTTGAAGGATCAATTGCTAAAGATTATTTTCAAGAGGAAATTTCTTTTTTTTGCTCTCATTATTTTGAATCTCAATATCCATAAAAACACAATCACATGGGACGAAACGAGGGTAATTTTAATGACTAAATGTAAATTCAATTATCAGTTTTTAATCATCTAAATCTTGGTTTCGGCGGAGTTCATGAATGATGAATTTCAGATGATGAACATCACAGAGCTCATACATATGTTTTACTCAACTGTGAAGAAATGAAATCATTTGTATTATGAGTGCTTCTATCAATTATTCTATAATTTATGTTACATAATGTAAACTTATTTTATTTGTATGTTATATGATAATCATATCAAGAAGCAACTTTCCCAAATTACATAAGCTTCACTTGAAGAATGAAAACAAAAAAAATTTCTCAATGGTTTTAAAAATTGGTAACATAAATTATTGATGGTTTAATATCAATTCAATTTATTATTTATCATATTAATAATTGTTTTACAAATTTTCAAGTGTCTCAACATGGTGATAAAATTGATAAGCGACTATTTATATTGAGTAACCCACCATCCAAAATGGTAAAATCTTATAATGCATATGTGGTTAATGGTTTTCAATTTCATACACATGCATATATGGAATAAAAAAACAATTAACAATGGAGTTTTCTTGAGAAGATTGCATCATAGAGAAACTGAAGTTGACTTTTATGGCATTCTAGATAAAATTATTGAGCTGTGTTATCTAGGAAATAATTACATAACAATGTTTAAATGTCGGTGGTTGGATACTGAGAGAGATTTGTGTGTTCATTCGACTCATGGAATCATCAATATTAAATATAAAAGTCTTCTTGCAGTAAATGAACCATTTTTACTGGCTCAACAGGCACATAAAATTTATTAAAAAAAGTATTGTGCTACTTCAAGATAATTGAGTGATTGGTGGAGCATAATAAAAATGAAATCTCAGGAAAATCAATTTACTCAAACTGAATGTGGTTCTGCTGAAGTGGAAGGAATTGAAAATTTTCAAGAGACTGCTCAAAATCCATATTTTTTTCAAAGAGACATTAATATCGATGATGACACTCCAAAATTAAGGATTGATGATGATGAAGATGTTAATGATGTTACAAATGAATTTTAAATGACAGGAGATGATGAAACTGAAACTCATATGGATATTGATGATGCTGGGGAGAAAGATGAAGACATTGATATCTACAACTATTAAGATAAGGATGAAGATGGACATTGACAAAGTTAAATGCTGGTTATAATCATAACTAATATATATCTATATATAATAGTTATTTTCAACTATCTACTAACAACAATAATTTTGTTTTTCAGATGGATACTGATCAATTTCGCGAGTTTCAGGATGATGATCTACCTTTGGATGAGTGGGATTGTGGACCATTTGGCCCTCAACCTACTGACAGTTAAGAGGGTATGTGGAGGGGTCATGGTCTTACGTGATTGATGATTCCTGACCCTATCCCCAAGAAACATCTACATCTTAGTTTTTATCCACACACAGAGAGGTATGGTAACCTGTATATTTTAGTTATCTTTCATCAATTTATTTATATATATACTAATTGTTTGATTATTTATTTCTTTTTCACAATCTTGAACATGTAACTATTGGACAGAAGAGTGCTATCTTGCACAATTTTTTTTCTCAACCATGGATCACATGGGAACAAATTCCCATTGATGTGAGGTGTGACATGTTTGATCATTGGATGGTACGTAAATAAAGAATAATTATTTTAAAATTTATTTTATTAATAACTAGATATTATAAATTATTTTTAGGGTTTATGGTATCCCATTGATTATAGTATGTGTAAATCTATCTAGACGCCATGTCAGGTGTCTATGCATGACCATTTCCATCAGTTGTTTGCACAATTTGAGAAGAATATCCATTAAGAAAGAAGGAGTGACATAATTTGATGAGTTGTGTAGATCCCACCGACCAGAGTACATTTCATCTCATGTTTGGGATGGATTATGTTTACACTGGTTGGGTGGTGGATTTCAGAGGAGATCGTCAGTGGGACGACCGAACCAGGGGAGGCAGGAGGTGACACATCGAGCTGGTAGTCGTACAATCAGTATGCATAGAGAGCATCTTGTAAGTATATTTTTTAAATATTATATATAAATTTAAATATAAACAGTCTATTTTATATTTTTGTAGGCAATCGAGCATCCTGATATTACGGAGTTCGACGTTTATCGGAGGATGTATAGTGATCCATCCACTGGAGAGATTAGAGTCGATCTTCAGCATCAGATCGTGGTTAGTATTATTTTTTTAGTTTGACAACTAACTGCATATAATATTTTCACCATTTTAATTTCAAATTGTAATTGAAGGAGTCATATGAGGCTGCGATCTCTCAGACACAGGCTAAGTGTCAGGATGAGACGACTGAGCAGACCATTTCCCACCATTTCGATGAGGCGGCATGGATGCAGGTGACACAGTATGGCTTTGATAAGGGTCGAGTAGTTGGTATCAGATCTCATTTCACTCCTGGTACTTACTATGGTACTATTGTGATGTTGGCATCCAACACGAGAGGAGCTTGTGGAGAGGAATCATCTTCTGCCTCACAGTATCAAGAGTAGTTGCGAACTCAGTCTGAGCTTATAGAGAGTTTGCAGAAGCAGCATGAAGAGAAGTGTCGGCGACAGTAGCAGCAGCAGCAACTTCATGATGAGGAGATGCGTCGATGGTAATAGAAAAATCACGAGCTGATGGAGTACTTGCGCCGTCTGACTCGTAGTTTAGGGATGAAGTTTCCTCCACCATCTCTTACAGCTCCTCCACCTTCTCCAGAAGACGTCCCCCAATGATTTTTTTTTGTTAAAAACATTTGAATTTAGGATTTATTCTAATATGAACTATTTATTGTTTCAGTCTTTTATATTGTTACAAATATTGCATAATTTAATTTAATTTTTTAATGTTTTATTATTTATTATTAGTATTATATTTTTTAATATTTGTTTATTTTACTAATAATAATAACATTTTATTATTTTTTTAATTTTTTTTGTAAATATTGAGAATTGTAATAATTTTTTATTATTTTATTATTTTAATAAAATTAATATTAATTTTTTATTAATCATAATTTTATTAATTTTTTTATTATGTTTAGTATTTGTGACGGGGCTTTTTGCAACGGGTTCCCGTCGCAAATAATTTAAACATTTTTTTTAATTATTAGCATTTTTGATGGGATGTCAGGACCGTCACAAAAAGTATTTGTGACCGGCCCGTCACAAAAGGTTATTCTATATATAATGTATATAATCGAAGGATTAGTTGTGACGAGGATGTTCCCCATTTCAAATAGTATTTTCGACGGTCCGTCGCGAAAGGTTTTTTATATATATAATGTATATAATCGGATTATTATTTGTGATAGGATTGTCGCAAAAAATAATATTTACAACACCATTTTCTGCAACGGGCTATTTGTGACGGGACCCCGTCACTAAAGCCTATTTGCGACGGGATCCCTTCACAAATAGCTCGTCACAAATACCTATAATTCCAGTAGTGGATGTAGGAGAGTGGAGAGCTGATGGTGGGGCTTGACCTCTATTCCAGGACTTTGGTTTCCGACAAGGTTCCTAGTCATTTGTTGAAGATAATTCATCATTTGATGATGAATCATCAATAGATGACGTAGATAAAATTCCATCCAAATTCGGTAAAGTTCCATGTTTCCATGACTGGTCCCTTATGTTTATTTTTGAATTGGGTTGCATGATGGAATCGATATTAAAGGATATACATCTTAGGACTGAGATATAGTCTTTATAGTTAAAAATAGATAGATCTATCTTTTCATACATATTTGTAACTTGTGAATCAAAACAGTCAGGCATGTATTCTCTGAGGTTCTTGGGAAAAATATCTCGCCCGATCCCCCCTGGTGGAATAGTGGTGCATGAATTCTTAATCCTTGTCATATAACATTATTCAAATGAAGTTGTGCTAAAACTTTCATAAGATAACTTCATAAACTCAAATAAATGAGGTAGGTAAGACCAACCTATCACAGGCTTCTCAAAGATGGCGGGAGCTTCCCCACCTATTTATCGTTTTGCCCAAAATCCCATCCTCAGCGGTGAACAATATCATCACAAATCCCACGATCTGTCTAGATCTCTATCGTAGGCTGGAAAGGTGGGCCATTGCCCTCAATGGTATTTCCTACCCATCAATGATTATTTATTCAATAAATGGATTGTAGGCCTAGTGTTCAAGAATCCTATTGCATGGTGTGTAGGCCTAGTGGGCATGAAATCCCATTACATGGCCTCGAAGTCCCAAATTTTTTACCTAAAGGCCCACTAGTGAATAGTGATGCTACAATACCCGAGTTTCTACAGTACTTGTTGTAGTGTTGTTGCCATTACAGTTCCTACTACAGTACCCACCACTCCTATAGTGCCCCTGGTGTTATAGTCCCACCGCTACTACAGTCTTCTATAGTACCGCTACAATGATGCTACAGTACCTACCCCCAGAGGGTTGTGAAGCCCCAACCTTGATGTAGAATCATGGGGTTCTTAAAACTAAGACAAACCCCAAATACTAATTAATTATATAATATATAAATGAATATATATATTTATTTATATATATATATATATTTATATTGATATTAAATATTTTAAAAAATATATACAAGTATAACTGCAAGTATGTATGTGTATGTGTGTATATACATGTTTCCATGTATGTGTGTGTCTTGGTATATTCATTAATGATGTTAAAACTATATTTAGTCATTTTTAATATGTATTTATACATATAATTATTTATTACACATGAAATATTTTCAATATGTTTGTAATTTATATGAATAATATTTATTTGTTTATATTTATTAAGTTTGAACATTTAAAATATGTTTGAAATTTATATAATTATTTTATTTAAATTATTTTTAACAATTTTTTAATTTAAATATTTAATTATAAAATTATAAATGTATATAATTTAAAAAAATGTTTATGAAATAATAGATAAATAAATATTTATTTAAATAATTATAAAACTATAATTAATTTATTTAAATAATAAATATAGTTATTATATTTATAATTATATATTAATAAAAATACATACTCAAATATCTCAACCATTGATTTGGAGGAACCAAACCCATGACTAAAAAATTTATTACTAAAATAAAAGCATATGAGGTAGTAGGTAGGAAAAGCGACAAGAAAAAAAATGTTCAAAAAAGACAACAAAAAACAGATCATCTAGATCCCAAATTCCTTTAATATCATTCTCTACCTTTTGGGTACTGACCATGCCGCATGTCCTGGTCCTTTTAGGGGCCGCACATTCATCATCCGATGATGATTGGGATGAGTCCTCTAGAGTGAAGCATATTTTGAATTTCCAAGATAAATATCAAAACTCTATTGTAGGATCAGAGAAAAATTCATATTCAAAGTTAATAAATAATAATCTCTACACATCTATGTAGTAATTGAAGGCAAATAGTTTTGACACCATTAATAGGAAAACATTTTGTTAAAAAGTTATTCTAAATAAAGGGTAACATGTTTTTTAGCAAATAAATTCATTTTTAAAAACTAATATAAAGTGTCCAAAGGATTTATTAGTACAATATTCATCATTTTTTTATGTAAATGTGATTTTAAGGGTAAATTATTAGTTTTAAAGTTAACAAATTGGATTTATATAATGTATCATAATGAGGATGGTATTTTGGATTTCAATGATGATAATAATAAATGATCTTTTAAATTTCACATTGACTTTAAAATGGAGTCTTGTGATTAGAATTTAGAGTGAATAGATTCATTAGATTTTTTATAATATAGTATGGTCTATCAGGAATGTTTGTGACATATCAACTAACTAACTTTATTTTCTACTTCGAACACTCCTTAAAATATGTGTAAAAATTTGAGTGGTATCTGTATTTATAAATTCAATGGGATGTGTCGTATCTATATTTATAAATTCATACATGTGTATGGACAAAGGGTGGTATCTATATTTATAAATGCATACATTTGTAAGGGAAAAGGTTGGTATCTATATTTATATGATCAAATTAACATTCAGAGACATTCTAGATACACATAATCTCACCTCATACATAATATAGATTGATAATAACACCATGGTAAGGGCATATCAATAACTCCATCCAACCCATAGGATATCCCCCATGACCCCACTCCTGCAACCTTCACCTCACAGGAAGCTAAGCGCTACTATAATTCAGCCCTCTAACTAAAATCCTTTTCATTTTCATGGAGTAATTGAAGTCTTTCTATTAATGTTAAAACTGCAATGACTATCTCAGAATAAGTGTGTGTAAGATCATCCAGACGAGCCTTCTCATGGTCTCACCAATCAAGGAGCCACTTGTAGGGATAAAACTATTGCCACTACTTTTTTCCACTTTAGACAGAAAACTAAGAAATGTTTTCTGGTTCTTCACCAACTCCCCCGCCTGGGAATATTTACATTTAAGGAGATAATATCCATCCTCATCAAATTCATATTCTAAATATTTATCAATTCATTTTTTTGCTAAGACTCATCCCCCATCTCTTCTAGACATGCATCTATGTTTCATGAACTACCCTGAGTACTAGTCATCCCATACCAGGTATCAGTGATCATTGGGGATGAATTCAGAGGAAAACCCCTACCACTAGGGGAGTAATTATTTTCTTAAATTAAATTACCCATTTCCTTAAAAGAATGCTGAAATTATTTTGAGACATTCAAATGTTGGGTTCCCCTTACTTAAAAGGCCCCTTTTTGTATTTATTTATTTTGTTAAATATTCGTATTAATAAACCAAATAGGATGGATATGAATAAAAAATGGATTGATTAAGATCATATGACAAATAATAGGAATATGGGGTGAAATATATCATCAATTTTGTAAAAGTTAATGCATATGTACCTTGTCAAATCCTTTTTCCATGTTTATGTTATTTTTATTCAAGACTAATTGGTCCAGAGGAGTTAGAAGAACACTCGATCTGTCGCAAAATAGATTGAAGTTATAAATATTTCACTAAACATGGAGAATAACTAAATATAGCTACTGACATGGATGTAAATTCATTTTATGGATCATCTAATATGATTACAAGTGTGGATAATTAAGAAGACTATATCGAAGATGTGATTACATGTGTGAATTATGATGAAGATCATATTGAGGAAATGGAAATGAAAGTTGAAGATGAAATTTGAGCCGGTCCAAAATTGTTTGAGAAGCTAAAGATTTGTGAAAAGATGCCATTGTATGTTGGTTGTACTATATATACAACATTTTTATACCTAATGAAGATATATAATTTAAAATCTACCAAGGAATGGAGTGACTCCAGTTTTACTAAAATACTTTCTCTCATGAATGATATTCTCCTAGAATATAATGGTTTTACTTGTCAAACATATGATGCTAAACAAATTCTATGTTCAATGGGTATGATCTCTAAAATAATAAATGCCTATCCAAATGAATTTATACTATTTAAAAAGGTCTAAAAATCACTTAAATAATTCCTAATGTGTGGTGATTCTCGATACAAGAAAAATTAATTGGGTCCTATGAAAGTTGTATGGTAATTTCCAATCATTCCAAGATTTAGTCACCTACATGGGAGTGAGAAAACTACAAGAAAATTGACACGAAACACAGATACATGAAATTAAGATGAGAAACTTTGTCACCTGAATTACTCTCTATAGTGGAAGATAATTGTTTACAAGTATCCTGAATTTAGAAATGATTCGAGAAACATTAACCTTGTGTTATCTATAGTTGGAGTGAATCCTTTGGGTTTTCAAATCAGTACTAAAAATAAATGGCTGGTTATGTTGGTAAATTATAACTTTCCATCATATTTAGGCCTGAAATAAAAATACATGACGTTATCTATTCATATATCAGAACCAAAACAACCAGGTAATGATATTGATATTTATTTAGCTCCATTTATTGAATATTTGAAATTATTATGGAATTTATGTTTTAGATTTTATGGTTCTTACAAAAATGAAGATTTCACATTGATATCCACATTGTAAGGGATGATAAATGAATTTCCTACTTATGGAAATTTTTCTGAATATAACATTAAAATAACTCAAGGGTGTCACATTTCTGAACAAGGAACATATTTAATTAGGTTTAAACATTCATCGAAGAATGTGTTTCTAGTAAATAAAAGATTTATACCCTATTGACATAATTACCAATCTTGAATGACATCATTCGATGGGAGATCAGAATAACATACAACACCATCTCTAACAATAGGAGATAATTTGTCTGAGAGAGTAAAATATATGGACACCTCTTTTTGTAAACCTTTTTTGAAAATCCTTACAAAAACTGGTTGAAAAAAGAGATAAGTTTTTTTAATTACCACATAATAATTGTTTGAGTGTCAGGAATTTTCTTGATGTTATGCATGTTGGAAAAAATATATGTGATAGTGTCATTGGAACGTTTCTAAATTCCCTAAATAAAATAAAGGATGGAATTAAGGCTAAGTTGGACACGATTGACATAGAAATACATTAAGATTTGGTGAAAGTGACTGGTGAAAATGGGATTTTCTTCCTCCACTAGCTTACACTCTTTCCAAGTAGAAGAGATATCAGTTTTGAAACTTCTTGAATGATGTAAAGGTTCAATAGGGTTATTCATCAAATATCATGAATATCATTTTAATGAATTATTTAATGTTAAAGGTTCTAAAATCACATGAATATCATGTTTTCATGTAAAATATAATTCATGTAGATTTACATTTCATTTTTTCCAAGAATGTCTGTATTACATTAATTAGGATCTATTTATTTTTCAAATCTATAGTTAGTAATGTTATAGACCCTATGAAATTTATGACTATGGAAAAGGGAATTATCATCATATTATGTGAATTAGAAATGTTCTTCCTACCGACATTTATTGATATGATGGTTCAATTGATGGTTCACTTGGTAATAGAGATTCAACTATGTGGCACTATACATTATATGTAGATGTAACCAATTTAATGGTATATAAATATTTTGAAAACATATGTCAAAAATTAAAGTCGATCATAAGGTTGTATTGTAGAAAGATATATTGATGAGGAATCTGTTTAATTCTGTATTGACTACCTTTCCAGTGTGGAAAAAAATGGTCTACTGAAATCATGTCTCATTGGTTGGCTTATAGGTGAAGTAATTCTTGGAAAAGATATTTTCATAATCACCATTACAGATCGGGTGCAGAACCACCTTTACATTTTACATATCAGTTTAAATTTTTCCCATTATATTAAAGCCCACAAAGAAATTATTAGTCATTTTAATCCATCAAGATATAAAAGGAATTCTTCCTTATAATATACTATATAAGGAGGAATGTGTCAATAAATATGAGATACTAATAGATGAAAAAATAAAAAAATTGTGGGATGCCAGTGTAATTATGACATAATAATTTTTTTCTTTAAATCTGTATTACATAAAAATGATTACCTCTTTTCATATATTTTATATCTAACTTAGATGCAAGAATCATAATTAGCTATATCGGATGAACTACTGCTATTAGTGGCCTTGAAGTGACTAGAACAGTATGTCCACATCCGAGGTGCATTTTTTTGAGTAGCACACTGAACATATTTTGAATGAAAATGAAAAATTGGATAAAGATAAAAAAATGGAAGAGATTTAGGCATGATTATCTACTCTTAAAGAAAAATTTAATTGGAAATGAGAGTTTATAGAAAATTTTATGGGAAGGAAGGAAATATAAGAAACAACTAATGAATAACCACTACATAAAGATCCCTCCTTCCACCAGCATTGAGGAGATCCATTATCCTCAAAGAGCTATCTTAGATGAGGTAATCAATATTCTCATAGTTTTTTCTATGAAATGAGAATCAAGAAGACATTGATACCTTTCCTGTACAGATATTATATAGGGTGAAAATGAATGTGATTTATATATATCAACACCCACCCATCACCTTACTATGAGGGCTACTATGCTCAATATCCAAGAAGATATTATACACAATAGACAACTTCTTATAGGTCATGTGAGAGTGGGGATTAATGTAGCACATGAGATGAGAACTAAGATACATGTTCCAGTTGATGATCCATATTTTTATACTTTTGAGTAAGCTATTAAAACATTTATATCATGGACGTTAGATCTTGTAAAAACCCATTGATAAGGTGGTATTCATTTACAAATTATTTTTCATATAGAACCTTTAATAATTAATGAAAAATGTTAGAACTGATGAATGTTATTACTAATGGAGAAAGGGAATGGGATAAAATAAAAGGTTGAATAAAAATGATCTAAAGTATCAACCAAATAATAAAAAATATCATCAAAAAGCAACATTCCCACACCCATTCAATATCCTCATTTACTAAAATTGAAGGTTTATATGGATAAAAGGTTACAAAGTTGTAGTAATTTTATAGTTGATTTTGATGAACAAATGTATGAAGAATCCATTAGAGACTACATTACTCTTGAGAATGTAAATGAAATCCCCAAGTATGAATGGCTAGGCGTCTCAGTTGTAAATTAATACATGAGTTGTTTTTTCATGATTTTTTTCTAATATCTGATCTACTATGTTAATTATGACTAAATACAATTCATATTTTTTTTTTCAGGAATCCATATCAATACCATTTGAAGGAAAACCCATATAAACATAAATATCAAATCATCAGTACTCAAGTTACTTCTACATAACTAACCTCATTGGATTTAGATCAAATTGATGCAATAATGGAAAAATTGGCCATAGTATTGAAAGAAAACTTACATATGATAGACTCTTCTAATTACAAATGATGCATGGGTAAAACTCTAAAATTTTATCATATAAAATATGTTTCATTTCCTTTCATTACTTATTAATTTTTATTTTTTTAGGAAATATTTGTTACTCATTGTAGTCAATTTTGATACCCTAATGATTTATTTTATGGATTAACTGCATGGATACACAACAAACTGACCACATGTGATGACGTTTCTCAATTTTTAATACACTACATGCAATGTTTTAGAACCAAACATTGGGTTATATATATTTTATTATGTTTTAATGTGAATTATTTTATGACAGGGAGATATTTAAATATCATCAAAATAATTGCATGAGGATAGTCCATGCGTACAAGGAGCCTATCAACATCTATTAGAGGATAAATAATAAGGTATATATAATAATATTTCACTATTAAATGACACATCAAAACAAATTTATAATTTTTTTCAATGTTTATGTAGTTTTTTAATCAAACCAACAACAAATATCATGGTTATTATGTTTGAAAATTTATGAGATAAATCACATACCATTAAGAAACTAGCATCTCTCAAGAGGTATTTCCAAAGATAATTACTATTTAATTTAAAATATTTATTAATCCATTGTTTATTTATATTTTTCTAGTACTACCATGACCATGAAATGTCCTCTTATTCAAAATATGAAATATAATTATTTAGAAATGATTGGTCAGCATACCTGGTGTTAGAATGTACAGATATATTATGAAGATGTGACTTCCTACTACTTATTTAGTTGATTTTATCTTCATTTTACATTTTTTAGCTAATTTACTTATCAATTTTATATGATACTCATTTTGTTAATTTTCTTAGAGATCATGAAGAAATTAATTCATCAATAAAGGATGATTCACTCATGTACTATGATCATGAAGTCATCACGGATGGTACATTCATGCTGATGAAATTTTATTTTTGAATGATTTGGAGGACAAAAAGACATGGTGGAATCAACCATACCTCAATCTGATACATGGTGTAACTGGTATGACTCAAATTGTATAGTTTCAGTTTAAAATTGATATTTTATTAATGTTGTTTTTTATATTTATCTTTAATTTAATTTTATAGTATTTATAACATAAGAATTATTTTCTTATACAGGTAGATTCTTTTTCCTGGGTTGGGGGTGGTTTTTTCAAAGATACTTGTTCTGTTGAGTGATTGGAATTATAGCTACAACTGAGATAATGAAAATAATGAAATGGGTCATGAATGCGTACAAATTTCAGGAAAAGGTGGATTAGTACTATTTATTTAATTTTTTCATCATTTTATCTAATACTTTTAAATGAATTTTCTTATAATTTTAATCTAATACTTATTTTTTCACTGATATTTTGGGAAGTCATATTTTTATTTCAACTATATGTAACAACAATAAAATAGAGACTATATTCCTTTTTAAGTTTTGGAAAATAAGTGGTACATTGTTTAAATAAGGATTCAATTGTCTATTCATACATATCAGAAGAGTTATCATAAATACTTGGTTTGTCAAGTAGAAATGTTTCTCCTCAAGAAACCTTTAAAATCAAACTCTACTTTGGGATGGGATGGTCCTCTATAAACTGTGTCTCCTATGATATGTTTGAAATCAGGGAATACAAATGGAAAATGGTTTTTTACCCCAAAGGGGACAAAATCTGAGGAATAAAAAACATCAACACATTATACTTGGAACTATTGGATGCAAGTGACTCCCAAGTTTACATAATCTTCAATTTGTTTTTTATAACCAGCTTTGGGATGAGTATTATAATTTTAATAATGGAAGTGTGAGATATTTCCAATCGATGAATAACATTTATGAATACCCTATATTCATAGACTCCCACAATTTTATCAACCCTGGTTATAGTTTTCTCATCAATGACATATGTGTTTTTGGGGAAGAGGTATTCATACTCCATCGTCCCTACCTTCTGATGGAGTGTCTTTCGATGGTTAGGGAGCTGATCACCACCCTCTATAAATGGACAATCAAGGATTTCTCTACCGTGAATAACTTATTCTATGAATCTAAGTCCTTAATTAGGGTTACTGTAGCAATACTGTAGCAGTACTGTAGTAGTAATGTAGCAGGAACTGTGCCGTTCTGTAGCAGGTACTGTAGTGAGAACTGTAGAAGGCATTGTTTGGAACTGTAGCAGCCGAGAATATTCCCCCGTTTGGGCTTTCGGGCCACCAATTTGGTCCCCTAGTCCTTTAAGGTCTTCGTGCCACCCAGGCCTTCGGATCAGTAAGGCCTTCGGGCCACCTCAAGGCCTTCGGGCCACCTTAAGTGCAGATACAAACTAGACAACCTAGAAGGAGCACACCTTAGAAAAAGGTTGAGTAAGGATATTTCACCAGTGCAGAAGCTAAACATATTGCATGAATGAGAGGGTATGGAACCTACCATCGGGACAAGCCTATGTATGCATGGGAAAGCCTAGCCGAAGAGCCGTGAAAAGGTGGAGAGCTGATTTCACGATGAAGATTCTAGGGAGGAGAAGTTCCAAGTAGTTAGTCTGGGTTGAATGTAATGTTTGAAGCCTACGATCCCTGAATTCCTATAAGGCCTACGGGCCATGTAATACTTATGCCTACGGGCCTTTTAAGGGTTCTACCTCACCTTTTGAAAAGTGTATTATCAAAATCTATAAAAAAATGAAGGCCTTCGGGCCGTTGGTGGCTACTCATTAAGTATTTCATTTTCATATTGAGCCAAAAGAGTTGCATCAAACTTCTATAATATTTAGATAATAGTGTGTCACTAATATGGGTATTCCCTCAATACATCTCACATTACATGTTCAATAACCCCAAAGTGAGTTCCTCATGGAAAACTCTTGTGAGAGAGAGGCAGAGGTGACAGTGGTGGGAATATTCAAGAAACCAACATGAACTCTGCATGTGATTCTTCCTATGATAATGGGATGATAATGTTTTGAATAAATTTTTTGAACATGTTATTGATAGACTTGGAATAGATCCAAGAAGGATGTATAATGATAACATAGGAGAAGCGAAGAATCAGTTTGATGATGTCATAAGAAAGACAAGAAGACAAAATGAAGACAAAATCAAGGTGAAAGAAAGAATGAGAAAAACCGAAAATAAAACTACATGAAAATAATGATCAACATAGAGATTTACATGGTTTGGACTAGTTTGGTCTTATTCCATGATAAAAAAACCACCACAACATTTATTATTATGTAAAACAACATAAGAAGCATACAAATAGAGAAAATGAAAAATCATATAAAATTCATGCAGACCATAGAATTTATCCTTTCCCCTCTAGGACATGGAAGCATACACCTCTATGGAGGATGGACTAACACATGAAACCCTAACCTTGACCAAAATAAAACAGAAAGAACATACAATAAAAAATCGAAGAAAGAGAACAAAGATGACATTATAGACTCGGGCCTATACCAGGAACCCAAGACGAGGTCACCAAAAAAGATCAATAGTTCTACTAGGGCTGAGAATTCTAGAAATATGTCATAGTTGAATAGATTTATCATGCTAAGAACTCTACACCAGAGGGGAATAAAAAAATAGGAGCGTACAGAAGTATAGATGAGGAATGCTGAAGCCCCTCCCTCTTAAGATTTCTTCTCACCAGAATGGAGAATAAAAAAAAATGAAATCACTGAATATGAAAGGAGATCACTGCTGAAATGAAGCAATGTAGAAGTAATAATAGCATAGGAGAGGTGAAGTGATGGGATCACAATCACAGTAGAAAAGGATGACAGGTGAATAGTGGAGAGAACAAAGAAGGATCACAAATATCTATCAAGAACAACTAATTATAATAAAACCAGGACACACGACCATGGTGGAATGGGCATGCGACAATGGTTATGGATCTTCGGGGATCAAAAAACACAAAATCCTAAAAGAATAGCCATCAGATCCAAATTCATCAATGTCCAGCAAACTAACACAACACGGATCGATGATTCAATAGGGACGTGGGTAGTAGGTATGACCAAAGGAAAAGGCCCACACAGCATGTATAAGGCCTAGGCGGGAGCCCAACACCATTAAACAAATAGACCGGTATTACTGTAGTCCCAAACAAAGACCCATCTAGATAAGATCCCAGACCAAATAAAAAAAGTATTTTCATAATAACAAAACCAACATTTTTTCATGGAAAATTAAAACATGATTTTAACTTGAAAACCAAATTTAAAAAATCTTCACCTTTTCATAATAAAATGAAAACAATTCCAAATGGTGTTACTACATCCATTGTAACCCTGTCCTATCAGTAGTGTGGATAGATTTTCATAAATAGAAAAACATAAGTCTACAAAGTATTCACCAATAATGAATACCACTCAGTATGTGCTGGTAGTAGAACATGCTATACCCATACTACCATCTACTATTATCCAACTATAACATGCTCGATAATTACAAGACTAAGAAATAACATTAAAATGAGAGCATACCACCAATAACCGAGTCTGCACTAAGGTCCTGATAAACTATTGAGCAGTGAAACAATCTGAAAATGACTAAATAAAACCTTTCTAGGTAGTTAAAATTTAGTGAAAATAAAATCACAACAAAGATCAAATTAATGAAATTTTAAAAGCAGTAGAAACACACAGAAACTAGTCCTTGGATCACAGAAGATAAACTCCCTAGAATCTATGCCAAAATATGACTAAGGAATTCTTGACAAAAATTAATGAACATCCAAAATGGATAACCCAAGGTTTACCATTTGAGACTGGACCATACAGTATTTATTTTTAAATTCAGGACAATATCTTCTTATATGGTTTGTCTTTCCACACTTGAAGTTCCAAAAGTTCTTGAACCAATTCGTATCTTTTTTATCTTTATTGTTATTTTTCATTTGACCCTTAAAATACATCAACTAAGGTTAAATATTAACACCAATAAGTTCTTCCGTCAAACCATGTGTTTGATGATCATGAGACAACACAACCGACTTAATTATTTTAATGTAATTAAATCCTCTATCAAACATCATGAAATACTTTAATGAATTAAAGGAATCATCAATGGAGGTTAAAATAATTAAATCCTTATATTCATCCTTAAATTAAATATCTATATTGACTAGATCTAGGAGGACTTATTAAACTTGTCAATATAAACGCACACAAAAGACTCGAGGGCCACTTCAAAATTATATGACCACATTTTTTTATACAAATGACCAAGAAGTGTTTTGGTCATGAATAAATGTTCAAGTTTAATCCAAATGAATTTATCAGTAGTTTCCTGGGTGAATTCACATATGACACTGTATCCTACGGTTAAAAAAAGTGTATAGTGATCCTTTTCTAGAATACTAGGGTTAACATCAATATAAGTGGTTGCAGACTAGTCATCGATAGTCACAATAACTATGAATTTCTTAGGGATAATCAAAGTGTTCCCTATTCAACTGTGGACTAATAATGTATGCATCTTTACTCTCCACAAACTAAATTTTTTGTCACCATCAAAATTTTCAACTTCAAACATAATAGATGATATTTTTAAAACTATTATATTCTATTATACTAATTTTTAATCTCATAAAAGGTCTAAGAAGGATGTCTAATGATAACAGAAGAGAAGAAACAAATTAGTTTGACATGTCCAAAATAAATATGAGAAGAAAAAATGAGGATAGAAGAAAGGAAGAAGCAAGAATGAGTGAAATAGAAAATAAAACTGTAGGAAAGTAAAGATCATCATAGATATTTACATGGTTTTGACTATTTTTGTTCTACCCCATGATCAGAAAACCACCACAACATTTATTATTAGGAAAAAAACAAGATACATATAAATAGAAAAAATTAAAGCTCAGGGAAAACACACATGAACCATGGAAGATATCTGTGCATGGGGTCCTTGACACTCAAAGAATCATGGTGGAATCGAGCCAAAGATGGTGTATACACCTCCAAGAAGGAAAAACTCATGAATGAAACCCAAACCCCAACCAAAACAAAATAGAAAGAAGATAAAACACATGACTGAAGAAACAAAACAAAGATGACCTTATAGACTCAATCCTACCCCAAGAACCCAAGAAGAGGTTGTCGGAGAAGATAAAAAGTGCTGACAGGGCTGGGACTTCTTGAAGATGTCAGAGTTGAATAGTGTTCTCATGTAGAGAACTCTCCACTAGAGGGGAACGTCATAATAAAATCATGTAGGAGTGCATATCAGGAATTTCAAAGATCCTCCCTCTCGACATTTCTTCTCACCAGAATAGAAAACTACAAAACCAAAATCACCAAAGATGAAAGGTAATAACTATTGAAATGAAGTGACATAGGAGTAATAATAGCACAGTAGAGGCGAGGTGAAGAGATGAAATGAATAGTAGGCAAGGAGTATAGGTGGATGGTGAAGAGAATGTAGAAGGTTCAGGAATATATGTCATGTGAAACTAATCACACTAAAATCAGGACACGCAGTAGCTATATAATTGGAAGGAGGAGTCGATTATGGATCGTCAGGTTTAGAAAACACAAAATCCTAGAAGGATAGTCATCTGATCCATATTCATCAACGACCAAAAAACAAACAAAACATGGATCATTGAGTCACTAGGTATGCAGGT